>JAGFNQ010001767.1:0-57992 GCA_024364735.1 Boesenbergia rotunda
CCATAGATAGGAACATCTCCAAATAGGTTGATATCCAACCATAGATTAGAACAACCATGGCTGGAGTCCATCAAGTTATTCTTAGCTATGAAGGTAGGTAATTATACCGATTACATATTATACATATGTAACTATCACATTATGTTATCAACTAATTGAATGTTTGCATAAATCATTGGGTTGTTAACTCATTAACAAGTATGCAACAATATACATAGCACCCAACTGCACCTCTCTTTACATCGTCCTTGGCTGTGGTACAACAAATCGATGCTCCAAGCTTAAGGCTGACCCATTAATCAAGAAATAGTTTTAATATGGTTGGAGCTCATTCAACCGTTTAGTCAGGCTTGGATGTGTCCAACAACCAAAACTAAGGATTGACCTCTGACTCCAACTATATTAATCATAAACTAATTCCATGGTTTGAACATGTTGAGGTTCAAGCCGGGCATGGATGTGTCCATCAACCCAAACGAGAAACAAAACTCCGATTCTAACCATATTAATGGAAGGTGTTGGCCTTAATATTTTGTAAGGGGTTTTCGGTCTCATCCTTTTCTTTTATGCACATTCATCTAACGATTTTCTTAATAAAGTATGTATGTGACTTAATTTATCAAGTCTCATTAATTGAATAAGGAATCGAATTTCCTAATTCTAATTTCATATTTTATTCAAGGAATTATTTTGGGAAACAATTTCCTGAATTATAATAATCAATTTCGGAAATAATATGTTTAAAACTTTGATTTCTCTAAATCAAATCTTATTAAATTAAGAGACAGATTCCCTTAATTCAACCACATATTATTTTCATTAAAAACTTATTTAAGGAAATATACTCTAGAGGAAACAATTTTCCTAATTAATTTTGGAGACAATAATATGTATGAGCATCATCTCATAAATCAAATAAGGAAATTATCGTTTGAGAATCACCTCAAAAATCTCCAAGATTTGATCACATATTTTATTTATGGAAAATTAATATCAATAACTTAATTAGGATGCACCCCGAGGCTCAATCCAAATTAAACATTTGACAATTTAAATTCAATTTAGGAAATTTAATTATAACAACTAACTTTAAATTGGACGACTCCTCGAGGCTCAATCCAAAATAAAGAATTTTGTAAATATTTTAATTTCCAATTATAAATTTAAATGCCTATTAATATTCCCATAATTTGTCTAGACTTTCTTGAAAGAAAATGCCCAAAATTGCGAGCTTTCCATAAATGGAAAGTTTCTAAAAATAAAAGGTTTTCAGAATAATTGTAAGTTTCTGGTACAAAGAAAAGTTACGTTTTTCCAAAACAGGAAATTTCCAAAATTGCAAAGTTTTCAAAAATGGAAAGTTTTCACAATTATCATAAAATTTCAGAAAGAGAGATATTTCAAAATTTTGCGAAATTTCATGAGGATTTCCAAACTTTGAAATTCCTAAATCGAAAATTTACCATAATTGGAAATTTTCCATAATAGAAAATTTTTCAAAATTGAGATCATGATAGAGTTTTCTGCAAAATAATTATATGATTATGTCGAACACAAACCTCGGCTCTGATACCACTGTTGGGACTGGGTGCATGTTGACATTGATGCGGGTTCGTAATTTTAAAAATTAATTACGTGAAGCAGAAGGTTTAGCATAAATAATTTCTCAAATAACCACACATCTAAGCATGCAATTTTATCTTGTGTAGACATGATCATATATTTAAAATTTTGCAGAAACATAAACTAATTTACGTATTACCTCGCGTAACTCGAAGGAAGGGACGAGATCCAATCGTAAGCGTCCCTTAGAAGTTCCGCCTCTATTCGCGTCCACGCCGAGTATCTTCGAGATGACTTCGCAAAGCCACGAGTTTCGTGTTGTCGAGAACTATTAGATTTTCGAGAACGCGACGAGAAAACCCAAAAGAGAAGTCGGAAGACTAACCACAAAAGGATGTCCGGAATCAAAATTCCGGCGAAGCAAAAGAAGAGGCTTGCGACAAAATGATCATTGCGGCAAACTCTAATTCCGGCAGCACCTTCTTCCGGCCAAGAGATGGCCGGAGCATCCTTCTCCGGCAGCAGGTGGTGGTCGACAGGGAAAGGGCAGGGGCGGCCGGCTGGTGCTCCTTCTTGGGGCTGGTTGGCGCACGGCAAGAAGGGGAGAAGAGAAGGAGAGAAAGAGAGGGAGAGAGCCTATGCCTTCATCTCTATAATTCACACCCAAGCCTTGCGTTGGGTCCTTTATATAGTGGCCTCTCAACCATCAAGCCTCTCAAATATGGAATAACTTATTCCATCATGCCAAGTTTGATTTTATATCATGGTTAAAATCATATTTTAATTCATGATAAAAAAACAATCAAGTCTCTTCTTCCTATGGAATAAATTTCTTATCATGGTAAATCAATCCATGATTGATTTTATAAAATAAACCAATCCATGGTTTATTTTAATTTCCATGAAAAATAAATCAAACCTTGGTTTATTATATAAAAATTTATAACAAACCACACTTGGTTTATTTTATAAATTGAACCAAAAACTTGGTTCTCTCCCTTTGTTGTGGCCGGCCAAGCAAAGAGGATGGAGGCCCTCTTTGGCCGGCCCATTCAAGCCTCGCCCCAATGAATTAAACTTATTTAATTCATCTATTAAGTCTTCAAAAGACTTAGCCATTTTACGCTTCCGATGCGTCTCTGAAAAATTCAGATTCGACTTATCGTTTGGCTCAACCAAACCTAATCTCTCTTGATTGGAAAATTCAATTTTTAACTCGTTTTAAATCCCTCAGATTATTCGTAGTGCGTGTGACTAAATAGGCTTTCAATTTATGTTGGTCGTCTATAATTAATCAATTAATTATAGAACGATCATGAGTGGCACCTAGTAGTACATCATGATCCCCAATTAATCGAAAGATCAACTGTTGCCTTAGGACACTTCTCTCATATCACTAACAGTATCAGAGCCAAGTTCCATCTTATTACACACACATCAAGGCTGCCTCCTGCCGCTTCCAAGTAAGAGATTCTATACTTACCTTATTTCATGTTTATATTGATAGTTAATTATGCAAGTATGATCCATGATATATATAATGGAAGCATGATTTTACCTTGGATGAAACTAGGAAGATACCTTGTCATGCCTTATGATGAAATGATTTAAGATGCATGTATATGAATAGAAATGACAGTAACCTTATACTAGCCTATGTGTTATTTCGTGAAGATAGCATGACTAGAAGAAGTACCAGAACAAACGAAACTGCACCCCAGCCTGACCTGACGCACATAGTCGCAGAACTCCAGTGTCAGATTGCCGAACAACAGCAGACCATCAACACCCTGATGACTCAACAGGGAAATGCTACCACTCCACCACCAAACCAAACTATGATACCTGTAGCACCCCCGACAGGCCCTGCCACCGGAATGCGACCGGAAGCCTATTTAATCCAGTGGCAGAGGCTGAAGCCGGAGTCCTTCTCGGGTGCTTGCGAGCCATGGGATGCAGAGGCCTGGTTTAAGACCGTGGAGAGTACTATGGAGCTGTTGGATTGGCCGGAGCATTAGAAGATAAAATGTGCGTCATTCTGCCTCTCTGGCGATGCCAGAATGTGGTGGGAGAGGGTCAAGGCTAAGAGACCCGTGAACCTGATGAAGTGGACAAACTTTGAGACGGAATTCTTCGAGGAGTTCTTCCACATGCGGGTCACCAACAAGCATTATGATGAATTCACGGAATTCCGACAAGGAGACCTATCCGTCAGCGAAGCCGTCAAGAGATTCAACCGATTGGCTTGCCTATGTTCTGAGTTGGTCAGCACGGAGAAAGAAAAGGTCCGCCTTATGCTGAAGATGTTACGACCGGAGATAGCTCTAAACGTGGCCGGCGGAGTTAACAGACCGCAGACCGCCGAGGAGCTGTTCAGCAGTGCTTTGATCACCGAGCACTATCTGAACAACATAAATCAGCAAAGGAAGACACCAACTGAAAGCAAGAGCTAAGCCCCCTCAGGAGGTCAGAAGCCTCAGCACGCGGGTACTAGCTAGAAGGGGGACCGCAATGATAAGAAAAAGTGGAACAATTCTAAAGGCGGCCTAGCAAATAAGAAGCCCAAGTACACCCCGTGCGTAAAATGTGGAAACACGCATCCTGGAGAATGCCGCAAGGGTACAAACAAGTGCTTCATATGCGGACAAGAGGGACACAAGGCCTTCACCTGTCCTGCCAAGGCCCCGGCACCTTCTCAGCAGCAGATACAGTATCAGAATGCTCCTGCACAGTTGCACTATATGCAAGCCGCACTAGGAGGTCCTCAATTAAGTCAAGGCAAATTGGAGGCCCCTCTTGTTACTACGAACGCCAGGGTATTCTCTCTTACAAAGGAAGATGCGGCAAATGCTTCCACTGTTGTCACAGGTCAAATAATTATTTACAGTCATCATGCTACTGCTTTATTTGATTCTGGGGCAACGCATTCCTATATTTCCATGATACATTCTAAGAAGATAGACATACTCTTACAAGTTCTAGACAGCAAGTTTTTAACAACCCTGCCTTCGGGAGAAACAATGGCATCCACCCACCAGTTGCGTGCCGTACTAATCAGAATCGCAGAAAGGGAACTCTATTGCGACTTGATAGTACTCAACATGCAAGACTTCGATGTCATACCGGGTATGGATTTTCTAAGCAAATACGGTGCTTCCATCGAGTGTCGTAGACGCGAAGTGGTCTTCCAGCCCGAGGCAGAACCCATGTTCGAATTTATTGGAGAGCCAAGGAAAAGAACCGGGAAATTCTTATCGGTTCTCAAGGCGCAGAAGATGTTGGACAAGGGATACACTAGTTTTCTAGCACATGTGGTCAGTACGGGTCAAGCAACGGACCAGAAGCTAGAAGATGTCAAAGTAGTATGCCAATATCCAGAAGTATTCCCAGATGAGTTACCGGGGTTAGCCCCTGACAGAGAGGTTGAATTTGAGATCGAACTGGTTCCTGGTATAAATCCGATCTCCAAGGCACCCTACCGTATGGCGCCAGCTGAATTGAAAGAACTGCAAGGACAACTACAGGAGCTACTCGACAAGGGACTTATTCGCCCTACTCACTCTCCATGGGGAGCTCCGGTATTATTTGTCAAGAAGAAGGACGGCACTATGCGCCTGTGTATAGACTACAGAGCGCTAAATAATGTGACAATCAAGAACAGGTATCCCCTCCCAAGAATAGATGATCTGTTCGATCAACTAAGAGGAGCCACCTCTTTTCAAAGATTGATCTCAGGTCTGGCTACCATCAAGTGAAAGTAAAGCCAGACGATATCCCGATGATGGCTTTCCGGACCAGATATGGACATTATGAGTTCGTCGTTATGCCCTTCGGAGTGACCAATGCTCCCGCAATGTTTATGGACATGATGAATCGGGTATTCTCAACTTTCCTCGATAAGTTTGTGATCGTCTTCATTGACGATATCCTTATCTAATCGAGAAATCAAGAGGAGCATGCCAAACACCTGAAGATGGTACTACAGATTCTTCGGGAAAAGAAATTATATGTCAAGTTCTCCAAATGCGAATTCTGGCTGGACCAAGTGTCCTTTCTCGGTCATATTATTTCCAAGGATGGAGTCATGGTTGACCCGAGGAAGATTGAGGCCGTGAATAACTGGAGCAGACCCAAGAATGCTAGCGAGGTAAGGAGTTTTCTCAGATTAGCGGGATATTACCGAAAATTCGTAGAAGACTTCTCCAGAATCGCAGTACCGATGACGGTTCTCACCAAGAAGAACAAGAAATATATATGGACAGACGAGTGCGAGAAGAGTTTCTTGGGGCTGAAAAGAAGACTTACAAGTGCTCCGATCCTGACTCTTCCGGAAAATGACAAGGGATTCGATATGTACAGCGATGCCTCCAAATTGGGACTCGAAGCTGTACTGATGCAGATTGGTAAAGTCATTGCCTATGCCTCTAGGCAACTGAAGGAACACGAAAAGAACTATCCCACTCACGATTTAGAATTGGTAGTCGTGGTCTTTGCTCTGAAAATATGGAGACACTATCTATATGGAGCACAGTGTAAGATTTATACAGACCACCAGAGTCTGCGATATTTCTTCACTCAGAAGGACCACAATATGCGACAACGCCGATGGCTGGAACTCGTAAAGGACTATGATTGCGAGATCTTCTATCACCCTGGCAAAGCAAACAAGGTGACTGATGCACTCAGCAGGAAGTCCACTGCCACCTTAATGTCCTTATCAGTATTGTCCCAACCGTTGGAAAATGAAATTATGAGCTGCGGGATCGAGGTCATTTCTGGACGACTTTCGGCCCTGGCAATTATGCCGGCACTATTCGACGATATACTGGAAAAGCAAAATGGTGATCCAAGTCTTCAGAAGATTAAACAGGAAATTCTTGAAGGCAAGGGCGAGGGTTTTCGTATCGCCGATAATGGGGTATTATACCTTAGGGATCGACTCTGTATCCCTAATGATCCGGAACTGCAAAAGAAGATTTTGGAAGAGGCTCACGGAACCCCCTATTCTATGCATCCGGGATCCACCAAGATGTACCAAGATTTGAAGATGAGGTTTTGGTGGTCCGGTGTGAAGAGGGATGAAGCTCAGCACGTCAGTACCTGCCTGACCTGCCAGCAAGTCAAAGCAGAACACCAAAGGCCCGGAGGAGTTTTGCAACCAATCCGAATTCCAGAATGGAAGTGGGAAGACATTTCTATGGATTTCATCTCAGGTCTTCCCAGGACTACGAATGGATACGACGCTATATGGGTTATCGTCGACAGATTGACGAAGTCAACCCATTTCCTAGCAATCAGGATGACATATTCGATTGAGCAACTATCCCAATTGTATGCTAAGGAAATCATCAGACTGCATGGCATTCCCAAGACCATCATTTCAGATAGGGATGGTCGCTACACATCACAATTTTGGGAATGTGTTCATAAAGCTCTCGGCACGAAGCTGCGTTTCAGTACTGACTTTCATCCTCAGACTGATGGGCAAACGGAAAGAGTGAACCAAGTACTGGAAGACATGCTACGAGCTTGTGCCCCGGATTTCAAAGGGAGCTGGTGCCAATACTTATGTCTAGTGGAGTTCGCTTACAATAATAGCTACTAAGCTACTATCGGAATGACACCTTATGAAGCATTATATGGAAGGAGATGTAGGTCTCCAATCTATTGGTACGAGGGTGGCGAAAAGAAGGAGATGGGACTTCAAACGGATTTCATCGACGACACCACCCGAGCTATACAGAGTATCCACCAAAGAATAGAGACTGCTCAGAGCCGGCAGAAGAGCTATGCGGATCAGAGACGTAGACCCTTGGAGTTCGACGTCGGAGATTTGGTATTCCTCCGAGTAGTTCCTACGAAAGGAGTAATGTGATTCGGAAAGAAAGGAAAGCTTAGTCCGCGGTATGTGGGACCGTACAAGATCGAGCTACCTCAGGAGATGTCTGCTATCCACAACATGTTCCACGTGTCGATGCTCAAGAAGTGCATTCCCAATACGGACAGAGTGATTGAGCCGCACGTCGTACGGATCCAGGAGGACCTGAGTTGTGAAAGCAAACCCATACGGATCCTGGATCGAGACGTCAAGAGACTAAGGAACAAGGAAGTGCCCTTAGTCAAAGTCTTGTGGCAAAGTCAGCAATCTGAAGAAGTTACCTGGGAACGTGAGGATGATATGAAACGAAAATATCCCGAGTTATTTTAAGTTCGAGAACAAACTTTTCAGAAGGGAGGGTGGATTGTAACGCCCCAAATTTCCCTCTCTAGCGTTGTAATAATGGAACATGTGACCATGAATAATATTATGCATTTAGTGGGAAAAGTTGTGAATAAAAAAATGTTAGGCATTATTTTGACACGTAGTGGATGTGTGATAATTATGCTTATGTATTATATTTAATGTTATGCTTAATATCCTGCACATGTATGAATGATAATGATATGCATATGCATGTGTATGAATTAAATAAGTAGCATTTTCTAGGTGGGCTTTGGTTATGCGGGCTTGAAAATAAAAAAAAAAGAGAAAGCAAAAAGAAGAGGAGGTGCCAAGCATTGAACCTTGGACCTCAAAGAAAAGCAAAGCCTTAAGAATGTTCATATAACCAATTCACCTAGCAAGGAAGTGCTATTAGGAGGAGATGGGAAATTGTAGACGAGTAGAAAATAAGTGAAGAGACACATGAAAATGAAGAGGCACCATTGAAAGGGTGCTTGCCTTTTCACTCCTTATAAAAGAGCATGGGGAAAAAATGCCCAAAGCATTTTCGGCATAGCACAAGCCCTCAACTCTCTTCTCACCAGCCTTCCCTCTTCCTCCTCTCCCTCACCGAGACCTAGGGTCTCCTTGCTGCCCCAAAACCGAGCCTCACACCCCTTGAGAAACCGGAAGAAGAAAAGGAGAAGAACAAGAGGAGTACTAAGCCTAAGAGCCCCATTTCTTCTCCAAAGTCTAGAACACCTTTTGAATTTTTAGCGCAAGAGGTAAGACTCCCTCACCTGCAACATAATAGCCTTGAAGGTGTATTTATGATCCCTTATGTTTGCTTGTGATGTTGTGTGGAAATAATGGAAGAAAGCCATGTTGTGTGTTTCGGTCAAGGGAGGTTTTCTCCTCTTTTGTTATGTTTATGTTTAGATGATGATTCTACATGCTTATTGCTACCTTCTTATAGTAGATGAATGATGAATACATGATGTTTGAGTGCCTTTCATGATATAAAGGACCTAGAACCTCTCGGCCAAGTGGTGGAGATGGGTAGATGCATGTGTATGGACTAGGGCTTGATCTTATGTGAATTTTCCTTGCTTATGTAATGCTTTAGGTCAAGAAAGTTATAGAATCTATGCCTTATTAACCCTGTAACATTCGGCCAGTAACTAGATTGAGGGCTAAAATAGGTCCAAACTACAAATCATGTACCTAAACTAATGTTTGGTGAAGTCTAGACTACCCTTGTACTTATAAATGATCTCTTATGCATTTGTTCCAATGTTACATGAATTTTTATGCTATAATACCCTAGCCGTGAGTTTCGGCCAGCAACTAGAATGAGGGCTAAAATAGGTCCAAACTACAATCATGTGCCTAAACTAATGTTTAGTGAAGTTTAGACTACCCTTGTACTTGTAAATGATCTCTTGTGTGAAGTGTGCACTTATTTCAATGTTATATGAATTTTATGCTATGAAACCCTACCTATGACGTTTTGGCCAGCATGTATTAAGATAGGAAAAGAAAATTAAAACCAATGTGTTGCCTTGATTAAGACAAATATGTTACATGAATGATGTGTTGATAAGACTAGCATGATGTTTGCTTCACTTGCATGTGTTTAAAGAAAGGTCCTACATTGTCATGCTATTTATGTGAATGATTGTGCCATGAAAGTGTGCCTATACTCATGAATGATTGAAAGTCTATAGTACATTCATTATGAAAGAAATAAAAAGAAAAGAATGCATGTATGTATTTTACTTTAAAGTATGACTTGTACCGGATTTTGAAAAAAATCACGGTTCTGGACTACCGAAGCTGTCCCTAGGTTGAAAGAGAGTAGGCCTAGTAACCCTAGTAGGTCGAGACTAGCTACCTCACATCTATTTAGGGATGCGCGCAAAGAAAGAATGGGTACAAGCCGGGGACCCCAATAAAGATGATGTATGCTTATGTTAAAGTATTACTTATTATGTTTTCTAAAGAGCATCCTAAATGTTTTTGCAATGCATATGTTTTATGTTTGTATGCATTCATGTACCTTATGTGCCTTATGAGTTTTATGCTATACATGAGATGTTATATGTCTTTCAAATATACGTGACATGTGGATTTAGTGAGTAGGAAAGAGCTTACTAAGTTTCATACTTATAGTTGATTGCTTATGTTGCAGATCAACATAGAATTACAAAAGGAAGGGAAGCTGCAGGAAGGGCTCGTGTGTGTGGTGGTGACTTGGCTGATCGATCCATTTTAGTGCCATTATAGACTTAGCACTTATCTTTATAAGAAAACATGTTTTACTACCTTATACTTGATACTTGTTAGCTCTTTTGGAGTTTATTTAAGGCATGGATGCTACTAGATACTATATGATCTATATACCCCCTTCTTGTTGTATGTGTTTATAGTTATGTTTTATTTCCGCTGCAATGCTTTAGATTCATATGCAATAATATGCGTAAGTTAAGTAGGAAAAGGTAACGCGCCGCCTTAACGATAAGGGGCGGGCGTTAGATGCATGAACATGACATTTATGCATGATCCAATCAAGTCAAGTAATTTTATTAGGTTTCTAATAATGTATCAAATTCTTGATTTGACACATACCGTGTGAAACCGCGAATATGTCAACCCAGTTTGACATATTTTTATTATTTAGTTGGTGGTTTCAATTGAGTAGAATTTTATTTAGTTTCATAGTTGAAGGTAATTAATTGAATTTTAGTTCGTGAATTTTGTTGAATTAAGGATTGAATTTTTAATTAAGATTTAAAAATTAATTATGATTTTATATTGTTAAGTATTAATTGGTTAAGAATTAATTAATGTTAAAATTTTTACGAATTAACTTACTAAAGTTGTTAAGAATTTTGTGTCTAGTTGCATCATTTCCATTAATTCAATGATTTCTGATTTATCTAGTATTTCTTTTGAATTCAAGTTTTCAATTTTGTTTAATACCTCTATTTTATTTGATTTCTTGTAGGGCCTATTGAACATAGCTTTAATTTTACTAAACTCCTCTTCATCTTCAGAATCGTATTCTTCTTCTTCTTCTTCAAGGTTAAATTCAGAATTATTGATAGTTGTGTTATTATCTTCAAAATAGGTAGAGTAATTTTTAGGATTATTTATTAAAGTTGTAGTACTAAATTCAAAGGTGTATTGAGTATTATTTTTAATATTATCTAGAGAATTATCTTCAATATTATGTTGAGAAATGGATTGAACATTAATGTCAGAAATATAAGAATTATCAACAATAATTTCCTCATTATCCTCAAAATTATCAGAATTATCAGTAATATTATTATCCTTAACATTTTCAGGGTTATGTAAAATTATTATCCTTAGAATTAACAATAATATTATTATCCTTAACATTTTCAGAGTTATCAGATATTAAAGTATTATTATCATCCTTGACTTTATCAGTATTATTATTAATTTTGAAAATTTTAGCATTAATATTGAAGATTAAAGAGTTAATGTTTGATATTTTAATATTGTAAATATTTGGTAATTTGTCATGTAATAAATTAAGTTGACTATTCAAAAAATCTAATTTATCAAAAAAATTACCAATAATATCTAAATTATCGGAATGCTTGAAAAACTGTGCAGGAATTTCAGAAATTTGAAAATTATTGCAACAAATAATTTTTCGTACCTTGGTCGGACACTGATTCTTGTAGTGTCCGTGCTTTTGATATCTGAAACACTGGATATGGCCCTTATCCCTTCGAACTCCTAGCACTAGTACCTCCTGTTTATGCAGTCTGGCCCGATTGTTGTTTTGGTGTTGACAACGATTTAAGTTTGGTTGAGTGAATTCAGATTAAGTCCAGGTGGATCTGGGAGATCGCACGCTGGCATTAGAAAAGACCTAGTGGGACTAGGCACACCTAGTGGGACTAGGTGAAGTCCAGGTGGATCAGGGAGATCGCATGCTGGCATGAGAAAAGACCTAGTGGGACTAGGCACACCTAGTGGGACTAGGTGAAGTCCAGGTGGATCTGGGAGATCGCACGCTGGCATGAGAAAAGACCTAGTGGGACTAGGTGAAGTCCAGGTGGATCTGGGAGATCACATGCTGGCATGGGAAAATACCTAGTGGGAATAGGCACACCTAGTGGGACTATGTGAAGTTCAGGTGGATCTGGGAGATCGCACGCTGGCATGGGAAAAGACATAGTGGGACTAGGCACACCTAGTAGGACTAGGTGAAGTCCAGGTGGATCGGGGAGATAGTACGCTGGCATGAGAAAAGACCTAGTAGGACTAGGCACACCTAGTGGGACTAGGTGAAGTCCCGATGAGTGAAGCCAGGCACGGAGTCTTGGTCCGGGGGACTGAGCATGAGTTAGAGAAGGCTAGGGAGCCCGTTCTCTTGACTTTGGGTTGAATTGGAAATCTCTGAATCAGTCTGGTGACCGATCAGGGAGTTGGCACGAACTCCCGATCAGGGAGAGAACAGAAACATTGTTTGGCTTCTGTTCGGCTCCTGATCGGTCTGGTGATCGATCAGGGAGAGAACAGAAGCTTATGGTTCGGCCTCTGTGTGGCTTCAGATCGTTCTAGTGAACGATTAGAGAACCTTAATCGGTCCTCATGACCGATCATATTGTTGTAAGGTTCCTCACCTGGACCGATCAGACTGGGGCCTGATCGGTCCCCAGACCGATCAGGCCACAACCTGATCGGTCTAGTGACCGATCAGTGAGGTTTGGCCTAGGAAGGCTGGGAATCCCAGCACTGCTGTGGATCGGTCCGATGACCAATCCACGATCTGTGATTGGTCAGGGTGATCGATCACAAGGAGTTCGCGATTTCCAGTTTCTCACTGTGGACCGATTAGGCTGGAGCCTGATCGTCAGGGCTAATCCTGATCGTCAGGGAAATCGCTGTCAGACTTCTGATCGCGTTTGCATTTTCACTGCTACCTGCTGATATTGTGTGATATTGTTTGATATGCATTCTCTAAGCTTCTGTTGGAGTGTGCAGACTTTACAGGGATGATTCAAACAATGGAGGAGAGTCAAATGGGGACTTTCTATCGAGCAGGTTTGTCTGTTTCCTCGATTCAGGTCTCAACGGCTTCTTGCGCGCAGCTGGCAACTGACGGAGGCTCAGCTGGAGAGGTCTTCAGTGGACTGAGTGCTCAGGGAGTCAGGGGGTCAGGCTGTGGCTTCAGTGGATGCTAATGGAGAGCCTGGTGATGGGAGCAGAGGCTTAAGACAAAGCTGGAAGCAAGGAGTGATAAGGAAGAACAGACAAAAAACTTGAGGAGTTACGCTGGGTTGTGTCGTGTGCTCTCTGTTGCTTTGTGCTTGAGCGTTCTTGTTACATCTTTGTGAGCGATCCGGGGTCACTTAATCTCATATCATCTTGAGGCAATTGTGGAGAGGTTTCTCCACCGAGAAGGAGGCGCTATTATATCCGGGGTCACCTGGGGCTTGATTTGCCGATGATCAAGGGATCGCCCACCTCACGGGCACGCCAAGGAGTAGGGGCAAGTTATTCCCGAACCTTGTAAATCCTCATCGTTAGCGTTTGTGATTGTGTATTTAGTTTCTGCTATTTTGGTTCTGCTTTTGTTTTTGCTTCCGCTGCTAACAATCAAAGTGCAGAAACTTTCAAAATAGCTAAGTTTTGTGTCTGGTTACATTCACCCCCCCCTCTAGCCATCCAAGCACCAACAAGTGGTATCCGAGCTTGGGGCTCTCTTCAAACGGCTTAACATCCGAGAGCTAACGACGATGGCCATGGGAGGAGAAGGGCTCAACACAAATAGACCTCCATTTTTGGATGGATCTGATTTTTCATATTGGAGGTCAAGAATGAAATTTTATTTGAAGACAAACATGAGCATGTGGTTTACTGTCAAGGAGGGTTTTCCCTCCTAAAGATCATGAGGGAAAAGAGCTTGAGATTTCAAGGTGGTCTGCTGAGCAAATCAGAAAGGGGGAAGCAAATGTCAAAGCTGTGGTCACTCTACAATGTGGGATGACCAAGGAGCAGTTGATCAAGGTTGGCTCCTTCACCTCTGCCAGAGACTTTTGGAACAAACTCATTGAGCTCCATGAGGGAACTCAAGATACACGGACAACCAAGAAGGACCTACTTCTCAGCCAACTCTAGAACCTGACAATGGGAGAAAATGAAACTGTAAGTATGCTTCATTGTCGATTCAAGGAGATCTACAATGGCCTTCACTCCATCAATGAAAAGGTAGAGAATCGAGACCTCGTAAGGTATGTTCTCAAAGCCTTCCCTAGGAATGCCTTATGGTCATCCATGGTGGATGCTTACAAGGTTTCCAAGGATCTTTTCTTTATTAAGTTAGAAGATCTATTTTGTGAAATGGAACTACATGAGATCTCTAAACAAAGCCCAAAGGAGAAAGGGTTTGCTTTTGTGGCAGGTAACGGAAGAAAGGGGAAGAAAGAAAAGAAGGATGAAAGCACCCACTGTCACGTGGCAGTCATGGCACTAGAGGACTCGAGAGAAGAAAGTGATAACGAATCAAGGAGCTTCTCAACCGTGCCTTCATCATCTTCGGATGATGAAGAGGTAATCTCTCCTGAGTTGGATAAATGCTATAGGACAATAGCATGTTTAACTAAGTTGTTAAAGAAGTCTAAGAACAAAGTAAAATTATTGAAATTAGAAATAGAGGAGGTGAAAACCTCTAAGGATGAGGTAATAAATGGTTTGCATGATGAGACCCTTAAGGATGAAACCAAGACTTTGAGGAGAGAAATTGAAAATCTTAAGAATATTATTGAGAAATTTTCAATTGGCTCTAAAACATTAGATATGGTCTTAACCTCCCACAGAGCGGTTTACAACAAGGCTGGTATAGGTTACCGACCTAAAGAACCGAGCTTTGTATCATTAATGTCAAGAACCCAATTTAGATCACAAAGTGATTCTAGGGTTCAAAAATTCAAAAAGAAAATGACTAAGGCATGGGTGCCTAAGTTCTTCATTGTTGATGCATTAGGTCCCAAAATTTGGGTACCTAAAACCTCTATCTTTAGAATTGTTTAGCATTGATTGAGGGGGAGCATCCATCAACATAGGTAGTTGAGAATGGGTGCTCCAAATCCATGGTTAGGGAAAAATTGTCATCCACATGATTAGTTATGAAAAATTCACATTAGATAATTTGATCTCCATTCTTTTTGTTCGTATAACAATGTAATCCCTTGGCTAGTGATTTTTATGGATTTCATGTGTCAAAGTACTTAATCATGCTTAAGTACAATCTACTTTAGTATCAAAGTTCTTCCATGATCATGTTTGCTTCCAAAACAAAGAAGAAACTGTCTGGTTCATCTATACCAAATAGCAATACATGAACATTACTTCTAGTATCCATGGTTGGTAAATTTCTGTTTGAAAATTGAATGGTTGGGATCATGAATAGGATAGCTAAGGATTGGATGCATTTTCATTAACTGTTGCTATATATGCCATGTTTAACCTTTAGCCCATGTGGAAAAAGAAGAAGTGTAAGTTGTTGCTAATAATTGAGATTAGAACTATGGACTAAATTAGATTATCAAAAGTATGTACACACTGATACAAACTGTTCAAAAGTGGAAAATAATGGATCATTCATTGAAATTGATACAAACGTGTATTGTTTCTCTTCATAGAAACTCTTAATTCTTGATATGAAATAATACTTAGTTAAGGGACATAAATCATGTTATTTATTTTGGATAAGGGAAACTCTTCTTAGGATCAAATAAATTAAAACCAATTGAATTAGGGTTTGGGAATGGTTAGGAGTTGAAATAAACCTATTTCTGAAAGTGATCAGTTTCAGAAATCTTTCTGTGTTGAACCTGATCGGTCCACCGACCGATCAGGGATCCCTCTGATCGGTCCGGTGACTGATCAGATCAATTCTGATCAGCAAATTCCCTGATTGGGTAAAAACTCCTCAGTCCGATCTATTCTCGTCGTATTGTATCAGTTTCATGATCATACTACAAACAAATCTGATACAAACCAAGTACAATTGAAACATCCTAATTATACTTGGAGCAAATTTAATACTGATTCGATACAAACCCACGTTGATTTTTTTTTAATTCATATGAACGGGTTGTTTGAATCATGTCTCTTGATCTCTTGCTCCTTGATGAGGAATGATTTTCAGTCAAGAAACCCAAACCATGGTTCAGAAATTTTTCTGAAATATCGAATGTCGATGAAGTCTACACTCCTGTTATGGAATTTCAATTGTTAATGCAGTCTGATCTTGAACGAATCAGAATTACAGAAATTTTTCTGAAAACTGATTGTCCGTAGATATATCAGAAATTTTCTGGTTCAATCATCAGTCTGATAGAGTTGCATTACTTACGTGTCATATGAAACATATACATGTTTGACCATGATATTATTCTGTATAATTTTCATGTGCAATTCAAGATTAACCTTTGATCAATTTGGGGAGAGACCCTTAGTTAAGGGGGAGGTATATTTTATAACCATACCCTTTTCGATGTTTGACAAAGGGGGAGAGAATGATTGATTAAGTTTAGGGTTGTGATATTTTGGGGGAGGATCTTGATTCCCTTATGAAAATTGAATGGACTTCAATTGATCATTAATACCTAAACTTAAATTGGGTTGTCAAATAACAAAAAGGGGGAGATTGTTGATGCAGTCTGGCCCGATTGTTGTTTTGGTGTTGACAACGATTTAAGTTTGGTTGAGTGAATTCGGATTAAGTCTAGGTGGATCTAGGAGATTGCACGCTGGCATGGGAAAAGACCTAGTGGGACTAGGCACACCTAGTGGGACTAGGTGATGTCCAGGTGAATCTAGGAGATCACACGCTGTCATAGGAAAAGACCTACAGGGACTAGGCACACTTAGTGGGACTATGTGAAGTCCAGGTGGATTTAGGAGATCGCACGATGGCATGGGAAAAGACCTTGTGGGACTAGGCACACCTAGTGGGACTAGGTGAAGTCCAAGTGGATCTGGGAGATCGTACGCTGGCATGGGAAAAGACCTAGTGAGACTAGGCACACCTAATAGGACTAGGCACACCTAGTAGGACTAGGTGAAGTCCAGGTGGATCTGGGAGATCGTACGCTGGCATGGAAAAAGACCTAGTGGGACTAGGCACATCTAGTGGGACTAGGTGAAGTCCAGGTGGATCGGGGAGATCGTACGCTGGCATGAGAAAAGACCTAGTGGGACTAGGCGAAGTCCCAGTGAGTGAAGCCGAGCACGGAGTCTTGGTCTGGGGGACTGAGCACGAGTTAGAGATGGCTGGGAGCCCGTTCTCTTAACTTTGGGTTGAATTGGAAGTCTCTGGATCGGTCTGGTGACCGATCAGGGAGTTGGCACGAACTCCCTGTCGTGGATCGGTCTGGTGACCGATCCAGAGAAGTCTGATCGGTCTGTTGACCGATCAGGGAGAGAACAGAAACATTGTTTGGCTTCTGTTTGGCTCCTGATCGGTCTGGTGACCCATCAGGGAGAGAACAGAAGCTTATGGTTCGACCTCTGTGTGGCTTCAGATCGTTCTGGTGAACGATTAGAGAACCTTGATCGGTCCTCATGACCGATCATATTGTCGCAAGGTTCCTCACCTGGACCGATCAGACTGGGGCCTGATCGGTTTGGGAGTGCCCTGATCGGTCCCCAGACCGATCAGGCCACAACCTGATCGGTCTGGTGACCGATCAGTGAGGTTTGGCCTAGGAAGGCTGGGAATCCCAGCGTTGCTGTGGATCGGTTCGGTGTCCAATCCACGATCTGTGATCGATCAGGGTGATCGATCACAAGGAGTTCGCGATTTCCAGTTTCTCACTGTAGACCGATCAGGCTGGAGCCTGATCGTCAGGGCTAATCCTGATCGGTCCGGTGACCGATCAGGGTCCTCTCTGATCGGTCTGGTGACCGATCAGTAGCTGTATCTGTTGGATCGGGTTGGACCGGCTAGAGGGGGGTGAATAGACGGGGAAAAAAATTTATGAAAGTGGAGGCACTCGTCTTTAAAAAAGAACTTGGTTGCAACTGAGAACGTTGCTTCCAAGGCAGTGGACGCTCAATAAAAATCTCCTTGTGGCGGAGAAGCCTTACAAAAATAGCACGCTAGAGATTTTACAAGAATGAATAAAATGATTGAAACTCTAAGCCTATTTATAGCCTAAGAGAATAAATCTGGATTGTTGATTGTTGAGGAATTTTCTCTTGGCCATTGATCCATGGATGTAATCTGGATGGTTGATCTTGGATGAGATTAAACTGCATCCATTGGATCTGATTAAAGGATAAAGTTATCCTTTAAGACATAACTTTATCTTCTGCTCGCAACAGATAAATAACTTTATAATCTGCTCGCAACAACTTCAATCACATCTCTTTCTTATCTCAGTTGGTAAGGTTGATGATTTAGGTTGATGAGGTTGCTGGTTCGAATCTTTGCAGCAACAAATAAAATTCTTTTTGTTTCACGTGCCTTGTTTGACTTGGTCAAACTGACCAGTCTTTTGGTTCATCTTCTGGGTGATTTCTGGCCAACCAGAGTTAGGCTCACCCGAACCCGACTCCGGCCTTTCGTCCCTCGAGCGTGCTTCCTCTCGGTTTCCCGTCCCTCGGGCGTCGCGTACGTCCTTCTCGATCCACCGGTGTACTCTTCCGCAGCTTCCGCGTCCCTCGGATTGTACCAAGCCCGTCGGCTCACTTCCCCGCACAATCCTTCTCGTCTACTACGTCTTACGCTCGACTTCCTCCGTACTAAGCTCTGCAAATAGCAGAATAAACATACCAGACCTAACTTAAATTTGATCAATCAAAATCAAAGGTATACAGTATCTTTAATCGGATCGCTTCGATTTTGCATTTTCACTGCTACCTGCTGATATTGTGTGATATTGTTTGATATGCATTCGCTAAGCTTCTGTTGGAGTGTGTAGACTTTACAGGGATGATTCAAACAATGCAGGAGAGTCAAATGGGGACTTTCTATCGAGTAGGTTTGTCTGATTCCTCATTTCAGGTCTCAACGGCTTCTTTTGCGCGACTGGCAACTGACGGAGGCTCAGCTGGAGAGGTTTTCAGTGGACTGAGTGCTCAGGGAGTCAGGGGGTCAGGCTGTGGCTTCAATGGATGCTGATGGAGAGCCTGGTGATGGGAGCAGAGGCTTAAGACAAAGCTGGAAGCAGAGAGCGATAAGGAAGAATAGACAGAAAACCTGAGGAGTTAGGCTGGGCTGTGTCGTGTGCTCTCTGTTGCTTTGTGCTTGAGCGTTCTTGTTACATCTTTGTGAGCGATCCTTCTCATTGTGTGTGCACTTAATCTCATATCATCTTGAGGCAATTGTGGAGAGGTTTCCCCACCGAGAAGGAGGCGCTGTTATATCCGGGGTCACCTGGGGCTTGATCTGCCGATGATCAAGGGATCACCCACCTCACGGGTACGCCAAGGAGTAGGGGCATGTTATCCCCGAACCTTGTAAATCCTCATCGTCAGCATTTGTGATTGTCTATTTAGTTTTGTTATTTTGGTTCTTCTTTTGTTTTTGCTTCCGCTCCTAACAATCAAAGTGCAGAAACTTTCAAAAGAGCTAAGTTTTGTGTCTGGCTACATTCACCCCCCCCTCTCTAGCCATCCAAGCACCAAAACCTCCTTTGCCGCCGGTGGTGACGAACGATTCTTATGAGTAGGACACTGGTTTTTAGAGTGTCATCTCTCCCTGCACATAAAAAAAATAATATGATATTTAAAAATTGACATAATTAAAAAATAACTGAATTCACCGTTGCTCCCCCTCAATTCCTAGCGTCTTTGCTCTGTTGGCTGTTAGTCCGGTGAATAGCTTCTGGGTTCTGATACCACTTGTAGGATCGGTGTCGTCAATAGAGGGGGGGGTGAATATCGACTTGAAAAATTGGTCGGAAATCTTCGTTTAACGTCTTTCTATCAGAGTTAGTATGTAGCATAAATAATAAAGTAAAAGAAAGACGAAACACACAGAGACACTAGGGTTTTGCTTGGTTCCCAACCCCCAGGGTTAATACATCCAATGCCTATGCATTCAATCGTGAGCCCACTAATGGTCTCCATTATGGACTTTCCGGAGGCGGAGAAACCCGTCTTACAGTTAAGTTACAAGCAAAGAATAAGTAAATTAAATGCATAAATAAAAAGCAACCCAAAATAAGAACTTGACCAACTCTGGAATCCGAAGTGCCGCACACTTCCTCCTGGAACCTCCTCGGTCGCAGAGCTTCGACAAGAGCGTGTTTGCTTCACACAGAATGCTTTTGCGATTGTGGAAAGTGATATTTTTCATCGAGGGGTCGAACCCCTTTGTGTAGTAGTGTCTAGGGCGCCTGTGATGTCTAGGGCGCCTGCCACGTAGCAGTCAAAGTTCCATCCATTGCACCGAACTCGCAGCGTGGATAAGCCTTCTTTCCCAAGCGCCTGGCACCTCCCTGGCACCTGGGAAGTCACAGGCGCCTGGCAAGCCAGGCGCTTGGAAGTGATCTGCCCCAACTGGGGCGCCCAATAAGCCTGGGGCGCCAGATTCAGGTCAGGCACCCTGTAAGACCTTCCCAGGCTGCTTTGCTTTGTGTTTCGTTCTCCTATTTTGCCTCCAACTCCAGGTACATGCAAGTCAACAAAACACACAACAAAACAAATATTCTTAGCCTTACCGAATGCTTCTGACTTTGGAATTCACCAGAAACCCTAGGTTGAACCGACGCCTAATTTTCCCTTTCTCGGGGAATGCACCCTCACCAACTCTACACTGGAGAAGTTGCATTTGCCATCCGGAACCTCCGGTTGGACTTTCGCATAGCCTCGAAGAACTCGAATCTCGAGATGTCCGACCTCGACCCATCTCTACTTCTGTTCGCGATCCCCGCTCGACGAAAGCTTTTGCCAACCGGGACCTCCGGTTGGACTTTTGGTCGACCTCCGAGAATTTGGATCTCGACGTCCGACCTCAACCCGTCTCTACTTCTGTCCGACAACTCTTGCTCGGCAAAGACTCCATTGCCCGATCCTCGACCAGGACTTAGTGCTCAGTCCCCCGGACTAAGACTTCGTGCCCAGCTTCACTCACCAGGACTTAGTCCAACCTAGCTTCACTTGCTAGGACCCAGCTTCACTCACCAAGATTTAGTGCCCAGCTTCACTCACCAGGACTTAGTCCAACCTAGCTTTACTTGCTAGGGCCCAATTTCACTCACCAGGATTTAGTGCCCAGCTTCACTCACTAGGACTTAGTCCAACCTAGCTTCCCTTGTTAGGACCAGGCTTCAGTCACTAGGATTTCATTCATCAAAATCACTCCTTTGCAAGTTATCATGATCTTGACTAGACTTCCTCCATCTTTCAGAAAAATATATCTCCAAACCTCAAGTCTGGTTTGGTTTACTCTTTTGGTCAAACTGACCAACCCTGGGTTCTTTTCACTCTGCCAAACATCAGATCCTGTTTGGCTTAACCCTACCAAACATCAAGTCCTGTTTGGCTAAACCCTTGATCAACCAGACTAAACCTTTGGTGTATTTTCTCTAACTTCAGTATATTGTTAAACATCGAAACACTAGAGGAAAACATCACTGATGCATCTTGCACCAACATCGTGTTGTCCTTGAAGGTTTGTGTCTAAGTGTAGGTCAAATAATTTTCGAAAAGATATATATTTTTAAAATATGTATTTAAAAATAAACACTCAATCAAGCATGAAATTCATTAAAACATTATTATATTTAAACATTATTTTGAAAATAGATGGCATGACAAATATATAAGAAAAGATAAGCATATGCATGGGCACGACATTTATGCATGAGTCAATCAGGTCAAAACAATTTAATTAAGTTTCTAATGAAGTATCAAATTCTAGGTTTGATATAGACCGTGTGAACCCGCGAATATGTCAACCCACATTGACAGATTTGTTGTTATTTAGTTGGAGGTTTCAATTGGGTGTAATTTATTTAGTTTCATAATTGAAGGTAATTAATTAAAATTTAGTTCATGTATTTTGTTGAATTAAGGATTGAATTGTTAATTAATTAAGATTTAAGAGTTAATAAAAATTTATGTTGTAGAATTAATTAAAGATTAATTAAGTTTTAGGTTATTGAAAATTAATTATGATTTCAGTTAATAGGACTTAATTAACATTTAAGTTATTATGATTTAATTACTTATGAATTAAATAAAGTTTAAATTGTTACGATTTAACTAAAGTTTAAATTATTAAGAATTAATTAAGGGTTAAATTATTAAGAATTAACTAAAGGTTAAATTATTTAGAATTAATTAAATGTTAAATTATTAAGATTTAATTAAATGTTAAATTATTAAGAATTAATTAAGGGTTAAATTATTAAGAATTAATTAAAGGTTAAATTATTAAGAATTAATTATGGTTAAATTATTAAGAATTAATTAAAGGTGAATAATTAAAGGTTAAATTATTAAGAATTAATTAAAGGGTAAATTATTAAGAATGAATTAAGGGTTAAATTATTAAGACATAATTAAGGTTAAATTATTAAGTATTAATTAAGGGTTAAATTATTAAGTATTAATTAAAGGTTAAATTATTAAGAATTAATTAAAAGTTAAATTATTAAGAATTAATTAAAGTTTAAATTATTCAGAATTAATTAAGTGTTAAATTATTAAGAATTAATTAAGGGTTAAATTATTATGAATTAAGTAAGGGTTAAATTATTAAAATTAATTAAAAGTTAAAGTATTAAGAATTAATTAAAGGTTAAATTAATAATATTTAATAAGGGTTAAATTATTATGAATTAAGGTTGAAATTATTAATTAAAGTTTAAATTTTAACAGTTTTGGGTCTAGTTGCATCATTTCCATTAATTCAAAAATATTGGAATCTTCTACTATGTCTTTTTCATTTAATCTTTCAAGTTTGTCTAATATTTTTGCTTTATTTGAATTTTTGTAAACCTTATTAATTGTAACTTTAATTCTAAGAAATTCATCTTCAGAGTTATATTCAGACGTTGTATCATTATCCTCACAATAAGTAGAATAATTTTCAGGATTATTAATTAAAGTTATAACATTATATTCAAAATCAGTAGAATTAACTAAGAGTTGACTATTTTCCTCAAGAATATCTTGAGAGTTATCAGCATTATCTTTAGTATAATCATCAACATTATCTTGAGAAATATTAGTATTATCAGCATTATTTTTATCAAAATTATTAAAAGGATTATTAATTACAATTTCAGTATTATCAGAAATAATTGAAACATTATTTTTAGAAATGACAAATTATCAGTAATAATATTAGTAAACATTTCATTGCTATCCTTAGAGTTATCAGATTTATCAGGAAGCTTATCAGATAAAGTGTTAGAATTAATTTTAAAAATTATTGCATTAATATTATGGATTAATGAGTTAATATTTGATATTTCAACATTGTCAATATTTAGTAAGTTGTCATGTAATAAATTAAGTTGACTATTCAAAAAATCTAATTTATCGGAAAAATTAACAGAGTTATCTAAATTATCATAATGACTGTATAACTATGCAGGAATTTGAAAATTATTGCGAAATTTAATTTTTCGGTCCTTAGTGCGACATCCCCTCGTGCAACTCGATCAATTTATTCCATAATTCTTTAGTGCTACTGAACGGGCCGACGCGGTTGAGTTCTTCCTTCGTCAGTCCACATTGGAGGGTTTGAGTGGCTTTTGCGTTTGCTTATATCTTTTTCTTGAGTGCAGCATCCCCACTCAAAGTATCCTTGAACTACTCCTTGTGCATTTTTTGGGATCTCCAGTCCAGACTAGATGATGATCCTCATTTCCACCTGAGTTTTCAGGTGGACCTCCATTCTGCTCTTCCAGTAGGAGAAATCCTCATCGGAGAACAGCGGAGGGCGAGCGGTGCTATAGCCTTCTTGTATGTCCATTTAATATTCCTGAAAAAATACAAAAACAACAAACTTGTTCCAAGAGTTTGTCTTGGATTAGTAGTGCAGTATAAAAGGAATAAACTAAAAATTAATTCGAGTGATGTTGCACCAACCTCGAAGAACTTATTTTTTAAAAACGAACGAATAAAATTTTAAAAAAAACTGCTCAGTTGGCGGTTTCACCAAGGTTGGGCAACCTGCTCTGATACCACTTGTGGGATCATTGTAATAGATGGGGGGGGGGGGGTGACTAGCGATTATTAAAAATTTTTAGAATAATCAAAAACACAACGGAAGAATAAAAACACAATGCTAACCTATTTCTTTTTATTTGGTTCAGAGTCTTTAACGACTCCTACTCCAAGGCTGTAACACCCCAAATTTGTCAATGTAAAATCATGACAATGTATGAAAATGGTTGTAATGAAGGGATAAGAATTTCATGAAATCACATGTCATGAAATGTTATGGATGCATGAAATATTAGCATGAAAATATATTCATGAATATAAAATTAAAAATATTATGAAATAATATTTTTGGAATATTATGAAATATTCTGAATTCATAAAATATTGAATCATAAAATATGAATCATAAATATTACTCATATATGAAATTTATGATGGCTTGTTTATTGGCTTGGGAATGAATGGTGTAAAAAGAAAGTGCAAAGTGGGGAAACAAGGATGAACCTGGACCTCTAGTTGCACTCACATGTAAACAAGAACAAGCAATATTCATGTAGAAGGAAAAGAAATGCTTTAAGTGTGTAAGAGTGAAGAGACATGCTTCTTCACAAGAGGTGTATAAATAGGATAAAGAGAAGGAAGTTAGAGGAAGTTACTCACTCTTTCTTCCTCCTTTCTTCTTCTTGCCGAAAACCACTCTCTCCCCTTTGCCATTTTCGAAACCAACACCTAAGGGTTCTAACCCTAGGGCAAGTGCAAGGAAGGGAAGCCAAGTACCATCTCATTCTACCAAGACCAAGGAGTCTTAGAGGAAAGATTTGAAGAAAAAAGGATCTTCGCATACCCTTCAAGTGTAGGGTACCCTACAATTAAGAGAAGGCGAAATTCCAGCGCTAGGATGTAAGAATTCTCTCGCCTGCAGTATAATGGTTTATGCATGATTTCCTTGTGTTCTTGTTTTGGAAAAATGGGAGTTCTCCTTTAGAGGACTTTCGGCCACCCTAGGAAAAAGGTCCAAGAGAAGGATTTTAATCACACCTTGATGCATGCTAGTACTCCTAGGGATTTTATACATATATGTGTTGTTTCCAAATTTTTGGAAGGACAAAAAAAATAGGTTTAGGCCCCTACAACTTTCGGCCACCCCCTTGAGGGGAGGCCTTGGTTCCTTTTGGTACATGATTATATCCTTAAACCTTAAGGTATATGAGTAGGTGTTTTCTTAATGATGTTATGTACAAATTCTAGGGTTTACCCTTGTGTAGGTTTCGGCCAAGACCTAGGAAAATAGGGTTAGTGGATGCTAACCTCACTTGAGGGTTAAACCATGTTTAAATGGTTAACATGAAATATACTAGAGGTGTTTGTAAGAATGCTTGAATGAATGCTTGGTGGGAAAACCAATTCTTTATTTGTATATTTCGGCCAACCCTAGTTCTAGGGTTGGGAAGTACCTAATGAGACCATGAAGCATGCTAATACATATGTGATATGTGTATAATTTATGTGACTTATTTTGTTGGATGTAAAAGCATGCCTTGTAGCCCATGGGGCACCTTGATGATATGAGCATGATGTGGTTGATAATATGCTTAAAAGGATACTCTATTGAAACTGGGATCAAGAGCACCCGAATGCGTGGTGTGTCCCTAGGGGATCAAGAGCACCCGAATGCGTGGTGTGTCCCTTTGAGAAGTGATTAAAGAGTACCTTTAGGCATATACATATATAAGTAATTGCATGATAAATTACTTTACTTTGAAAAGTTGTGTACCCGACTCGGAAGGGGGTCGTTAAACAAATCCAATGCACATGTTAAGGTCATGGCAGTTGGTAGGACGGAAGGGTCCTGCTCTAATTAGATTGGTGGCTCGCTACCCCAATTTATTAGAGAACGCGCATGATATGGTGGTACGACAACTGGGCCCTGGATGATGATATGATATTTTGAAGTACTTACCATTATGGAATTTTTGAAAAACATATTTTCTCATCATGTGATTTTGTTCCGTAAAGTACTTAGGGATAAATTGATGTGATGTTTATGATGCTTTGATGAGATGCTTATGATGCTGATAATTCTATCTGATTACTGTGTACATGATATGATGTATTGATGTGGATTTTGCGAGTAGGCCCGGATTCTTACTAAGCATGTTTTGCTTACTAGTTCCTGTTATTTTTCTTATGCTGCAGATAGCGGTAAGAAATACTCGAACTAAAGGAAGAGGCAGAGGGAAGGTTGGAGGATGTGTGTGGTGATGGCTCGGGAAGGAATAAAAGATTCTATCTACCTTGTTTTATCTAGAATCTAAACTGCTTCCCTATGAAATTGTATTGCTATACTCTGAACATATGATGATTATGACTACTCTACTGTGATTAAGTTAGTGATATGAACCCTATGTCATGCTAGATAATTAATATTTAATTTTATTGTATGCATATTAGGTGAAATGCTATAGATTTCCTATGTCTGTTACTTTTGAATGTTTCGTTTACATGTACCTAAGCCCACGATCCTTGATCATTTTTGTTGGACAATTCTATAAGTCGAATAAAAGTTACAAATATGTAATTCAAAGTACAGAATTGAATCACCGAATTTAAATTATAACGACGACACAATAAGGATTGAAGAGCATATTGGGCAGCGTGTCATCGATCTTGATGGTTTAAAGTGCAGAAAAACTCGAGAACAAAAGAAGTCTGAAGAGCGTTGGAGTGCTTGAGTTGCAAGAAAGCTTTTCTACATTGAATGTGAATTGATGTTGGAAAGCAAAGGGGTGAAGCCCCTTATATACACTGTTCTCGGGCGCCTGAGGATTATGGGGTGCCTGCCACGTGTAGCGAATAGGGCGCGTGCTTATCGGTAGACTCGGCCAAACACCTATCATTCGGTCTTTGGTGCCTAGGATACTTGAGGTGCCTGATGGCTCACGGACGCCTGAGATGCTGGCATGGCAACCCTGCCAGCTCAGCCTCTCCCTCCACTGAGAAATACCATCTAGGGTGCCTGATACCTAACAGGCACCTGGCTTCTCGGGCACCTGAACCCTTTTAGGCGCCTAGGATGCAGAATCTACTTCCTTTCAATCCTGCAACTAGGGTTAGTCCAAGAATAGTACAATATAGATAATAAGTATATGAATAACAGCAGGAGTTGTCTTGGTTCTGACTTTGAATTTCAAAATGAAACTCTAGGTCGAACCGACGCCTACTGTTCCTCTTCCGGGGAACGCGTCCTTACCTACTCCTCTCAGGAGATGTTACCTTTTGTCAATCGGCTCCTCCGGTTGGACTTTCGCTCGGCCTCCGAGACTACCATATCTCAAGACGTTCGTTCCTCAACCCTCCTCTACTTCTGTCTACAATCCTCGCTTGGCTAAGACTCCTGCCCAATTTTCCAGATTAGGACTTCGGTGGCCAGTCCACGACCAGGACTTCTTGCCCAACCCTCGGCCATGTCTTCTTGCCCAGTCATCGACCAGGACTTCTTGCTCAACCCTACAGGTCAAGACTTTGTGCCTAGGTGAACTAGGACTTTCCTGCACACTTGGGAAACTATTAGATCACAATACTAACATAACTTTGAACCCTTTACCATTATCAAACCCAGGTTCGATCTGGTTCTTCCGGCACTAACACTTGTGGGATCGTTGTAATTGATAGAGGGGGGGGAGGTGAATATCGATGACTTGAATTTATTTGAAACAGAGAAAACACGCAGCGAAAATTAAATCAATGATAACACCTTTTCTTTTTTACTTAGTTCGGAGTTTGTAACGACTCCTACTCTAAGGCCCACGGTCCTTGACCTTTTTCGATGGGCAACTTTATATTTCGAAAATGAAATACAAGTGAATGCTTTGAATACAAAATTAAATAATAAAATACAATTATACCGACGACACTGAGGAAATGGCGAAGACTCTCGAGCAGTGTGTTGTTGATGTTGATCGTTGTCGCCATTGGAAACTCGAGCACGGAAGAATGATGAAGCGTGTTTGAGTGCTTGAGTTGGAAAACATTTGTACTGAAGCAAAGGGGTGAAGCCCCTTTTATAGTGTCTTCTTGGCCACCTGATAAGGCCTGAGGCGCTTGCCATGTCACCGAAACTGGTGCGTGCTTATCTGCAGACATGGCCAAACCTTATCGCTAGTCTTGGGCATCAAGGAGTGCTGAGGTGCCTGATGGCTCATGGGCATTTGAGAAGCTGATCTGGCGAACCTGCCAACTCAACTTCTCCATCCGTTAGAAAACCCATTCTGGGGCGCCTGATACCTATCAGATGCCTGAGATCTCGGGCGCCTGAACCCTATCAGGTGCCTTGGATAGCAACAGCTGGTTCCATTCAGTCTTGCAAATAGGAAGAGCAATATAATAATAAAAAATATATGCATGACTAATATCGAAGTTGTCTTGGTTCTGACTTTAGATTTCAAATGAAATCCTAGGTCGAACCGACGCCTACTGTTCCCATTTCTGAGGAACGCATCCTCACCTATTCCACTCTGAAGAAGTTACCTTTTTGCCAACCGGTGAAGGATATGGCATGGCGGGATTCCCTAGCGAATACTTGGTCATCCTTGAGAGACTTTCCCATGTCTATAGATTAAAAAATTTAATCCGAATGGAGACTCATCTCCCAACGACCATCTCGTCATCGTATCATTCGGTTCGAATTACAACTTGGCCAATCACAAAGATCGTGCCTTGTAATTCTATTAACCAAATGACCGCAGAATAGACGATGAGTGGATCACCGATTTTAGTGTTTATAATCGGGGTCCAAATAAATAATTATTATCTATGATTAACAATCAATCAAAACAATAATAATCAATTATTAATCACATAAAATGACGAGACAAGATAATAGAGCCGAGAGAGAAATATACCTCTCTTTATCCTTATGCCCCTTCCCTCCCAGACATCGTGTGGGCGACGAGCTACCGAGAGCCGAGATCACCAAGGAGTACCAATGAAACACTTCTTCTTGTGCCTAGCCAAAAACCCTAGCCACTAGGGTTTTGAACCGCCGACACCTTCCCTCGTTCTTCCTTGCACCGCCGGCCACAGAGAGCTTGCCAAGCTCGCCAACAGCAAGGAAGATCCAAGGAGGAAGATGAAGAAGAAGAAGAAGAGGAGAAACTACCTTCTCCTTTACCCAAACCGGCCGGAAACCCTCACCTTCCTCATCTTGCGTCGCCACCGCCGCAAGCTCCCATCGCCGCCTCTCCTTCATCGGCCACCAGTTCTTCCTCGCCGCACACCACAAAGGGATTATAAAGGACCCCCTTTTTCTAGAAGTGGCCTTCCACCGAGAGGTTAAGGGAGGAAGAAGAAAGGGAGAAGGAGAACTCCTTCTCCTTGTCATGACCTAGGAGAGAGAAAAGGGAGAGGAGAGTAGAGAGGCCTTGGGTTGATTAATTCGATGATTAAGCCTTTGTTTCATGATCACATGGGGTTTATATAAGGCTAAGGTAGGGATCAAGAGGAGGAGTTGGATCTTGGCCCACTAATGGATCTAAAACCAATCCATTAATGAAGATCCATTCCACTAAAGGATCTTCGATGAACTTCCTCACTAACCCCCATATTTTCATATGGGCTCCACCTATTACGAGTCATCCATCCCCCCGTGTTTAAGATATCGAATGTCCGTCGATTAATTTAAATTACTGACAATTTTAATTAATCAACTTCTGGCTCCTTGACTATATCACTCAACCTTATCATCATGTCGGATCAAATCCACCTGCAGAGTTTTACACGATGAACCTTTTGAGCTCATCAAGGGGGCATCATCATACCAATTCACCAAGCCAGATTCCATCAACAATCAACATCACACCATATAATTAATATTATTTCCTAACTTACCGTGCCTATCGATTTAACAAATAAATCTCGCTCATTGGTAAATTAAAGAAATAATTATTAACTATATGCGCCCGTTATTATATCGGGATTTAGGGATTGTTCTCCATAATAAATCCGAGGTCTAATCCAATTATCAAGTCGGTATAAATTGGATGACCTCTAGTTTTGGTCATGCTCAATGCACACAAAGCACACTAGTGCAATTCTATGGTCAAGACAAACCACACCTAATTACACTACAACCATCCGATGGTTTGTCCAATTCATCTCGGCTATGAGCCTCTGTTTATACTAGGCAAGGAACTGATAACATGATCTTCCGTATGTCACCATACACCATGCTATCTATAACGCAAAGTAACGGACTTTTATGTATATAATAATATAAACACGCATCTAGTGTTGTTGTGATTCTCTTTTCAAAATATAGATGATCGTATATATAAAAAGAGCAAGTCTTTTTTATACACATCTATCAATCTCCCACATATACTCAAAGACTCTGCTGTTCTCTCACTGCCATACATCTGACTCTCATATCCTCCTCATGCTGGTCAAAAGCTCTAGCTGGAAGAGCTTTAGTGAAAGGATTCGCCAGGTTGTCCTTCGATGCAATCTTGGCGATAGTTACTTCTCCTCGCTTTATGATTTCTCGTATCAAGTGGTACTTGTGCTCTATGTGTTTACTCGCCTTGTGGGCTCGTGGTTCCTTCGAGTTTGCAACTGCACCACTGTTATCACAAAAGATTGTGATAGATCTGGGTAAACCAAGATTCATATCCAAGTCCATCATGAAGTTCCTGAGCCATACAGCTTCCTTGGCTGCCTCTGAGCTCGCCACATACTTAGTTTCCATGGTGGAGTCCACCACGCATTTTCGCTTAACACTCCTCCAAACAATGGCTCCACCTCCTAAAGTAAACATAAACCCCGAGGTAGACTTGCTCTTGTCCCTATCTGACTGGAAATTTGAATCCGTATAACCCACAGGGACTAATTCATCAACCCAGTAAACCAGCATATAATCCCTAGTCCGTCTCAGGTATTTCAATATATGATTTACTGTAGTCCAATGTCCCTGTCCAGGTTACTCTGGTATCTATTGACCAAGCCCACGGCAAAGCAGATATCTGGTCACGTGCATAACATAGCATACATAAGGCTTCCTACAGCCGACACATAAGGAACTGCCTTCATTTCCTCTATCTCATTTGATGTTTTCAGACACATCTCCTTGGATAGAGGAACTCCATACCTGAAAGGTAGAAACCCTTCTTGGAGTTTTCCATGCTAAAACGAGCCAGGACAGTGTCAATGTATGAAGCTTGGGACAAGCACAACATCCTTTTCTGACGATCCCTTATAATCTTGATCCCAAGGATGTGTCTCGTTTCTCCCAAGTCCTTCATATCGAACTGTTGGACAACCAAACTCTTACGTCTGATAACACTTTGACATTGTTGCCAATTAACAAAATGTCATGTACGTAGAGTACAAGAAATACTATCACATTTCTATCACGCCTCTTATATACACATGACTCATCCGGGTTTTGAATAAATCTATATGACTGGATTACTTCATCAAAGTGGATGTTCCAAAACCGCGAAGCTTACTTCAATCCTTAAATGGATCGATTAAGCTTGCACACTAGATGCTCTTTGTCCTTTGCAACGAACCCTTCTGGTTGCTTCATGTAGATGGTCTCCTTACGACTTCCGTTAAGGAAAGCTGTCTTGACGTCCATCTGTCATACCTCATAGTCCATATGAGTGGCAATAGATAAGAGAATCCGGATAGACTTAAGCATGGCTACTGGCGAAAAGGTTTCCTCATAATCGATACCCTCTTTCTGAGTATACACTTTCGCAACAAGCCTAGCTTTGAAGGTCTCAACCTTCTCGTCTGATCCTCTCTTTCTATTGTAGATACACTTGCATCCAATGGCTTTTACTCCATTGGGTGATTCTACTAGCTCCCAAACATGATTAGAATCCATAGATTCTATCTCAGAGTTCATTGCCCTTTGCCAAGAGTCTGCATCCTTATCATGGCGAGCCTCGTCATAAGTCCAGGGATCCAGTTCATGTTCACCAGGGACCAAGTCCGAACACTCTCCCAAAAACATGAACCTCTCAGGCTGTCTAACAACCCTCCCACTATGACACACTGTGCAGTGACTTGTGGTGTATCCTCTTGTACAGTGGTCCTAAGGTCGGAACGCCCCCTCTTAACTCTTCAAGCGTTAATCTACTTTTGTGCTTGTGGTTCATCACATAGTCTTCCTCTAACAATCTGGCATTTGTGCTAACGATTATGTTGGTGCAGGCAACACCTAAGTCAAACCTGGGTTTTGATAATGACAAAGGATTCAAGAGTTAAGATGTTATTGTTGTCTAATGTGTTTACTAAGTGTGCAGAAAGAAGTCCAAGGTACACTAGGCAAGAAGTCTTGGCAAAGGGCTGGGCAAAGAAGACCTAGTCAAGGGGCTGGGCACCGAAGACCTGCTCTGAAGGTGTGCACGAAGTCCTGGTCGAGGACTGGGCACGAAGTCCTGGCAAGGGGATGGGCACCGAAGACCTGCTCGGAAGGTGGGCACGAAGTCCTGGTCGAGGATTGGGTACGAAGACCTGGTCAGGTGGATCGGGCAAAAGTCCAACCAGAGGAGCCAGTTGGCAAAAGGTAAACTCTCCTAAGAGGAGTAGGTGGGGACGCGCTCCCCGTCGAGGGAACTGTAGGCGTTGGTTCGACCTAGGGTTCCATTTAGGAGACCCGAAGTCAAAACCAAGATAGCTACGACTGTAAATATTGACTCATATTCTTGCTTTGGTTGTTTTGGAACTAACCTTAGATGCAGGGACCGAAGGAGTGTGTTTCTGCAGCTCAAAACGCCCCAAAGGAGTGGGGCAGGCAGTTGGGCTAGGCGCCCGGGAGGTCCCGGGCGCCCAAGGTCAAAGCCAAACAAGCAAAGAAGCAAAAATCACTTCGAAACCATACTGGGCTAGGCGCCCGAGAGGTCCCGGGCACCCAAGGTCAAAGCCAAAGAGGTAGTCGAAGCAAAATCAGCCACGAAGCCAGCGGACCAAGTCAAGCTGGGCGCCGAGGAGGTCCCGGGCGCCCCAGTCAGCTCCAGAGGCCGATTCGAAGGGGATAAGCGCTGACCGAGCTGCGGATGAAGTTTTGGTGCAGTCTGACCAAGCTTAAATCGGGTTGTCAAACAACAAAAAGGGGGAGATTGTTGATGCAGTCTGACCCTGATTGTTGTTTTGGTGTTGACATCGATTTTAGTTTACATTGATGATTATGATTATGATTAAGTCCTAATCGGGGATTAGGCACGGAGTGATTGGAAAATCCTAGCTTGGAGGGCTAGGTGTTGAAAAGCCCTAATTCGGAAGGGTTGGGTGAAAAGTCCAAGCTTGGAGGGCTAGGTGAATAGTCCTAATTTGGAGGGTTAGGTGAAAAGTCCCAACTTGGAGGGTTAGGTGAAAATCCTGGCTTGGAGGGTCAGGTCCTAGCTTGGAGGGCTAGGTGTGGAAAAGTCCTAATTCGGAAGGGTTGGGTGAAAAGTCCTAGCTTGGAGGGCTAGGTGAAAAGTCCTAACTTGGAGGGTTAGGTGAAAAGTCCCAACTTGGAGGGTTAGGTGAAAAAGTCCTAGCTTGGAGGGTCAGGTCCTAGTTTGGAGGCTATATTCACCCCCCCTCTCTAGCCATCCAAGTTCCATCAAGTGGTATCAGAGCTTGGGGCTCTGTACAAGCGGATTAACAACCGAGAGCTATCAGGAATGACTTTGAGAGAAGGCTTCTCCACCACCCGACCTCCTTTCTTCGATGGAGAAGATTTCCAATATTGGAGATCAAAGATGGAGTACTACCTAAAGATGGACATCAACACTTGGTTCACTGTGAAGGAGGGTTTCACCCCTCCAAAGGATGATGAAGGCAAGGAACTCGAATCATGGCGTTGGTCGGCTGAACAAACCCGAAAGAGTGAAGCCGACGCGAAGGCGGTGGTGACCCTACAATGTGGCATGAACAAAGACCAACTCATCAAGGTTGGTCCATTTTCAAGTGCAAAAGACTTGTGGAACAAGCTCATCGAACTCCACGAGGGAACCCGAGACTCAAGAATCGCCAAGAGAGACTTATTCCTCAATCAACTTCAAAACCTCTCCATGAAGGAGAATGATACTGTAAGTGAGCTCCACAGCAGATTCAAAGAGGTATTGAATGGTCTCCACTCAATTGATGAAAAGGTCGAAAATCGCGACCTTGTGAGGTATGTGTTAAAAGCATTTCCAAGGAATGCTTTGTGGTCATCCATGGTGGATGCCTACAAAGTGTCCAAGGATATAACAATTGTTAAACTAGATGATCTATTTTGTGAAATGGAATTACATGAGATGGCTAACAAAGGCCCCAAGGAAAAGGGGATTGCCTTAGTTGCAGGGGACCGATCCAACAAGAAGAAGAAGGAGAAGGAAGTCTCCTGATCTTCTTCCTCATCCGAATCCGAGTCCGAATCTGAGGAAGATGGCAAGGGGTCTTCTTCCTCCGAGATGGCAAATTTTGTGAGAAGGATGATGAGAAGGGGTCGACGCTTCAAGGGTAAAGGTAACCCTAGTGAAGCTAAAGTTGATAAGTCTAATGCTTTGTGTTATGAGTGTGGCAGGAAAGGGCACTTCAAGAGTGAATGCCCAAAGCTAAAGAAGAAGGAGGAGAAATCCAAAAAGAAAGAGGAGAAATCAAAGAAAAAGAAGAAAGCCTTGAAGGCCACGTGGGATGAGTCCTCCTCAAGCTCATCGGATGAAGAGGAGGAGAAGAGCACAAGGCATGTGGCACTCATGGCTCTTGGAGAAGAAAACAGTGATGAATCATCCGACTCCTCTAACGCGGCTTCATCATCTTCGGATGATGAAGAGGTAACCTCTCCCGAACTTGAAAAATGTTATAGAGCAATTGCATGTTTAACCAATATGTTGAAGAAGTCAAAAATTAGGGTTAAATCATTGCAATTAGAAGTTGAACAATTGAAATCATCTAGGGATGAGAACATAGATGATTTACATGTTGAAATGTTAGAGGATGAAATTAAATCTTTGAAAATTGAGATCGAACATTTGAAATCCTCCATGGTTGAGGATGTAGATGATTTGCATGATGAATTGTTAGAGGATGAAAACAAATCATTGAAGAGTGAAGTTGAGAGACTCAAGAATATTCTTGAAAAATTCTCAACTAGCTCAAAGACCCTAGACATGATTTTGAATGCCCAAAGGGCGGTCTACAATGGGGCCGGTATTTGTTACCGACCCAAAGAACCATCATTCATGTCCTTAATGTCTAGGACTGGTGTTAGGCCACTTATGACACCCAAGATTCATAAGAAAGTTGTCAAGTCATGGGTGCCTAAGTGTTGTCTAGTAGGTGCTTTAGGTCCCAAGGTTTGGGTACCTAAAACTTCTATTTTTCGAATTGTGTAGGTTATGATTGAGAGGAAGCATCTATCAACTTGGTTCGTTGATAGTGGATACTCCAAACACATGACCGGGGATAGATCATTGTTTACCACACTTCAAAGAAAAAGTAGACGTAATGTTTCATTTGGTAACAATGGTAGTCTTAAGGTCATAGGAATAGGAGACATTCAAATATCCGGATGTCTTAGAATTAAAAATGTCCTTCTAGTCAAGGGGATGACATTTAATCTCCTAAGTGTCAGTCAATTGTGTGATGCGGGTTACACAATTAATTTCCAACCAAGTCAATGTCTAGTTAGACAACATGACAACCTTGACACGGTACTAGTAGGAGCTAGAGTAGATAACATTTATCAAGTTTCTTTTAAAAGTGCTATTAATGCTTTTGCTAAGTGTCTCATGTCAAAAGAAGAGGAGTCCACCCTTTGGCACCGGAGGTTAGCACATGTTAACATGAAGAACATCCGGAAGTTAGCCAACAAGGGATTAGTTCATGACTTACCAAGCATCAAGTATGAAAAAGACAAACTTTGTGATGCATGTCAAATGGGTAAGCAAACCAAATCTGCACATAAAGGTAAAAGCGCTGTAAGTACTTCTACCGCATTGAATTTACTTCATATGGATTTGTTTGATTGTAGCACTATCATATCTTTGAATGGAAGTAGATATTGCTTTGTTATCATTGATGATTTTACTAGATATACATGGACTTATTTTCTTAAATATAAGGATCAAACCTTAGATGTCTTCATTTCTTTTTGTAGAAGGGTTGAAAATGAAAAATCATCAACAATTAAGATAATAAGAAGTGATCATGGAGGTGAATTTCAAAACCAACGATTTTTAGAATTTTGTCAAGATAGAGGGTATAGACATGAGTTCTCCACACCTAGAACACCACAACAAATGGTGTTGTAGAGAGGAAGAACCGTGTTTTACAAGAGGTTGCATGAAGCATGCTTAACGACTACTCACTACCGAGCTACTTGTGGGCCGAAGCTGTAAACACAGCTTGCTACGTGCGAAACTGAGTCCTCATCCATAGGTTCTTAGGAAAGACTCCCTATGAACTTTGGTTTGGAAAACCACCTACGGTTAAACATCTTAGGGTGTTTGGTTGTAAGGTATTTATCCTAAACACCATGGACCACCTTGGAAAGTTCACGGCAAAGTCTGATGAAGGGATACTAGTCGGGTACTCCTTAGTTAGCAAAGCCTATCGAGTCTACAATAAGAAATCTAGATTGGTTGAAGAGTCTTCTGATGTGGGTTTTTGAAGAAATTCCAAGAGCAAATGACCAATCAGAAAATGTAGAAGGAGTTCAACTCGAACTTAGGAGACTAAGTTTGAATGAAATTCCAAGTGTTGTTGATGGTGATGAATCCGATGACGGTGAGCCTAAACAACCCATAGATCAGCCGGATCCTGAGGCTGAGCTTGTGTCTATTGAACCCATTCAAGAAGCACCACCAACACCTAGGCAAACTAGATTAGTCTCTAGTCATCCCCAAGACCAAATTGTTGGAGATATCCACCATGGGGTTAGGACTAGATCATTTTTTAGGAATGAGGCTAATGAAGTTGCCCTAATTTCCGAAATTGAACCTAGAAAAATTGATGAAGCATTAAATGATCCCGATTGGATCATTGCAATGCAAGATGAACTAGGTCAATTCGAGAGAAGTCAAGTTTGAGACTTAGTCCGTAGACCCAAGAAGGCCACCATCATTGGAACCATATGGGTCTTCAAAAATAAATTGAACCATAAGGGAGAAATCATTAGAAACAAGGCACGCTGAGTGGCCAAGGGCTACAGTCAAGTTGAAGGCCTTGATTATGATGAGACCTATGCTCCCGTGGCACGATTGGAGTCCATCCGATTGATGCTTGCATTTGCAGCACATCGGGGTTTCAAGTTATATCAAATGGATGTCAAATCGGCCTTTCTAAATGGTTTAATTAGAGAAGAGGTCTATGTTGAACAACCTCTAGGGTTTGAGAGTACCGAATTTCCAAACCATGTATTTAAGCTCAAAAAGGCACTCTATGGCCTTAAACAAGCACCCCGAGCTTGGTACAAGCGGTTGTCAACATTTTTAATTGAGAAAGGCTTTGTAAGAGGCCAAATAGACCCTACACTATTTCTACGGAGAGATGGTGACAATATATTTGTAGCCCAAGTTTATGTCGATGACATAATCTGTAATTCAAACAACAAGGGCTATTTAAATGAGTTCATTGGACACATGGAAAGTGAATTTGAAATGAGTCTAGTGGGAGAGTTGACATTCTTCCTTGGACTTGAAATCAAATAAACCTGAGATGGGATCCATGTGCACCAATCAAAGTATACTCAAGAAATGCTTCGAAAATTCAATATGAGTGATTCAAAAGAAGTAACCACTCCCATGGCTACAAACACAAGATTAGACAGTGATGAGAGAGGTAAACCTGTGATTTGACTCAATATCGGAGCATGATAGGTAGTTTGCTATACCTCACAGCCAGTCGACCTGATATACTCTTTGCTGTGGGTATGTGCGTAGATATCAAGTTTGTGCCAAGGAATCTCACTTGATTGCTGTCAAGCGAATTTTGAGATACCTCAAAGGCACAATTGGTGTCGGTCTATGGTACCCCTGTACCGAATCATTTAACCTAATTGGCTATACCGATTCCGACTATGCTGGATGTAAGTTGGATCGAAAAAGCACTAGTGGGGGTTGTAATTTTTAGGATAATCTTTACTAAGTTGGTCAAGTCGAAAGCAACATTGTGTTGCTCTCTCCACGACCGAGGCAGAATATATTGGTATGGGAGAGAGTATATCACAATTGTTGTGGATGATTCATATTTTAGAGGACTATGGATTAAGCTACAAGGGTGTGCAAGTGTTGTGTGACAACATTAGCACAATTAACCTAACCAAGAATCCAGTCCATCACTCTAGGACCAAACATATTAAAGTGCGTCACCACTTCATTAGAGATCATGTTGCTAGAGGAGATGTTGTACTCTCATATGTAGAGTCCAAATCAAATTTAGCAGACATTTTCACTAAACCACTCCCCGAAAATGAGTTTAGCTTTTTAAGAAGGGAGTTGGGAATGTGTCGCGCTTCATAGGTTACAAAATGCACTCAAAACCCTTCATGATTAGTTCTAATTGTTGGGATACAATTGGGTAACTTTGGGGACATCTCACACAAACTATAAGGTTCAACAAAACATTTTTGTTTGCTAGAAATGGGGTGAGATGTTAGGATCAACTCAATTTCTCTAAATGTCAATGCATCCCTTGAGAAATTAAGTTGACGAGATAAAAATCACTTCGGTGACCAAGTATGGGGAAAACCAATGCATAACACATGTGTATTTGGCTCCATGATCATACTTGGACATTCCAATCAAGGAAACTTAATTAGAGACTTGAATTTGGGACAATCTTGGTTGAAATTGATTGAATGATTGTTGATTGAATTTGACTCCACTTGGGTGGAGCAAAGTGATTTGTTCAAACCATAAGGACCTTTGAACCTTGTTTAGGGATCGATTATAGTCAAGGGATGACTTCCAAGATCGATATCTTTCATCAAAACCCTTCAGAAATCGAAGAGAAGTCTGAAACTGAAAGTTTCAAATCGTATCAAGCAATATCAGGAACCCTGATCGGTCACTGGAACGATCAGGAGTAGGGCTGATCGGTCCCCGGACCGATCAGCCCCGGACCGATCTGGCTCCCTCCTGTGGTGATCGATCCACAGACCGATCAGAAGGGCCACACAACACTTCGCGGAAAAGTGTCCAAACATTCTGTGTTAGCCTGGATCGGTCCCCGGACCAATCTGGCACCCCGTGATGATCGGTCCACAGACCGATCAGGGGGCTCACAAACCACTCTCCGAAGCCGATCGATCAGGAGCCTGCCTGATGGGTCACCCGACCGATCAGGACCAGGCCAGTCCGATCAGGGCGGAGCCTGATCGGTCTGGGCGCTATCAGATCGAACGGTGATCCGTTCAACCGCATTAAAGGTTGGTTGGTGGACTGATCCACCAACCGATTTAATCACGTATTCTCTTCACTTCCCAAGCCCTAGCCGACCAAAATCCCTCAGCGCCGAAACCTCCCTCTCCTTCTTCCTTGCGCATACGATTCTTCTTCCTCTTGTTGTGCGTGTGCGATCCTGAGAAGGTGTTCTGCAAGCTCTTCCTTGTCTTCTGCGAGTTCTTTTCTGCTCAAGGACTTGAGCTCATCTCTTGCGTCGAGAACTTCTCCTGTGTGAGCTCTCCTTTCAGCCTTCAAGATCCTCTCAAATCAACATCAATGACACCTAAGTGAGTTTTTGTATAGTTTTTCTTGCAGATCAGTTCATAGATTATTAGTTTGTGCTAATCATGATTTTCATTTTGTATTGTGGTGTATCTTGTGCCGTGACCCTATGTGTCTGCCGTGATCCTTCCATCCCATGTCTTACCTTTGATCAAATGTCTTATCTTATGATTATTTCTCCGTGATCAAATCTGTTGCCATGATCCACACCCACTGATTAAATCAAATCTTGCTCCTCTGATTAAATCTAATCACCTTTGATCAATACCTTGACCGTGTGATTCTTTGATCGTAATTTTATCATTATTTGAATCTGTGTCTCTGATTACGTGATCAAACCTGTGTTCACTTCTGTGATCAATTCATTAAATCCATTAGAAGATCATCCAAGGGAATAGAACCCGTGGAGGAAATCAAAGGGCAAAGGCCCTTCATCATCTACACCCTCCTTCGAGACCTCCTCCACCTCCATATACTAGATTTCAACACATTCATTATGCTCTAGACTTCCAATGACATAACTTCAAACTCATGCCATGTCGGACTGTCGACCAAACCTTCATCCACATACTAGATTTCAAAACATTCACTATGCTGATTGTTATGGATGTTTTACTATATTATGCTTATTGTTGGTTTATATAGTTGCTCACATGATTACCATTCTAATATCATGCGTTGCTATGATGATGCTCTGCCATGGTTACTGTTGGCTTGTATGATTAGTCATAATATTGCTATCGTTATGCCTCATTATGCGCTGCTATGATTCTGCTTGTGATGCCTTGTTCATATGATGCATGTGATTGCTATATCTTGATCTATCTTTTCCACATGATGTCATATGTTTTTCAAAATTAAATTATACCTTTGTTGTTTTGGGAAACCCCTAGGGTTGAGGGGGAGTTTGTTTGAACTTAACAACCCGTCTAGACCCTTTTCGGTGTTCAACAAAGGGGAGAGTGTGGTTGGTTAAGTTTAGGATGATTATGTTGTAGGGGGAGGATCCTGATTCCCCTATGATTTTGAAATTGAGAAAATTGATTGAGAATCTCTAAACTTAAAATCGGGTTGTCAAACAACAAAAAGGGGGAGATTGTTGATGCAGTCTAACCCTGATTGTTGTTTTGGTGTTGACATCGATTTTAGTTTAGATTGATGATTATGATTATGATTAAGTCCTAATCGGGATTAGGCACGGAGTGATTGGAAAATCAGTTTAGGATGATTATATTGTAGGGGGAGGATCCTGATTCCCCTATGATTATGAAATTTGAGAAAATTGATTGAGAATCCCTAAACTTAAAATCGGGTTGTCAAACAACAAAAAAGGGAGATTGTTGATGCAGTCTGACCCTGATTGTTGTTTTGGTGTTGACATCGATTTTAGTTTAGATTGATGATTATGATTATGATTATGTCCTAATCGGGGATTAGGCACGGAGTGATTGGAAAATCCTAGCTTGGAGGGCTAGGTGTTTAAAAGTCTTAATTCGGAAGGGTTGGGTGAAAAGTCCTAGCTTGGAGGGCTAGGTGAAAAGTCCTAACTTGGAGGGTTAGGTGAAAAGTCCCAACTTGGAGGGTTAGGTGAAAAAGTCCTGGCTTGGAGGGTCAGGTCCTAGCTTGGAGGGCTAGGTTGGATGAAATCCTGGCTTGGAGGGTCAGGTCCTAGCTTAGAGGGCTAGGTTGGGTGAAACCCTAGCTTGGAAGGCTAGGTTTGAGTCCCTCGATCGGTCTGGTGACCGATCAAGGAAGTTGGCACGCTGCTCCTTCGTGGATCGGTCTGGTAACCGATCCAGCAATGACTGATCGGTCGGGTGACCGATCAGGAAGCACACAGTGAGGTTGGGAACCTACTGTGCGGCTCGTGATCGGTCTGGTGACTGATCAGGGAGTGTGCAGTTCACCCACTGCTTGGCTCCTGATCGGTCTGGTGACCGATCAGGGAGTGTGTAGTTCACCCACTGCTTGGCTCCTGATCGGTTTGATGACCGATCAGGGAGCACACAGTGAGGTTGAGTTCCCCTGCTGATCTGCTCCTGATCGGTCTTGTGACCGATCTGGATCACTGTGCAGATCGTTCTGGAGAACAATCAAGCATCGCGAGTTCCTCACTATGACCGATCAGGATGGAGCCTGATCGGTCTGATCATGACCTGATCGGTCTGGTGACCGATCAGGGGGCTCTCTGAACGGTCAGGTGACCGATCAGGAGGGTTGGACTGTGAAGCTCAGAAATTGCCTGGCAATGGGGTGGATCGGTCTGGTGATCGATCCACAACCTGGGATCGGTCTGGTGATCGATCCAGGAGAGTCCCAGAGAAATCGCGATTTCTGATATCTGGATGGAGCCTGATCGGTCTGAACCCAGCCTGATCGGTCGGTCTGGTGACCGATCAGGAGTCTCTCTGATCGGTCCGGTGACCGATCACTTTAATTCAAATTGCACTATCAGACGCTTTGATCGCGCCTGAACGTATCTGATTCTCTGCGCTTAACATCTGATACTTGATTTTCTGATTGATATGTTGTGCTAATGCTTTGATTAAGCTGTAGGTGACAGGGAATGATTCAAACACTCAAGGAGAGTCAATAGAGGCCTTTCCTTAGAGCAGGTTTGTCCATTTGCCATCTTAGGTTGCAACGGCTGGAGTTGCTGACTGGAGCTTGGCTGAGGGAAGCTCAGGGAGTCCAGGAAGAGCTCAGTGGTAGCTGGCGTTGGCAGGTGAGCAGCTGCAGGCTGCAGTGAGATAGTGTCACCTAGCGTTCAGTGGAGAAACAAAAGGAGTGTAGCAGGGAAGAGTAGAGCAGAGTTCGGAAGAGACTTCTGGCTTGAGTTCTTGCTGCGCGATCGTTTTTCTCCACACTTTGCTTGTGCGATTACATCCATCATCTTGAGCAAGCAACTGTGATCTTTGAGGCAACCATCGGTTACTTGGGCACTTGAAAGAAGGAACAAGAGGCTTGAGTCCATCAGCGAGAAGACACGAAGAAGGGTGTTCTTGCGTGAGATCTGCGCTGAGTGGAGCTCGGGAGAAGCTTGATGTGTTCTTGTCTGTTCTAAGTGCTAAGTAAGATCTTTCTTGTGTTTCATTGTGCTTATAACTCTATCATTGTTGAAACGCTGTGGAGAGGTTACTCCACCAAGAAGGAGGTTGCATTTTATCCGGTGTTCACTGGGGCTTGATCTGCCGACGATCAAGGGATCGCCCACCTCACGGGCACGCCAAGGAGTAGGGGCAAGTTATCCCCGAACCTTGTAAACCCTCCTTGTTAGCGATCTTGTTAGTTGTTTTAGTTTGTTTTTGTTTTCTGCATTTCTGCACTTCTTTGTTTCCATTGTTTCCGTTGCCGTGCTACTAACCGTGAAGTGCAGAGAAACCCTTAAGCGAAAGAAGTTTGTGTCTGGCTATATTCACCCCCCCTCTCTAGCCATCCAAGTTCCAACAAGAGGGAGCTGACTCTAGATCCTTAACTGAGAATGTTCAAGAAGGAACATCTACTCAAGTTGAAAAACTTGAGAAAGAAAACTCCTCCTTGAAAACTCAAGTCAAGGACCTTAGAGCAGCTTTGGAACAATTCACTTCGAGTTCCAAGGGTCTTGATATGATCCTTGGAAAACAGAAGTCCGCTCTAAATCGATCCGGGTTAGGGTATCGAACCAATGCTAGACAAAGGTCATTTTATGCTATACTGAATCAGTTTAGACCCAAAGTTCAGGCATGGGTTCCCAAACTTTGCCTGAACAACCAAGCTGGACCAAACCAGTTTTGGATCCCCAAGGACAAGATTCATATCTTGCCTAATCTTTACCGTGGCTTTAGTCCAGGGGGAGCCAACTTAAAAAAACCATTTTTATAGATAAATAAATTCTTTTTCTTATTGTAAAATTGCATGATTATTTGTTTATTTATTTTCTATAATTTACCATGCTTAGACCTAGGACTGGTTAGATTAAGGACTAAACCGATTAACTGAAATTTGAATAACATAGTATTGGGTGGAGGTGAGATGATAGTACGTTAGGAAAGCCACTTTGGCGGAACTAGCTGAAGCTACCGATCCAAGACCCAAACTAGTTAGACCAAAATCATTCAAGGAGTAACTTGAAAATGGACTTTCAATAAAAGGCGTTGTCAAGGAAAGGGTTGATGATCCAATAAGGCTACGGCCAAAGAAGGCCTAGTGTCTCGTTAAGACCTGGAAGCCAATTATTGAAAACCAAATTCACTTTACTATTGTCAGATTTGAATCTAACACAGATTTCAATTAATCTTAGATTCAACCATTGTTTTCAAAAATAATTTTTAAAACATAATTAATTGGTTTTTCAAAATTAAGTTAATTTTTCAAAACTAATCATAGTTTTTCAAAATGAAATCTTTACTTCTATTAAAATCTGTCTCACAAAAACCCATAAGGTTAACGTGATTGATAACTCTAGATTGGGTGAGACAGACTAGGTTGTGAAAATCAATTGAGGCTATCCTTGATTCTAATTGGATCAAAATCAACAAACTCTTTATGTGTAGGAACATAAAGATTTGGACCAATGGATGTTGGATAGCGGGTGCTCCAGACACATGACTGGGGACAAATTGAAATTCACCAAATTCAAGTTCAAGAACCTAGGCTCAGTAGCATTTGGCAACAATGTTACACTCAAAGTCATTGGGTCAGGAAACATTGAACTCAAATATGATTTTGTCATTAAAAAGGTACTTTTGGTTGAAAATTTTAAATTTAACTTGCTTAGTATAAGTCAATTGTGTGATACTGGCTATGTAGTTACCTTTACTAACTCTAACTGCCTGATTAGAAACTTGCAAGACTCAGAAATCATGCTTAAGGGCACTAGGAAAAATAATGTTTACACTATAAACTACCCTTAGTACCTAAATGCCTCTTAACTCAGTTAGAAGAATCAAACCTCTGGCATAGGAGATTAGGTCACACTAATCTAAGATTTATTTCAAAAATCACTCAACTTGGCCTAATTAAAGGAATACCTAAAATCAAGAACCATGAAAACATAATATGTGAATCATGTAACCAAGGTAAACAAACCAGGTCTAATCACAAACAAATTCAATCAGACCTAACTCAAACCACACTTGAGCTCCTACACCATGACTTATTTGATTCACATGGAGCCAAGTCACTAAGCGGAAACCGGTACTGCTTAGTGATTATCGATGATTACTCTAGGTTTACTTGGGTTAGATTCCTAAAGACTAAAGATGAAACCCTAAACCTATTTTTGTAAGTTAATTGAAAATCAAAACGATACCAAAATCAAAAGACTTAGGAGTGATCACGGGGGAGAGTTTGAGAATCAACGGTTCGAGGAATTTTGTAAAATAAACGGATATATACACAAATTTTCGTGTCCGAGAACCCCCCAGCAAAATGGGATAGTCGAACGGAAAAATAGAACCCTACAGGAAGCCGCTAGGACTATGCTCAATGAATTCGACCTAGCTAACCAATTTTGGCCAGAAGCAATTAGTATGGCTTGCTATATCCAAAATAGGGTCCTAATTAACAAACGACATAATAAAACTCCCTATGAATTATACTACCATAGACTTCCAAACCTACATTACCTAAGGGTCTTTGGGTGCTAAGTCCATATCCTAAACACCAAGGACTACCTAGATAAATTCCAGTCTAAGTCGACCCCAGGGGTCTTCTTAGGATATTCAACAACAAGCAGGGCATATAGGGTTTACAATAAACAAACTAACAAAATTGAAGAAATAATAAATCTAATATTTGATTAGGAAATTAATTCAAAATCCAATAACCCAGATTCAAATCCATCAAATACTGATAATGAAGATAATGAACAAACTATTAAACCACTAATTGAACCCCTAAATGAACTAACTATTGAAATAACTACTGAGTCAATTGAACCAATAATTGAACCAACCCAAGTAATTGAACCAAATACTGAACTGAACTGTCCAGCCGGACCTGAGGCTGAACCAAGTTCTAGAAAAACTAAGAAACCCAGACTCAGTCATCCAACTGATCAAATTGTGGGTGATCTATCCTTAGGAGTCAGACCTAGGTCTTCCTATAGAAATCTTAGTCAGATTGCACTGATTTCAAAAATTGAACCTAAGACTATAGAGGAAGCCTTACCTGATCATGATTGGATCATAACAATGCAAGAGGAGTTAACCAATTTGAAATGAACCAAGTCTGGGAACTAGTACCTAAACCTGAGGGCAAATCCATTATTGACACTAAGTGGGTGTTTACGAACAAGCTAAATGACCAAGAGGAGATTGTTAGAAATAAAGTTCGCTTAGTAGTTAAAGGGTTCAGTCAAGTCGAAGGGTTAGACTATGACGAAACCTATGCCCCAGTAGCCAGACTTGAGTCTATAAGAATGTTGCTAGCCTTTGTAGCCCATAAAGGTTTTAAACTCTACCAAATGGATGTAAAGTCAACCTTTTTAAATGGATTTATTAGAGAAGAAGTCTATGTAGGACAACCCCCCAATTTTGAGGACTTAGAAAACCCTGACCATGTTTACAAACTCAATAAGGCACTGTATGGACTAAAACAAGCACCTAGGGCATGGTATGAACGTCTATCAACCTACCTCATTTCTAAGGAATTCAAACAAGGACAAATTGACTCAACTCTGTTTATTAAGACCTTAGAAAAAGAAATCTTTATTACCCAAATCTACGTTGACGATATAATTTTTGGATCCACCAACTCAAATTTTTTAAAAGAATTTGTAAAAATAATGGAAAACAAATTCGAAATGAGCTTAGTTGGTGAGCTCAACTTCTTTTTAGGTCTACAAATTAAGCAAACTAGGGATGGAAATTATGTCCATCAATCCAAATATGCTAAGGAGTTGATAAAGATATTTAAAATGGATAACTCTAAAAGCATAAGTACCCCCATGGCCACAAATGTAAAAATAGATAGTGACCCTGATGGTAAACTCGTAGACCTTAAATTATATAGAATATGATTGGTAGTCTATTTTACCTTACATCCAGCAGACCTGTTATCCTTTTTGCTGTAGGAATGTGTGCTAGATACCAAACCTGTGCTAAGGAAACACACTTAGCAGCCCTAAAAAGAATACTTAGATACATCAAGGGCAGCCTAAATGTAGGGATTTGGTATCCTATGACCTTAACTTTTGACCTATTAGGATACTCGGATTCTGACTATGTTGGTTGCAAACTAGATAGAAAGAGTACAAGTGGAAGCTGCCAACTGTTAGGAAATAGTCTAGTGAGTTGGTGCAGCAGAAAGCAACACTGTGTAGCTCTATCTACAACTGAAGCTGAGTATGTTGCTTTAGGAGAGTGTGTACCACAACTCTTATAGATGATGCACACTCTTAAAGACTTCCAGCTTGACAACACCCAAACCCATGTCTACATTGATAATATAAGTTCAATTAATCTAATAAGAACTCAATCCAACACTCTAGAACTAAACACATAGAAGTCAAACACCACTTCGTAAGAGATCATGTAGCCAGGGGTGAGATAGTCCTTAAGCATGTAGATTCAAAATCTAACTTAGCTGACATATTCACCAAACCCCTACCTGAGTCTGAGTTCGGCTCACTAAGAAGGCAGTTAGGGTTATGCTTGGTAGAATAGGACTGCTCTAATTACATTTTTTTTTAAAACTGTTCTATTTTTTTTGCAAAATCATTTTCTTTATTTATTTAAAATGATTTTCCGAGTTAGTTTTTTTAAATAAAATTATCCCCTTCAAAACTAGGGCTTTTTCGCAAATGGACTTAGCCTAGGCTCTAACCCTAGAATTGCATGCACCTATAGATCTAGAAGCCAGCATCTCATAAGCACCTTAGGGTACTTTTGATTGATAACCTAGAATGGGTTGAGATGCTTAGGTCTTTTGCCTTGATTCAAGATGCTTTAAGTCAGTGCATCTGCAGTAATTGGGGCACTAAATACCAATTAAACAGTAATCAGGTTAAGTGTCAAGCTTAGAAAAATCTAACTTGATCAAATCACTTAACTTGACTAACCCTAGCGAAAGCAACTATTTATAACAGTTAGTAAGTAGCTAATTGGGTTAGACAGGACCCGAAAGCGGAAATTCAAATTAATTTGGTCCAGTTTAAAGTTAGAATTGGTTCAGTACAGCATCTTACTTTGATTACTCATTTTTTTCTATATTTTTTGATATATGGCAAAGGGGGAGAGATTGGAAAAGAGAGAAAAGAAGGTTTCAAAATTTAATTTTTTTCTTCAAAATTAAATTTTTTTTCCAAAAACTTTTATCGTTTTTTCTTCCAAAAAGTAAAGTTCTTTACTTAAGTTCTTTTTGAAAGTTAATTTTCTAAAAATCTTCTGGAAATTATTTCTAAGTATTTAAAGTGCTTGAAAAATATTTCTAAGTATTTAAACTGCTTGAAAAATATTTTGCTTGAGAAATATTTCTAAGTGTTAAAAACATCAGAATAAGTTTAGAAAATTTTCTAAAGTGCAAAAACTAAGTATTTTGGAAATTATCTTCGAAATTACTTGCTTTCAAAAATTATTTTAAGCACTTACTCTAAATAGCTGGTTGAAAATTTTTCCATGTGCAATGTTCAAAATTCTCCTGAAAATTTTCTAAGTCCCCAACTCAAAATAATTTTTAGAAAATGTTTTCTAACTTAAAAACATTTTCTTGAAAATTTTCTAAGTATTGAAAACCTGAAAAAACGTTTCACTTTTAGACTTAGAAACCTTTTCAAAACCCCACGAACTTTTAAAAAACTCAGGGGGAGATTTCTTCCAAGGGGAGGAAATTAAATTTAGGTACTTTACCTACTTATCTGTATGTTTAACTTAAATTTTTGAATTGGGTTGCCATAAATCAAAAAGGGGGAGATTGTTGGTGTAGGCAGCACCTAAGTCAAACCTGGATTTTGATAATGGCAAAGGGTTCAAGAGTTAAGGTGTTATTGTCGTCTAATGTGTTTACTAAGTGTGCAGGAAGAAGTCTTAGGTACACTAGGCAAGAAGTCCTGGCAAAGGGTTGGGCAAAGAAGACCTGGTCAAGGGGCTGGGCACCGAAGACCTGCTCTGAAGGTGGGCACGAAGTCCTGGTCGAGGACTAGGCACGAAGTCCTAGCAAGGGGCTGGGCAATGACGACCTGCTCGGAAGGTGGGCACGAAGTCCTGGTCGAGGACTGGGCACGATGACCTGGTCAGGTAGATTGGGCAAAAGTCCAACCGGAGGAGCCGGTTGGCAAAAGGTAAACTCTCCTTAGAGGAGTAGGTGAGGGCGCGTTCCCCGTCGAGGGAACAGAAGGCGTCGGTTCGACCTAGGGTTCCATTTGAGAGACTGGAAGTCAGAACCAAGACAGCTACGGCTATAAATATTGACTAATATTCTTGCTTTGGTTGTTTCGGAACTAACCTTAGATGCAGGTGTTGGTGCAAGTTGCGTCAAGGATGTCCTCCTCCAAGTGTTTTAATGTTTGACAATACACTTAAGTCAGTGATACAAAGAACAAGGGAGGGTGAGTTAAGAGAGGAGTAACCAAAGTGAAGAAAAGTCCTAGTTAACCTAGGCACTAAGACCTGGTGAGTGAAACTGGGCACTAAGACCTGGTGAGTGAAGCTGGGCACTAAGTCCTGGCAAGGGCTGGGCACCGAAGACCAGCTCGGAAGGTGGGCACTATGTCCTGGTCGGGGACTGGGCAAGAAGACCTGGCCGAGGGTTGGGCACCTAAGTCCTGGACCTAGGGTTTGGGCACGGAGTCTTGGTCCGAGGGACTGAGCAACTTAGCTGAGCGATGACTAAGGACAGGAGTAGAGACAGGTCAGGGTTTGGGCGTCTCGAGGTCCGGAGGTATCGGTAGCTAAGCAAAAGTCCACCCGAAGGACTGGGTGGCAACCCTCTCCTGAAAGGAGTAGGTGAAAGGCGCGTTCTCGGGGGTGGGAACTTACGCCGGTTCGCCTAGGGTTTCGTGGAAATCCAAAGTCAGAATGAAGTCCTTAAGGTTAAGATTATATGCATATGGGCTTTGTGTTTATGTATCTTGTAGGTATCAAGATTGGAAGACAAAGCAGGTGGCTGGAGGCCTTGAAGCAGGGCGGCCCCATCAGTGGGGGCGCCCCCATGCATCCAGGGCACCCCCATTGATGGGGGCGCCCAAGCTAAAGACTAAAAAGGCAGTTTTGGTGAAGTAAGCAGAATAGGTGTCAAGCGGGGCGCCCGGAAGGTCCGGGGCGCCCGGGTTCAAACCTGTATTTGCTGTTTCAAGTCTCAAACACAGATAAGCCTTCATGAGGGCGCCCGGGAGGTCCGGGGAGCCCTAGTCAATGGTTTTATCAGCTACGGCGAGGTCGGCACAGGGATAAGGGTTGACCGAGTTTATCGGGGTGCCCCCAGCGTCCAGGGCGCCCGTATGAAGCCTATATAAGGGGCTTCGACCCCTCTGCTTCAAACACAACTGCTACAAGCCATTCTGATCATTCTGACCATCGACAACGCGCTAAAGACGAGGCTCTACGACCGGGAGGCTCCAGGAGGAAGTGTGCGGCACTTCGGAGGTCCAGATCGGTCGAGCTTCAACTTTGTTTTGTTCGGTTTGCATTTAATATTCTGTACTTAATTTGCTATACCTTTGATTGTACTGTTGCACTGGAAGACAGGTTTTCTCTGCCTCCGGAAATTCCGGAAAGGAGACCAATAGTGGACTCACGCCGAGTACATAGGCCTTGGACGCAGGGTTGAGAACCAAGTAAATAAATCCTGTTGTGTCCCTGTCTTGCTTTTATTTTTATTTACTGTTCCGCTGCACTAACGCTCTGAGTAGATTGAAAGTCATACGAAGTTTTCACGACAAGATTTTCACGATCGATATTCACCCCCCCTCTTGTAACGACCCGGAAAATTCTCTTAATATTTTCTTAGAAATATTGAGCATGTCTAGATAATGTTCCGAGAGACCTAGAAATATTAATACAAAATGTGGCCTAGAAATCCATATCTTTTCATTTAAATTGAGAAAACTAAGTACTAATGGGCCTTATATGGGCTTTTTAGTACCATAATTATTGGAGAATTTTAGGTAAAAATTTATATAAATATAAAGGGGTTTTAATGAGAAATATTAACATAATTATGGGAGAATTCTTAGAGGATTTTCGGAATTTTGGGAAAAATCATAGAAAATAAAATAAAAATAAGGTGCATGGACGAAGGATTGAACCTTGGAACTCTTGTACAACCATGTATGCTCTAACCAACTCACCTAGCAAGGGAATATTATGAGGGAATGAAGTGGAAATTGGTTAAGGCTTAGAAGAAGATGAAGAGTCATGAAGAGACTCTTCATTTACCTCCATAATAGGTTATAAAGAGGGGGGTTTGAGAGTTACCTTCTTCCTTCCATCAATTGCATTTCCTCTCCTCCTCCCTCCTCATTCTAGCCGAACACCACAAGGGTGGTTCTCCCTTGGAAAAGCTCCACAAGAAGGTCTCATCACCAAGATCTAAAGGTTTTCCAAGGATACAAGGGCAAGGGGGTTCAAGTGTCCAAAGGATTTGCAATTTTCTTCTCTTTTAAGGTTTAAAAATCAAGATCAACCAAGGTAAGACTCCCTCACCTGTGGTATAATAGTTCCTTATGTTTTTAGCATGATATATTGGTTGGTTTTTGGGATTTGATGTTGAAAGAAAGAAAACCAAGAACCCTAGTCCTATGGGTTTCGGCCACTAGGATTTTAGGGTCCATGATGATGCTAAAAATCTTCCTAATGTTGTCTAATGTACTCTCATGATGTTTAGAGATTAAATATAATTTTTGAGAATATTTGGGGTACCCTAGGATCCCCTAGGGTTTCGGCCAACTTCAAGAACCCATGGGTAGGGTTGGGTCTAAAGCTTCAAGTATGTGTTTTATGTATTATCATGATGTAAGGGAGATGGAGGATGATTTATGTGAATTTTCACATGGCCTAGAGACCCTATAAGTTTCGGCCAAGATTGCTAATAGGGTAAAAAGTTAGGACTTATTTCAAGTAAGGGCCCCAATGGCCCTATGGTAAGGTATGGTTGGTGTTTAATGATTGATTGTGGATTTTAATGGAATTTTTCCATGCCCCCATGGCCTTACATGTTTCGGCCAGCCCTAGGAAGGAGGGCTAAAGGTTAGGGTTAACCCTAATCATGGGCCCCAATGGCTTCTTATGGTCTCATAGATGATGTATGGTTGTTCCTTTACCTTATGATGTCTTACATGTATCTAGGGTTTGGGGGGGAGTTAAGGTTCAAAGAATGATGGTTTATGCTTATCATGAAGTATATATATATATATATATATATATATATAGGTCCAAGCATGTGGTAGAACTCATGTTACCTATAACCCTAACTTTAAGCACCATGTTTTATGTTGTATGTTATGATTTGGATGCCATGCCTAATAGGGTTTAGTATGAATGTCTTATGTTTTATGCCATGCACTTGGATAGTAGGTAGCATATTTATAGAAGTCCTACCTATGTAGGCTTAGGTTATGTAGAGAACCATGCTATGTTATATGCTCATGTTATGTTAAGAACCATACTATGTTATTGTGTATGTTCATGATATGAATGATGCCATGATAAGTATGTTAGGTTTATGTTCACGATAAGAATGATGCCATGATAGGTATGTTATGTTTATGTTCATGATAAAAACGATGCCATGATAAGTATGTTATGTTTATGTTCATGATAAGAACGATGCCATGATAAGTATGTTATGTTTATGTTATGATAAGAATGATGCATGCCATGTTTATGAAAGAAGATGCATACCATGTTTATGAATGAAGATAATGCTCATGCCTTCCAGGCATCATGATGCTATGCAATAAGTATGAACGATGAAAGGACAAGCATGTGTTAAGTCATGCTTTATGTAACATGGTTATGCTATGAATGTCTTATGAATGATGAAACATGTAAAGTATTTTACTTTATGAATGGGCTTGTACCAGACCTAAGTATGGGTCCAAGGGATGGGCACCTTAAGAACGCCCCGGTTATGGACTACCGACTATGCTGTCCACGGTTCTGGCACTACCGGAGCTGTGCAACAGGGATGGGCTCCTTAAGAACGCCTCGGTTCGGGGACTACCGACTATGCTGTCCTTACCCTAGTAGGTCGGGGCTCGCTACCTCGGACTTGCTAGGGATGCGCGCTATGATGTATGTATGTGGTACAAGCCGGGGACCCCAATGATATGATGATTATGTTTAAACATTCAAAAGTATGTTTTAAAAGTTAAGCATCCTTATGTATATGCATTCCACTCATGCATTCATTCATGATATGCACTATGCTATGCTGATAAGATTTTTATGCTTACACTTCATGTTAAGAAATATGCATGAGAGTAAATGATCTATGTCATGATTATGTTAAGAGGATGCTCATATGCTATGATAGGAAGTATGCCTATGTTTATGCCATACAGGTTGGTTTACACCTTATACACATGTTTATACCATGTATTTTGCCATGCTAGGAATGTTTATTATGTTATGTATATACTATGTATTATGCCATGCTAGGGATGTTTATTATGTTTATGTTTATGCCATGTAGCATGCTTTGCTTAGAATGTTTACTATGTTTACGTTTATGCTATGTCTCATGCCATGATAGGAATGTTCATTTATGTTTATGTTCATGCCATGTCAAGTATATGATAAGTGATTCAAGTTGTTATGTTCTAAGTAGAGCACCAAGAATGTTAATGTTTCATGTGCTCATTATGAAATGACGAATGGTTTTGTGAGTAGGAAAGAGTCTTACTAAGCCTGTGTGCTTATAGTCTTATTTCCTTATACCGCAGATCATTCAAGGGGACAATGAGGAAGCAGTAGGAGGGCAAGAACGCATGTGTGTGGTAGTGACTTGGCTCAGGAAATCATATGTTTATCGGTTATGCTAGAACTTTACTTTGGTCACTTATAAGCTTGAATGCTTGAATAATGACTTATGGAACTCTATGATGTGATGTTAAGTATGACATGAAATGATGTTTAAGTAAGAAGTCAATATGCCGAGTTTCCATGTCATTATGTTAAGAATGGTAGTAGGGCATGTACGAGTAAAGTTAAAGTTATTCCGCTGCCTTATGATGTCTACATGCCCTAAGTATGTTAACGTAACGTCGCTTATGGGAAAAAAAAAGCGGGCGTTACAGGTTGGTATCAGAGCAGTTACCATCTCACTACACACACATCAAGCTCTCTTCCTGCCGCTTCCAAGTAAGTACCTCTTTACATATCTTATAGTAGTAAGAACTTTTAGAATGTTTTATGGTTCTAGAATATGCAAGTATGAATGATGCTTATGATGAAAAGTATGTTACAACGATGAATAATACTTTATTTTCTTTTAAGAATTAAATATTAGAATAATATAGGGGTAGGAAAAGTGGTTACATATTTTAATCACTAGGGTAGAAGAAACCGAGTTGCTTGTGTTTTTCTCTGTATATATTTGCGAATTGAAAAAGAAATGGTTTTAGTACTGGCTTGGGCAGGTTTAGTACTAACTATGTCATTTTTTTTCAATTCCAGATGTTGCATGAGAACTACACTGAGAGGTGCCGCGAGCTGATGAACCGGATAGAGGAAGTTGAGTACATTCCGACCCGTGGAATTCAAGGCAACATGGGGTTATTGGATCGGCTGTTCTGGAAACTGGAGCAGGAAGGGTTTCCAGTCGTGGATGATCATAGGATCGGAGCTCTGCTTCGCTCATTGTCCAATCGGGCGAGGGAGGTTGCTCATCAGATCTGGGGGCAGCACGGATGTCGTCTCTCATACCCGTAATTATGTAAGCAACTTCTTCGCCATGAGTTCCCGGAAAACCTGGGGGACTCGGAGGAGGATCACGAGATGTTTGAAGAGGACCCGGAGATGTACGAAGAGGATCCCGAGCCGTTTGAGGAGGATCCCGAGAGGTACGAAGAGAATTCCGAGCCGTCCGAAGAGGATCCTGAGATATACGAGGAAGATCCCGAGCCCTTCGAGGAGGATCCCGAGATGCTCGAGATGTTTGAGGAAGACCCGATGAGCGAGGATGATCTCGAGGTGTTTGAAGAAGACCCCGAGATGCTCGAGATGTTTGAGGAAGACCCCGGGATGGTTGGGGAAGACCCTGAAGTGGTTGAGGAGGTTCTCGAGATAGAAAAAGAGGATCCGATGGAGACGGTAGAAGATCCTGAGGCAGGCCAAGGGGAGATGAACGAGGGGGTGGCAGTGACTGCTATGATGTTCTTTGTTATGGGTATGATGGCGGGCCATCTAGCTCACTGAGTGAGGATAATTTTGTATATAGACTGTTAAGACTTGATAAATAAATTTTTAGTGATATAATAAATAAGATCTTATCTACCCTATAGTAACCACACGACAAATATGGGCTAATACAATTCATAAACCCAGGTTGAGGACTAATGTTTTGGAAGCATAAGGTGAGTCCACTACAAGAAAAAATGCTTTTAATGACATTGAAAAGTGTCATCATATATTACTTATACTGACATTTTTAATATAGTGACATTAAGTTAAAATGTCCTCTATAGTGATGTCGTTTAAAGTCTTATCATTTATGACAATTTTTAATGTCACTATAAAATAAAAATAGTGACATACTAATAGCATGAATAATTATTATAGTGACAAAAAATAGTATCACTATAAGATTTGTAATGACATTTATATATGTTATTTTATTATAGTAATGATGACAAATTTATATGTCCTTTAAAATTATTTATCAAGACAATTATAAGTGTCTTGAATTTTATCTATAGTCATAATAAAAATTGTCACTAATGATAGTTTATAATGTTAATTTAAAATGCCTCGTTATGTCATTTATAGTGACACATAAATGTTTGTTATATTAGTTTATAAGGACATTTAAAATTATCATTAATAGTTATTTATTATGACATTTTAAAATGTCTTCATATGAATTTTACAATGATATTTTTATCTACATGATTTGGTGTTTATTATGATATAAAAAATATCATATATTAATAAATATCTCACCTATGTTCAATATTTTCATAATATAAATATTTACACATATAACTAATTAACATAAATAAAAATTTTAAATTGAAATCAAAGTGCTAATCAATAATTATCCATTTTTTTACAATACAAGACTGTCAAATTGGTCAACTCAAAAAATATATATGCACTAATCACAATCACAAATATACCCAATGTATTTAGTTTAAGAACTAGCAAAAAATTAAGTCTCTCCTAAAGTAAAACATAACTAAACTTCCAAACTTTGCTACATCTTCAATCTTCAGCCATCACATCTTAAACAAAATCTAATATTCTTGTCACCTACAAAAAAAAATCATATATTAATTAATTTGTGTAAATAAAATAAAATTAAAGAAGCATATAATAAAGAATATATATATATATATATAATCTAGATCTATATTTTTTCACAAGTAAAGTTAACTTTTTGATATAGTAGAGACGAACTCATAATCTTATTATACTAGACATATTATATTCAATTTAATGAGCTTGCACACATCAGGATAAGGGTGAGGTCATAGAACAGCAAGGATTTATTATTCAGGTCAGTTAATAGAACAGAATAAGGGTGAGATAAAGGAATTATAGATCCTCACCAACCCAACCAGGATGCTTCTGCATGATAACAACAAATGCTATCATCTGTTCTAAGATGATGAAATCGATCATAGAAGTGTGGTTGGCAACAAATAGAGTTCATCACAGTTTCCCTTCACTAGGAGCCAAAGATTCATGGGTTTTAGTTGGCAGAAAGTGAAACCTAGTTTCTCTTCACAATTCACACAAACTCTTAGGTTCCTATATCAGCCAAGATCAGAAAAATGGACTCAGAAGGGAATCTTGTCATGTTTATCTCAATAATGGCACATTCTCAGGGCATGGGAAGGAGCATTGCGCTGCAAGTTGCAATACAAAAGTCTATGTCAAGGACCCAGGCAGCCCAAGCTGTACACCGCAAATGCATGTGGTAGGGATATTGGAAGTGCACGAACTTATTCGCAGCAGAGACCAGATGGCTATGATTCCCATGTACGTATCCTTACCAAACATTGGCTCCATGACTGGTTAATTACGTCCAAACATATCGAGCCAGACCTGCTGGATAAAAGATACTATAATCAAGAGACGACACACACAGTAAGCCATGAATAAAACAGCTTTTGATTTCTCTCATTGAAAATGACTTTTTGTCTCTTCCTAAAAATATTGCTGATGAGATGAATTACCATCAAATTATCTTGTAGATTATATTTTCATAAGCATCAATATCTATAGCTATCAGATTCCAGATGGTTGAAGATATAGTACTATAATCAAGGTCCTCTAGTAAATAAAGGGTAAATTGCGAAGATGCTGCCAACATACATAAGTTTCAAGGAAAAGAGAACAGTCTCACAATTCATCAACGTTGGGATAGAATATTTTGTTCAGGAAGCCAATTGAAGGAGACTTGTATGGATAAGCATCTGATAGCTCAACACGAATTTTCCACACGCCACCTTCATAAGGACCTGTAAGTACAAAAGTTACAGAACTTGTAAGAACAAAAGTTAAATCAGAACTACTTTGATCGTAGTGATGCTTAAGCAGAGCCTTTACTAACTAAAAGCTACAGAACTTGTCGAAATTGTAAAATTGTAACTTCAAGCATAAACCAGTTCCTTTGCCATATGACAAAGCATAAAATAAAGGGAATGCTAATAAGAATGTCTAACCTGAGATAAGCTAGAGTCATAATGATCTGGTAATTGATTTGGTAAATTAATAATTCCTTGAAAATGTACTCTTTAGGGCCATGCAAGGATATCAAGGATGTATTGTGAATGATGATTATGGATTTGAAAGAAAATAACTACTAAAAACAAGTATAGTATTAAAACTACTGAACTTAAGTTTTTAGATCTTATCAACCAACAGGCTCAGAAGAAGTTAAACAAAAAGGTTGCATTAAAATTGATTTTTGAAATGATGGATTAAGAAACTGATGTAGCCAGTTTAAACCTGCATAGGTACATAACCAGAGTACTGACATTACAATTCACAGAGACATCGAGTAGAGGGAAAAGCTCGTACTTTCTTGGGGCCATGAAATTCCACATTCAGCAAGACCATCATTGATGGTCTCAACTGAGTAATCACTCATTATCCTACAAAGAGAGGAAATGGAAAACTAGTCAGGAGATGAAGCATAGGGATGATCAATCCATTCAAGCTGATATGAGTGCAGGCAATGTTCTAAAACAAAACAAAAATGTGAGT
>JAGFNQ010001767.1:77565-92368 GCA_024364735.1 Boesenbergia rotunda
ATGATTTCAGTAGATATGGTTATGTGTACTTGATGACACATAAGTCCGAGTCCTTTGAAAAGTTCAAGGAATTCAGAAATGAAGTACAAAACCAACTCGGCATGAGTATTAAAATACTTCGATCAGATCGAGGTGGAGAATACTTGAGCCATGAGTTTCGTGACTATTTAGCTGAGTGTGGGATTCTATCTCAACTCACTCCTCATGGGACACCACAGTGGAATGGTGTATCCGAAAGGAGGAATCGTACCTTATTAGATATGGTACGATCTATGATGAGTCACACAGATCTTCCTATATCCTTTTGGGGATATGCTCTAGACACGGCAGCGTTCACACTTAACCGTGTTCCATCAAAGGCGGTCATGAAGACACCATATACGATATGGACTGGGAGGAGTCCCAAGATGTCTTTCATGAGAGTTTGGGGTTGTGAGGCTTACGTTAGACGTCAAGTCTCAGACAAACTGGGACCCAAGTCCGATAAGTGCTATTTCGTGGGATATCCCAAGGAAACTAAGGGATATTACTTCTACATTCCCAGTCAGCACAAAGTGTTTGTTGCTAAGACTGGGGTCTTTCTAGAAAGGGACTTTGTTTCTACAAAGACTAGTGGGAGTTCGTTTGATCTTGAAGAAGGTCAAGACAATGACTATAGCACTGAGCCCTTGATGGATACTGAATAGGAACCACAAGAAGTTGTGGATGAGATTGTTACACAAGAAGTTGTGGAACAACAACCTGTTCAGGTAGACCTACCTCTTCGCAGGTCTGATAGGGTACGTCGTCAGCCTGAGAGATATTCATTTCTCTTGCCTGACCATGATGACGTTATGATCATTAAGAATGAGCCTACCACCTATCAGGAAGCTGTGGTGAGCCCAGATTCTGAGAAATGGCTAGAGGCCATGATATCCGAGATGGATTCCATGTACACCAACCAAGTATGAACTTTGGTTGATCCACCTGAAGGGGTCAAACCCATTGGGTGTAAGTGGGTCTTTAAGAGAAAGACTGACATGGATGGACTTGTACATACCTATAAGGGTAGACTAGTAGCTAAAGGTTTCAAGCAAATTCATGGTATTGACTATGATGAAACTTTTTCTCCAGTCGCGATGTTCAAGTCCATTAGGATCTTGCTTGCTATTGCAGCATACCACGATTATGAGATCTGGCAGATGGACGTCAAAACTGCGTTTCTGAATGGAAACCTCCTCGAGGAAGTGTACATGACACAACCTGAGGGTTTTGTAGATCCACAGCATACTGGCAGAGTATGCAAGCTACATAGGGTCATTTATGGTCTAAAGCAAGCTTCTCGAAGCTGGAATCTTCGATTCGATGATGCAATCAAATAGTTTGGTTTCATCAAGAATGAAGATGAACCTTGTGTCTACAAAAGGGTTAGTGGGAGCATAGTTATCTTCCTTGTTTTGTATGTAGATGACATACTACTCATTGGGAATGACATTCCTTCACTACAGTCTGTGAAGACTTGGTTGGGGAATTCCTTCTCAATGAAAGACTTAGGTGAAGCAGCCTATATTCTAGGCATAAAGATCTATAGAGATAGATCTAAGAGATTGCTTGACCTAAGTCAGAGTACATACATTGATACCGTTTTGCAACGGTTTGCCATGCAGAATTCCAAGAAGGGAAATCTGCTAATGTCACATGGCGTGAGTCTTTCGAAGACTCAAGGTCCCTCTTCTAGAGAGGAGAGAGACCGCATGAGCAAGATCCCTTATGCCTCAGCCATAGGATCTATCATGTACGCCATGTTATGTACTCGTCCTGATGTCTCGTATGCTTTGAGCATGATGAGCGGGTACCAGTCAGATCCAGGTGAACGTCACTGGATAGCGGTCAAGAATATCCTTAAGTACTTGAGAAGGACTAAGGAATATTTTTTGATATTTGGAGGCGATAAGCATCTAGTTGTAAAGGGTTACACTGATGCCAGCTTCCAAACCGACCAGGATGATTACAGATCGCAGTCAGGGTTCGTGTTTTGCTTGAATGGCGGAGATGTGAGCTGGAAGAGTTCGAAGCAGGACACAGTTGCAGATTCTACAACAGAAGCTGAGTATATTGCTGCATCAGAGGCAGCAAAGGAGACAGTTTGGATCCGCAAGTTCATCACTGAGCTTGGGGTGGTTCCTAGCATATCTGATCCCGTAGAGCTCTATTGTGACAACAATGGAGCTATTGCGCAGGCTAAGGAACCTCGCTCAATCCAGCGGACCAAACACATACTACGGCGATTCCATCTCATTCGAGAGATCATCGATCGAGGAGATGTGAAGATTTGCAGAGAACCTACAGAGGCAACGTCGCAGATCCCTTGACCAAGGCTTTGGCACAGATGAAGCATGATGGTCACACTAGGTCATTGGGTATTAGATACTACAGCGATTGGCACTAGTGCTAGTGGGAGATTGTTAGTGAGAGCCCTAGAGCCAATCATATGATGACTACTTTTTGGACTCATTGTATCATATTCTTGTATATATATTTCTTATATATAAAGGCATTTCTTATGGTTATTGTACTTATGTGTATTGGTGCCAAATAACTTAGTATAATAACGTCCTTGAGTAGAAGGTTCTTATCTATATCAATCGATTAGTTGAATCGATAGTGAGATGATATAGAGAACACTACTTTTAATTATTCCTAGTCAAGTATTAACATTCAAGGACAATGTTAATGCATAGAGACTAGCATGTAGGTCAACATGATGACTTGATCTCACAAGTCATGGATATGAGATATCAAGTTGACACATGGGTATACATTAGGGAATGTATACTGAATGGCCCGCCATGAGAAAGTATCATGGATCGTTATATGAGTGTCATATACTTTCTCATGTGACTATTAGTATGACTATTAGTCCTTAGACCTGAAGTCACCATAGTTCCCTACATAAGGAGTTATGTACTTTGGTTTCGTCAAACGTCACCTGTAACTGGGTGGACTATAAAGGCGATTACTGGGTATGTAACAAATTATGCGGAGGGATGTGAGTGATGTAGATGGGATCTATCCCTCCTATATGACGGGAGAGATATCATAGTCTTGATAGAGTGAGATCACTAAGTGCATGGCCATGCCCAAATAAGGCAATATGAGATATTGAGCTTATTTGATTATAGTGAGTCTACTTGGAGTTCAAGACACATAGATTGATTGGAGGATGACACGATCTATGCTTCATAGAAGATCAATCTAGATATCGAGGATAGAAGGACGTTGTCACATATTGTGATGGTCACAATTATTAGTCACAATGGTGATGTTGGATCTCGACATTCTTGTAACTTGGGTAGCAATGATGTGTTGCTAGATACCTCTCATTGCTTATGTCCTTAAATAGGTTTAAGGGCATTGCCAACGTTACAAGAACCTATAGGGTCACACACATAGAGCAATAGATGGAGAATAAGTCCATATGATGGACCGAGAGTAATGAAGTCAAAGTTTGACTTTGGCTAAATATGGAAAGTCCATAAAAGGCAAGTTTGACTTGACTCAAATTAGACAACTTGAGTTGGACTCGAGTTTGATCCAAGTGTTGGATGAATCTAATCATGGGAGAATAATGAAGTCAAAGTTTGACTTTGGCTAAATATGGAAAGTCCATAAAAGGCAAGTTTGACTTGACTCAAATTAGACAACTTGAGTTGGACTCGAGTTTGATCCAAGTGTTGGATGAATCTAATCATGGGAGAATAATGAAGTCAAAGTTTGACTTTGGCTAAATATGGAAAGTCCATAAGAGGCAAGTTTGACTTGACTCAAGCCACATCACCTTGACTTGACCAAGTGATGACTTGGCATCATCATCAAGGCTAAGTAACCTCCCCATTTGAATTTTGAATTCAAATAAGGGGGTTATAGAAGGTGGTGGCCGGCCACTTAATGGCCAATAATGGCCATTAAATGGCCTGCCACTTATACACACAAAATGAGTTTTTCTTGTGTGTGATTGATTCTTCTCCTAATGTGGTTTGTTTTTTGGTTTTGGCTCTCCCTCTCCTCTCATCTTGCCAAGACCCAATCAAGTGCTAGCACACTTTTGGGCTCTCCTCTCCACTCTCTTTCTTGTGTGGATACTTCTAGAGGGTTGCTACTTTGCATCCTTGAGATCTGACACCAACCGAGGAGCGAGCGGGAATTGCGGGGCACGCATCGAAGGTAGTTTTTCTCTTCTCTAATAGATCTAGGTCGTAGATCGGTTTTGAAGCATGTAAACGAGCACTCGTAAATTTTTGAAATGGTTTTCTTCGCTCGGATCCTTTCTATTGGGGCTTTCGGGGTTTCCGCGATGCGAAAAAGGGTTTTCGCGGCCCGAAAAACTCTACATTTATCGGGGTGCCCCCAGCGTCCAGGGCGCCCGTATGAAGCCTATATAAGGGGCTTCGACCCCTCTGCTTCAAACACAACTGCTACAAGTCATTCTGATCATTCTGACCATCGACAACGCGCTAAAGACGAGGCTCTACGACCGGGAGGCTCCAGGAGGAAGTGTGCGGCACTTCGGAGGTCCAGATCGGCCGAGCTTCAACTTTGTTTTGTTCGGTTTTCATTTAATATTCTGTACTTAATTTGCTATACTTTTGATTGTACTGTTGCACTGTAAGACGGATTTTCTCCGCCTCCGGAAATTCCGGAAAGGAGACCAATAGTGGACTCACGCCGAGTACATAGGCCTTGGACGCAGGGTTGGGAACCAAGTAAATAAATCCTGTTGAGTCCCTGTCTTGCTTTTATTTTTATTTACTGTTCCGCTGCACTAACGCTCTGAGTAGATTGAAAGTCATACGAAGTTTTCACGACAATATTTTCACGATCGATATTCACCCCCCCCTCTTGTAACGACCCGGAAAATTCTCTTAATATTTTCTTAGAAATATTGAGCATGTCTAGATAATGTTCCGAGAGACCTAGAAATATTAATACAAAATGTGGCCTAGAAATCCATATCTTCTCATTTAAATTGAGAAAACTAAGTACTAATGGGCCTTATATGGGCTTTTTAGTACCATAATTATTGGAGAATTTTAGGTAAAAATTTATATAAATATAAAGGGGTTTTAATGAGAAATATTAACATAATTATGGGAGAATTCTTAGAGGATTTTCGGAATTTTGGGAAAAATCATAGAAAATAAAATAAAAATAAGGTGCATGGACAAAGGATTGAACCTTGGAACTCTTGTACAACCATGCATGCTCTAACCAACTCACCTAGCAAGGGAATATTATGAGGGAATGAAGTGGAAATTGGTTAAGGCTTAGAAGAAGATGAAGGGTCATGAAGAGACTCTTCATTTACCTCCTTAATGGGTTATAAAGAGGGGGGTTTGGGAGTTACCTTCTTCCTTCCATCAATTGCATTTCCTCTCCTCCTCCCTCCTCATTCTAGCCGAACACCACAAGGGTGGTTCTCCCTTGGAAAAGCTCCACAAGAAGGTCTCATCACCAAGATCTAAAGGTTTTCCAAGGATACAAGGGCAAGGGGGTTCAAGTGTCCAAAGGATTTGCAATTTTCTTCTCTTTTAAGGTTTAAAAATCAAGATCAACCAAGGTAAGACTCCCTCACCTGTGGTATAATAGTTCCTTATGTTTTTAGCATGATATATTGGTTGGTTTTTGGGATTTGATGTTGAAAGAAAGAAAACCAAGAACCCTAGTCCTATGGGTTTCGGCCACTAGGATTTTAGGGTCCATGATGATGCTAAAAATCTTCCTAATGTTGTCTAATGTACTCTCATGATGTTTAGAGATTAAATATAATTTCTGAGAATTTTTGGGGTACCCTAGGATCTCCTAGGGTTTCGGCCAACTTCAAGAACCCATGGGTAGGGTTGGGTCTAAAGCTTCAAGTATGTGTTTTATGTATTATCATGATGTAAGGGAGATGGAGGATGATTTATGTGAATTTTCACATGGCCTAGAGACCCTATAAGTTTCGGCCAAGATTGCTAATAGGGTAAAAAGTTAGGACTTATTTCAAGTAAGGGCCCCAATGGCCCTATGGTAAGGTATGGTTGGTGTTTAATGATTGATTGGGGATTTTAATGGAATTTTTCCATGCCCCCATGGCCTTACATGTTTCGGCCAGCCCTAGGAAGGAGGGCTAAAGGTTAGGGTTAACCCTAATCATGGGCCCCAATGGCTTCTTATGGTCTCATAGATGATGTATGGTTGTTCCTTTACCTTATGCTGTCTTACATGTTTATGGAATTGATGGAACTCCTCCCTATAGGTTTCGGCCAAGCCATGTATCTAGGGTTTGGGGGGAGTTAAGGTTCAAAGAATGATGGTTTATGCTTATCATGAAGTATATATATATATATATATATATATATATATATATATATATATATATATATATATATGTCCAAGCATGTGGTAGAACTCATGTTACCTATAACCCTAACTTTAAGCACCATGTTTTATGTTGTATGTTATGATTTGGATGCCATGCCTAATAGGGTTTAGTGTGAATGTCTTATGTTTTATGCCATGCACTTGGATTGTAGGTAGCATATTTATGGAAGTCCTACCTATGTAGGCTTAGGTTATGTAGAGAACCATGCTATGTTATATGCTCATGTTATGTTAAGAACCATACTATGTTATTGTGTATGTTCATGATATGAATGATGCCATGATAAGTATGTTAGGTTTATGTTCACGATAAGAACGATGCCATGATAAGTATGTTATGTTTATGTTCATGATAAGAACGATGCCATGATAACATAGTATGTTATGTTTATGTTCATGATAAGAACGATGCCATGATAAGTATGTTATGTTTATGTTATGATAAGAATGATGCATGCCATGTTTATGAAAGAAGATGCATACCATGTTTATGAATGAAGATAATGCTCATGCCTTCCAGGCATCATGATGCTATGCAATAAGTATGAACGATGAAAGGACAAGCATGTGTTAAGTCATGCTTTATGTAACATGGTTATGCTATGAATGTCTTATGAATGATGAAACATGTAAAGTATTTTACTTTATGAATGGGCTTGTACCAGACCGATGCATGGGTCCAAGGGATGGGCACCTTAAGAACGCCCCGGTTATAGACTACCGACTATGCTGTCCATGGTTCTGGCACTACCGGAGCTGTGCAACAGGGATGGGCTCCTTAAGAACGCCTCGGTTCGGGGACTACCGACTATGCTGTCCTTACCCTAGTAGGTCGGGGCTTGCTACCTCGGACTTGCTAGGGATGCGCGCTATGATGTATGTATGTGGTACAAGCCGGGGACCCCAATGATATGGTGATTATGTTTAAACATTCAAAAGTATGTTTTAAAAGTTAAGCATCCTTATGTATATGCATTCCACTCATGCATTCATTCATGATATGCATTATGCTATGCTGATAACATTTTTATGCTTACGCTTCATGTTAAGAAATATGCATGAGAGTAAATGATCTATGTCATGATTATGTTAAGAGGATGCTCATATGCTATGATAGGAAGTATACCTATGTTTATGCCATACAGGTTGGTTTACACCTTATAGACATGTTTATACCATGTATTATGCCATGCTAGGAATGTTTATTATGTTATGTATATACCATGTATTATGTCATGCTAGGGATGTTTATTATGTTTATGTTTATGCCATGTAGCATGCCTTGCTTAGAATGTTTACTATGTTTACGTTTATGTCATGTCTCATGCCATGATAGGAATGTTCATTTATGTTTATGTTCATGCCATGTCAAGTATATGATAAGTGATTCAAGTTGTTATGTTCTAAGTAGAACACCAAGAATGTTAATGTTTAATGTGCTCATTATGAAATGACGAATGGTTTTGTGAGTAGGAAAGAGTCTTACTAAGCCTGTGTGCTTATAGTCTTATTTCCTTATACCGCAGATCATTCAAGGGGACAATGAGGAAGCAGTAGGAGGGCAAGAACGCATGTGTGTGGTAGTGACTTGGCCCAGGAAATCATATGTTTATCGGTTATGCTAGAACTTTACTTTGGTCACTTATAAGCTTGAATGCTTGAATAATGACTTATGGAACTCTATGATGTGATGTTAAGTATGACATGAAATGATGTTTATGTATGAAGTCAATATGCCGAGTTTCCATGTCATTATGTTAAGAATGGTAGTAGGGCATGTACGAGTAAAGTTAAAGTTATTCCGCTGCCTTATGATGTCTACATGCCCTAAGTATGTTAACGTAACGCCGCTTATGGAAAAAAAAAGCGGGCGTTACAGGTTGGTATCAGAGCAGTTACCATCTCACTACACACACATCAAGCTCTCTTCCTGTCGCTTCCAAGTAAGTACCTCTTTACATATCTTATAGTAGTAAGCACTTTTAGAATGTTTTATGGTTCTAGAATATGCAGGTATGAATGATGCTTATGATGAAAAGTATGTTACAACGATGAATAATACTTTATTTTCTTTTAAGAATTAAATATTAGAATAATATAGGGGTAGGAAAAGTGGTTACATATTTTAATCACTAGGGTAGAAGAAACCGAGTTGCTTGTGTTTTTCTCTGTATATATTTGCGAATTGAAAAAGAAATGGTTTTGGTACTGACTTGGGCAGGTTTAGTACTAACTATGTCATTTTTTTTCAATTCCAGATGTTGCATGAGAACTATACTGAGAGGTGCCGCGAGCTGATGAACCAGATAGAGGAAGTTGAGTACATTCCGACCCGTGGAATTCAAGGCAACATGGGGTTATTGGATCGGCTATTCTGGAAACTGGAGTAGGAAGGGTTTCCAGTCGTGGATGATCATAGGATCGGAGCTCTGCTTCGCTCATTGCCCAATCGGGCGAGGGAGGTTGCTCATCAGATTTGGGGGCAGCACGGATGTCGTCTCTCATACCCGGAATTATGTAAGCAACTTTTTCACCATGAGTTCCCGGAAAACCTGGGGGACTCGGAGGAGGATCAGGAGATGTTTGAAGAGGACCCGGAGATGTACGAAGAGGATCCCGAGCCGTTTGAGGAGGATCCCGAGAGGTACGAAGAGAATTCCGAGCCGTCCGAAGAGGATCCTGAGATATACAAGGAAGATCCCGAGCCCTTCGAGGAGGATCCCGAGATGCTCGAGATGTTTGAGGAAGACCCGATGAGCGAGGACGATCTCGAGGTGTTTGAAGAAGACCCCGAGATGCTTGAGATGTTTGAGGAAGACCCCGGGATGGTTGGGGAAGACCCTGAAGTGGTTGAGGAGGTTCCCGAGATAGAAAAAGAGGATCCGATGGAGACGGTAGAAGATCCTGAGGCAGGCCAAGGGGAGATGAACGAGGGGGTGGCAGTGACTGCTATGATGTTCTTTGTTATGGGTATGATGGCGGGCCATCTAGCTCACTGAGTGAGGATAGTTTTGTATATAGACTATTAAGACTTGATAAATAAATTTTTAGTGATATAATAAATAAGATCTTATCTACCCTATAGTAACCACACGACAAATATGGGCTAATACAATTCATAAACCCAGGTTGAGGACTAATGTTTTGGAAGCATAAGGTGAGTCGGTTTACCCCGAATCACAATAAGGATATGATTATGATTATGATGTATGCGTGCAAGTATATCATGGAGTTAACCATGACAATATCACCCACGCTATTTGAGGACATATTGGAAAAAACAAAATGGTGATCTGAGTCTCCAGAAAATAAAACAGGAGACCCTCGAAGGAAAGGGTGATGGTTTTTGTATCGCCGAAGGGGGGGGTACTTGTAACGACCCGAAAAATTCTCTTAATATTTTCTTAAAATATTAAGCATGTCTAGATAATTTTCCGAGGGACTTAGAAATATTAATGCGAACTTTGGCCTAGAAAATCCATGTTTTCTCATTTAAATTGGGGAAAAAGGGCACTAATGGGCCTTATATGGGCTTTTTAGTACCCTAATTATTGGTGAATTTTAGGTGAAAATTAGTATAAATATAAAGGGGTTTTAATGAGAAATATTTACATAATTATGGGAAAATTTCTAAGGGATTTTCGAAATTTATAGGTAATAAAGGAAAAAAAATAAAAAAAATAAAAAATAAAAATAAGGTGCATGGACCAAGGATTGAACCTTGGACCTCTTGTACAACCATGTATGCTTTAACCAACTCACCTAGTAAGGGATTTCTATGAGAAAATGAAGTGGATATAGGTTAAGGCTTCGAAGAAGATGAAGGGTCATGAAGAGACTCTTCATTTGCCTCCTTGATGAGTTATAAAGAGGGGGGTTTGGGAGTTACTTCTTCCTTCCATCAATTGCATTTTCTTCCTTCCTCCTCCCTCATCCTAGCCGAACACCACAAGGGTGATTCTCCCTTGGAAAAGCTCCACAAGAAGGTCTCATCACCAAGATCTAAGGATTTTCCAAGGATACAAAGGCAAGGGGGTTCAAGTGTCCAAAGAATTTGTAATCTTCTTCTCTCTTAAGGTTTAAAAATCAAGATCAACTGTTTTAGCATGAGTTATTGGTTGGTTTTTGGGACTTGAAGTTGAAAGAAACAAAACCAAGCACCCTAGAGACCCTATGGGTTTCGGCCACTAGGTTTTAGGGTCCATGATGATGCTAAAAATCTTGATAATATTGTTAAATGTTCTCTCATGATGTTTAGGGATTAAATATAATTTTTGGGAATTTTTGGGGTACCCTAGGATACCCTAGGGTTTCGGCCAATATCAAGAACCCATGGGTAGGGTTGGGTCTAAAACCTCAAGTATGTGTTTTATGTTTTATCATGATATAAGAGAGATGGAGGGTGTCTATGTGAATGTTTCCCATGGCCTAGAGACCCTATAGGTTTCGGCCAAGTACCCTAATAGGGTGGAAAGTTAGGACTTATTTCAAGTAAGGGCCCCAATGGCCCTATGGTAGGGTATGGTTGGTGTTTAAGCAATTGATTTGGGGTTTTAATGGAATTTCTCCATGCCCCCATGGAGCATGCAACCTTATGATGTATGGACATGATCATAAATTAAAACTTTACGGAAAAAGTAAACTAATTTACTTAGTACCTCGCGTAACTCGAAGTAAGGGACGAGATCCAACCGTAGCGTCCCTTGGAAGCTCCGCCTCTATTCGCGTCCACGTCGAGTTCTCTTCGGGATGACTTCGCAAAGTCACGAGTTTTGTGCCGACGAGAACTACTAGATTCTCTAAAGGCACAACTAGAAGATCAAGAGAGAAGAAAGGAAACTAATCACCAAGTAACGGAATCAAAATTCCGGGAAAGGAAGGAAGGAGTCGCGATCCGCTTCTTCTTCTTCTTCGGCACGAACTTGGTGGAGGAAACTCACGGGCACCCTAGGTGCTTGCGCCGGCCCTAGGGGAGGAGAGAGAGCCAGCCCTAGAGAGAGAAAGGGCGCCGGCCCTAGAGAGAGAGAGAGAGTTAGAGAGAGAGAGGGAGAGAGTTAATCTCTTGATCAATCTATTAAGGAAATCAAGCCTAGCCTTGGTTCCTTTATATTGTAGCCTCTCCCTTGCCAAGTCTCCCCTTTAACGAAATTTTTCATAAGAAATTTATCCTATAAATTTTCTTTATGAATTATTCCGTTTAAACCAAGTTTTATTATAACTAATTTTATAATAAAACAAATACATCTCTCCTATTATTATGGAATAAATTTTACAAGAAATTTATAAATTTTCTTATTATGAAAAAATCAATTCATAATTGATTTTATAAAATTAAAATAAACTATTCCATGGATCATTTTAATTTCCATAAAAAAGAATAAATTTCTATAAATTTCTTTATATAAATTTCTTTATACAAATTTATTTATCCATAATTTATAAAACAAATCGCACATGATTTATTTTATAAAATAAACCAAATAAATTGGTTCTCTCTTTTATTGTGGCCGGCCAAACCAAAGAGAGTGGGCACCCTCTTTGGCCGGCCACTTCAAGCCCAATCCTTCGCGAATTAAACTCATTTAATTCGCCTGATAAGCCTTCAAAAGACTTAGCCATTTTAAGCTTCCATTGCGCCTCTGATTAATTCAGATTCGACTTATTTCTCTTGATTGGAAAATTCAATTTTCAACTCGTTTTAAATCCCTCGGATTACTCGTAGTGCGTGTGACTAAATAGGCTTTCGATTTATGTTGGTCGTCTATAATCAACTAATTATAGAACGATCATGAGTGGCACCTAGTAGTACATCATGACCCCCAATTAATCGAATGATCAACGGTTGACCTCAGAAATATTTCTGAAACCCTTCAGCAGCTCTAATGAAACGTGCCTCATTCCCTTCACCATCTTATACACACTTGGTTCAGGACACGGTCTATGTGTGTCAGTCCCCACTAGGCTGACTACGTCACACCTAGCCCAAGTAGTGTCTTTCTCGTCCTTTGGATTTCTAATTACTCTCATGTATTTAAGAGACTCATACTCTAAACATGACATGCTCTGGCCAGAGGCTTTGAGTAATAATCCGACGATAGGCCTGGGTATACATCTCCTCACAAGGAGTGGTGAATCCTTTGTAGGCTGTTCAAACATCTTCGGGCACTTCGGCTTATAACCAATCATCCTGGGTCCACACCTCCTTGGAGATGCTTGCTTAAGATGTTAAAGTATAAGTCTCCATGTCCAAGATGACTTGAACACCGCAAGTCAAAGGAACATCGCACTTAAGCTGTAGTAAGAACTTCACTGACATATCTATATAGATTACCATATGAAGTTTTACAGCTAGTCACTCCAATGAACTAGTTCCCTTAACTAGCATCCATGTTTATCTCCGGACATCCCAATGTCACCAGCCAGTGAGAATCAGCTGATTAGAGAATAATCCATGTTAGTCTCAACAGAATTGATAGTGTCCGTTTTTATCAATTCATCGACTAGGGATATTTTCAATACTTCGCAATGGCACATGTAGAGATAATCACTAGTTGTGATCTCATCACAAATTCTCTTATGCTGTGAATTGTATTGCGGACATTCAGTAGATGAGTTTAAGATCCCAATCAAATACACAAACATGTATACTCAAATAGTGAATTTTCATTTATTAAAATAAATGTTTACAATCATAAGGCGATTGCCTTAGGACACATCTCTCATATCTAACACCCATGGCCTTGAAGTTTCGGCCAAGAGCAAGACTAGGGTTAAAGGATTAGGGTTGGTCTTAAGTATGGAATCAAATTTTTCCTATGACCTAGTATGTATGTAGGAGATGTTGTTTGGGAAGTTATGTGAAGTTTCATGGACCTAGGGTTTCCTTGGGGCTTTCGGCCAAGGATCTAACCTAGGGCTAGGGTGGGGATAAACCTACCAAGATGCTTGGGTATAGGTTATTAAGATGTATGTTTAAGTAAGGTGGAAGAATTCTATGTTGACCAAACCCTTAGTTTATATGTCATGAATTATATGTTAGGTCATGAAAGTTTGGACATGTGCCATGTTTTATGAATGATATGTATGTATTCCATGTTTTATGAATGATACGTATGTATGCCATGTCTTATAAATGATATGTAGGTATGCCATGCTTTATGAATGATGTGTACATATGCCATGTCTAAGAATGAAAATGATGAATGAAGTTAAAGTTCATGCCTTCAAGGCATAATGATGATGTTAAGTATGATGAATGAATGAATATGCTATGAATGATTATGAATGAAAAAGCATTTGAAAGCATTTTATTTTATTTTATGGGCTTGTACCGGACCTAAGTAATGTCTACGGTTCTGGACTACCGATGAAGTTGTCCACGATTTGGGACTACCGATGAAGCTATCCTTACGGTTCGGGACTACCGATGAAGCTATCCTTACCCTAGTAGGTCGAGATTAACTACCTCGTATTTACTTAGGGATGCGCGCATATGATGTATGAATGTGGTACAAGCCAGGGCCCAATGAATGTTATGATTATGTTAAAGTATTTAAAAGCATGTTTTAAAGATTAAGCATCCTTATATATATAAATGCACAATTGCCACATGCATCCATCCATGTTATGCATTATATATATGAAAAGAATAGTATGCAAAGTAAGTTTATGCACGGTATGTTATGCAAATGATTTTATTTATGTTCATGCTAATTTATGATGCCATGATTTAATTATGTTTGTGCCAATTTATGATGCCATGATTTTATTTATGTTTATGCTAAGTTTGGATGCCATGATTTAATTATGTTTATGCTAAGTTAGGATGCTATGATTTTATTTATGTTCATGCTAGGTTAGGATGCCATGATTTAATTATGTTTATGCTAGGTTAGGATGCTATGATTTTATTTATGTCCATGCTAATTTATGAAGCCATGATTTAATTATGTTTATGCTAATTCATGATGTCATGATTTAATTATGTTGGTGCTAGTTTAGGATGTCATGATTTAATTATGTTTATGCTAGGTTAGGATGCTATGATTTTATTTATGTCCATGCTAATTTATGAAGCCATGATTTAATTATGTTTGTGCTAAGTTAGGATGCCATTATTTTATTTAGGTTCATGCTAAGAATGTTTATGAGGTTATATTTATTGTGGTTATGTCTAGGCCAAGTATGATGCCATGCTATGAATGTTTACGATGTTTATGTCTATGCCAAGTATGATGTCATGCTATGAATGATGCCATGCTATGAATGTTTACGATGTTTATGTCTATGCCAAGTATGATGCCATGCTATGAATGTTTACGATGTTTATGTCTATGCCAAGTATGATGTCATGCTATGAATGTTTTTATGTTCATGTTTATGCCATGCTACGAATGTGATT
>JAGFNQ010001768.1:0-113983 GCA_024364735.1 Boesenbergia rotunda
TGCAAAATTTTGTAATGAAGGAAAGAGAAACCGTAAGTCAGTTACATGGAAGATTCAAGGAGCTTTTAAATGGTCTTCATTTGGTAGGAGAAAGTGTGAAAAACCGGGACCTCATCAGGTATGCACTAAAATCCTTCCCATGAAACTCCTTATGGTAATCAATGGTTGATGCTTATAAGGTTTCAAGGGATTTATCAATTGTTAAATTAGATGAACTATTTTTTGAACTAGAATAGCATGAACAAGATAATATAAGTCATAAGGAGAAAGGTATAGCTTTGGTTACAGGTGAAAGAAGCAAGAAGAAAAATAAAGAGAAGAAGAAGGAGAAGAAGGAAGAATCCTCCTCATCCGACTCCGAGCAAGATAATGATAGGGATAGCGATGAGGAGCTATCATCATGTGAAATGGAAAACTTTATGCAGAAGATGATGAGACGATGTAGAACGTTCAACAAGAAGGATGTCAAGAAGATGTTCCTTGATGACAAGAAAAAGGGTAAGTCTCAAGCTAAATCAAAAGCAATGACTGATGCAATTTGTTTTAAGTGCAGTAAAAAGGGTCATATCAAAGCCGATTGTCTTGAGCTAGAAAGAAAGGATGATATGTTGGGACCGGGTGCATGTTGACATGGATGCGGGTTCGTAATTTTAAAATTAATTACGTGCAGCGGAAGGTTTAGCATAAATAATTTCTCTAAATCATTTAACCACACATCTAAGCATGCAATTTTATCTTGTGTAGACATGATCATATATTTAAAATTTTTGTAGAAACGTAAACTAATTTACATATTACCTCGCGTAACTCGAAGGAAGGGACGAGATCCAACCGTAAGCGCCTCTTGGAAGCTCCGCCTCTATTCACGTCCACGCCGAGTATCTTCGGGATGACTTCGCAAAGCCACGAGTTTCGTGTTCTCGAGAACTACTAGATTCTCCGAGAACGCGACGAGAAAAACCAAGAGAGAAGTCGGAAGACTAACCACAAAAGGATGGCCGACTGGTGCTCCTTCTTGGGGCTGGTTGGCGCACGGCAAGAAGGGGAGAAGAGAAGGAGAGAAAGAGAGGGAGAGAGCCTATGCCTTCGTCTCTATAATTCACACCCAAGCTTTACCATGGGTCCTTTATATAGTGGTCTCTCAACCATCAAGCCTCTCAAATATGGAATAACTTATTCCATCATGCCAAGTTTGATTTTATATCATGGTTAAAATCATATTTTAATTCATGATAAAAATCAATCAAGTCTCTTCTCTCTTACGGAATAAATTTCCTTATCATGGTAAATCAATCCATGATTGATTTTATAAAATAAATCAATCCATGGTTCATTTTAATTTCCAAAAATAAACCAAACCTAGGTTTATTATATAAAAAATTTATATCATCCATAATTTTATAAAACAAACCACACTTGGTTTATTTTATAAATTGAACCAAAAACTTGGTTCTCTCCCTTTGTTGTCGCCGGCTAAGCAAAGAGGATGGAGGCCCTCTTTGGCCGGCCCATCCAAGCCAAGCCCCAATGAATTAAACTTATTTAATTCATCTATTAAGACTTCAAAAGACTTAGCCATTTTACGCTTCCGATGCGTCTCTGAAAAATTCAGATTCAACTTATCATTTGGCTCAACCAAACTTAATCTCTCTTGATTGGAAAATCTAATTTTCAACTCGTTTTAAATCCCTCGGATTACTCGTAGTGCGTGTGACTAAATAGGCTTTCGATTTATGTTGGCCGTCTATAATTAATGAATTAATTATAGAACGATCATGAGTGGCACCTAGTAGTACATCATGATCCCCAATTAATCGAAAGATCAACGGTTGACCTCAGAAATAATTTTGAAACCCTTCAGCAGCTATAATGAATCGTGCCCCATTCCCTTCACCATCTTATACCCACTTGGTTCAGGACATGGTCTATGTGTGTCAGTCCCCATTAGGCTGACTACGTCACACCTAGCCCAAGTAACGTTTTCTCGTCCTACGGATTCTAATTACTCTCATGTATTTAAGAGATTCATACTCTGAACATGTCATGCTCTAGCCAGAGGCTTCGAGTAACAATCCGACGATAGGCCTCGGGTATACATCTCCTCGCAAGGAGTGGTGAATCCTTTGTAGGCTGTTCAAACATCTTCGGGCACTTCGGCTTATACCCAATCATCCTGGGTCCACATCTCCTTGGAGATGCTTGCTTAAGATGTCAAAGTATAAGTCTCCATGACCAAGATGACTTGAACACCGCAAGTCAAAGGAACATCGCACTTAAGCTGCAGTAAGAACTTCACTGACATATCTATATGTAGACTACCATATGAAGTTTTACAGCTAGTCACTCCAATGAACTAGTTCCCTTAACTAGCATTCATGTTTATCTCCGGACATCTCAATGTCACCAGCCAGTGAGAATCAGCTGATTAGAGAATAACTCATGCTAGTCTCAACAGAATTGATAGTGTCCGTATTTATCAATTCATCGACTAGGGACAATTTCAATACTTCACAATTGCACATGTAGAGATAATCACTAGTTGTGAATTCATCACAAATTCTCTCATGCTGTGAATTGTATTGCGGGCATTCAGTAAATGAGTTTAAGATCTCAATCAAATACACAAATATGTATACTCAAATAGTGAATATTCATTTATTAAAATAAATGATTACAATCATAAGGCGATTGCCTTAGGACACTTCTCTCATATCACTAACATGATAAGACAAAGAAAAAGAAGGTTTTGAAAGCTACATGGGATGATACTTCATCTAGTTCATCAGATGAAGAAATTGGGAGAAAGACTTCAAGACATGTGGCTCTCATTGCCTTGAGTGATATTGAAAGTAGTGAAGATGAGGAAAATCATGAAGATGAAGTTGAGTCTTCAAGCGAGTCATCATCTAGTGAGGATGAGGTAATTTCTCCTTAATTAGATAAACTCTATGCTACTATTGCATCCTTGGCAAATGCTTTATCTAGATCAAAAGTCAAAGTCAAAGAACTACAAACTAAGATGAAATTACTTGAAAATGATACTATGCCATGTGAAGCATATACACATCATGAAGTTCCAAATTTTAGAGGTGATGATCTTAAAAAGGAAAATGCATCATTAAAATTGCAAGTAGAGGGTCTTAGAAGTGCTTTGGAAAAATTTACCTCAAGCTCTAAATATTTGGACATGATATTAGGAAGTCAACGGGCAGTGTATAATAAGGCAGGATTAGGATATAAACCAAAGGATAAGGAAGTTAACTTCATGTCTCTTGTTAGTAGACATCATGTTTCAAAAGTGAAAACTGTTCAAGCTTGGGTACCCAAGAAATTTGTTATAGATGCTATTGGACCCAACATTTGGGTACCAAAATATTTAGTTCATCGCATTTGAACAGGCGTGCGTTGAGGGAAAGCATCCAACAACATGGTTTATTGATAGTGGATGCTCTAGGTACATGACGGGATACTTATCAAAATTTTCATCACTCAAAAACAAAAATAAAGGTACCCTTTCTTTTGGTAATAGTGGTGAATTGAAAGTTATTGGAATAAGTGATATTAAAATTTCTGAACAATTTATAATTAGGAATGTTCAATTAGTGAAAGGCATGGTTTTCAATCTACTAAGTGTTAGTCAACTATGTGACTCGGGATATAGAGTTGAGTTTGACTCATCTCAATGTCTAATTAAGCATAGTGAACTAAACACTATCGTGCTTATTGGCCATAGAAAGGAAAACATTTATCAAGTTGAACTATTTGGTGCTACTAATGTGTTTGCTAAGTGTTTCATGTCTAAAGAGGAAGAGACTTGGATTTGGCATCAGAGACTTGCTCACACCAACATGAGACACATCAAGAGACTATCAAAGAATGAGTTGGTGCAAGGATTGCCAAAATTGAAGTTTCAAAAGGACAAACTTTGTGATGCATGTCAAATGGGTAAGCAAACCAAGGCTACCCACAAAGGTAAAACAAGTTTAAGTAAGTCTACAGCATTGGAACTATTGCATATGAATTTGTTTGATAGTAGCAAGCATGTTTCCTTGAATGATAGTAGATATTGTTTAGTCGTTATAGATGACTTCACTAGATACACTTGGGTATTTTTCTTGAAGCATAAGGATCATACCTTAGAAACTTTGATTGCTTTTTGTAAAAGAGTAGAAAATGAGAAAAATTTGAAAATCAATAGACTAAGAAGTGATCATGGAGGTGAATTTGAAAATGAAAGATTTGAAAATTTTTGCTCATTAAATGGATATAAGCATGAATTCTCTACCCCTAGGGCACCACAACAAAATGGAGTGGTTGAGAGAAAGAATAGAGTTTTACAAGAGGCCGCTAGGAGTATGTTAAATGAATACTCACTTCATAGTTATCTATGGGCCGAAGCAATTAATACGACATGTTATGTGCAAAATAGGACTTTAATACATAGGTTTTTGAACAAAACACCTCATGAGTTGTGGTTTGGTAAACCTCCTACAATAAAACATCTTAGAGTGTTTGGATGTAAAGTATATATTTTAAACATCAAAGATCACTTAGGAAAATTTTCCGCCAAGGCGGATGAAGGTATTCTTGTAGGGTATTCCACTCATAGCAAATCTTATAAGGTTTACAATAAGAGATCCAAAATAGTTGAAGAGTCTCTAAAAGTGATTTTTGAAGAAAATCCAAGCTCAAGTTCAAATAAAGCAATAGAGGAGGAAGTACAATTTGAATTGGAGAAATTGACATTAGAGGAGGAAAATAATCTTGAGAAAGAAGAGAGTGAAACGGAAGGTATTGTTGAGTTACCACTTGAGAATGTAATCACTACAACTCAAGAACCAAGACCCACAAGGATAAGTGCAAACCATCCTTTGGAGCATGTAGTGGGTGACATTACACATGGGGTACGAACTCGATCTTATTTTCGGAATGAAGGGAGTCAAGTGGCTCTAATTTCACAAATTGAGCCAAAAGCCGTAAGTGATGCGTTGCTTGATCCTGATTAGATTTTGGCAATGCAAGATGAGTTATCTTAATTTGAGAGAAGTCAAGTTTGGGAGTTAGTTCCTAGAACCACAGGAAAATCAATTATTGATACAAAATGGGATTTTAGGAACAAACTTGACGATAAAGGAATGGTTGTGAGAAATAAAACTAGATTGGTCGCTAGAGGCTTTAATCAAGTCGAAGGATTGGACTATGATGAAACTTATGCACCGGTAGCTCGGTTAGAGTCTATTAGGATGATGTTGGGATTTGCCACCCATAAAAGATTTAAGTTGTATCAAATTGATGTAAAATCGGCATTTTAAAATGATTTTATCAAAGAAGAAGTATATGTTGAGCAACCTCCGGGATTTGAAGATTTAGAATTTGCACACCATGTGTACAAGCTTAAGAAGGCATTGTATGAACTAAAACAAGCACCTCGTGCTTGGTATGAACGATTGTCGACATTCTTAGTGTCAAAAGGTTTTCATAGAGGAAAAATTGATCCTACATTATTTTTAAAGACTAGTGGGGAAGATATATTTGTGACCCAAGTCTATGCAGATGACATTATTTGTGGATTCACAAACAAAGACTATCTAAATGAATTCATAAATCACATGGAAAGTGAATTTGAAATGAGTTTAGTTGGTGAATTGACATTTTTCTTAGGTTTACAAATTAAACAAACAAAAGATGGCATATATATTCATCAATCCAAATATGTAAAAGAAATCATTAAGAAATTTGGGATGGAAAGTGAAAAAGAAATATCTACCCCTATGGCAACTAATACTAAGTTAGACAATGATATTGAAGGCAAAGAAGTTGATTCCAAAATGTATCGTAATGCCATAGGTAGTCTCCTCTATCTCACGGCTAGTAGACCCGATATATTGTTTGTCGTGGGTATGTGTGCAAGATATCAAGCTTGTGCTAAGGAATCACATCTATGTGCAATCAAACGGATCCTTCACTATCTTAAAGGGACTCAAAGGGTGGGTTTGTGGTACCCTAGAACCGAAACGTTTGATCTTGTAGGATACTCCGATTCGGATTACACCGGGTGTAAATTGGATCGGAAAAGCACTAGTGGTGGATGTCAATTTTTAGGATCTTCCTTGGTGAGTTGGTCAAGCAGAAAACAACATTGTGTAGCACTCTCCACAACCGAAGCCGAATATATCGCTATGGGTGAATGTGTGTCACAATTATTATGGATGACTCATACCTTAGAAGATTATAAACTCATTTATAAAAATGTCCAAGTTTTTTGTGACAATGTGAGTACCATAAACTTGACAAAAAAATCCAGTTCATCATTCACGAACTAAGCATATTGAAATTAAACATTATTTTAATAGAAAAAAAAAAGACGATTACCCTCGTTCCCAGGGCCCCCGCCAGCCGGCCCCATAGCTAACACGAAGGAGGTAAATCACGGTGACTAAGTGGCAAGGGGTAGGTGGAGGGTCGAAATTTTGCCCACGGAGTGCAGGGATTTATTCCTGTCACCACCCGCGAATCGACCCCCAGACCTTGTTGAGTGCACACCATCCCCTTACCAACTTAGCTAAGCCCATGGGGGCAACATCATTTTAATAGAGATCGTGTGTCTAGTGGGTATATTGTTCTTAAATATGTTGAATCAAAATCAAAGCTTGCGGATCTTTTCACCAAACCTCTTCCGAAATCTGAATTTAGTTACTTGCGAAGAGAATTAGGAATGTGATATATTAAATAATCCTCCATGATCACTTCAAGATACTCAACTCACTTACCTTCACTTGCATCTCACAAGAACATAGAACCTCCCTTGCTTGTGCCTTTCTAGATGGGAGTGAGATGTTAGGGTTCATCCTCTTGTTCATAATACTTGTTATGATGTATTACTTTGAGCAAGAAGATGAAAAATTCACCATAAATCATTCACTTGACCAATCATGGGGAAGACTAGTACGCCATTAATGTGTACTTAGTCTGAAGATCATGATTGGATATTTTAAGGAAAGAGACCAATATCCAAGCCCTTGGAGACCATGTGATCTTGCTTGAACTCTTAGGAATTCGAGGATGCCACGATTGAGTACATTTCTAGCTATGTATCAGTTATCCCAATCGATTGATTTCAGTTATCAATCGATTGGTGGGTCTGCATCTTTTGGCAGAACCCCTCTGAATCGATTCCCTAATCGATTCGAGCATTTTCTCTCGAGCACAGAATGCTTCTTAATCAATCATTTGATCGATTAAGACCAGTCGAATCGATCGGTTAATCGATTACGCACTCCCGTAATCGATCAGCCGATCGATTACACACTCATGTGATCGATCAAATGGATCGATCCAACAAGGCCGTAATCGATTGCTCAATCGATTATAGGCATTAAAAGTGCTCCACCTAACCTGTCCTGTCATTCGCCTCTTACACTAAAAGCGTCCGCCGTCCCAAAATATCCCAAATGCTTCTCTCCCGCGTGCTCCCGATCTAAAACCCTAGCCGCTTCTTTCCTTCCTCGGTCGCTGCCCTCATCTTCTCTCGACACTCGGCCACTCCTCTCTCGCGACTCACAGGCACCTCTCACGACTCACAGGCACTCGGACCTCTTGTGGGTGGCTTCTTCATCTGTTCTAGCGTTTTCTTCACAGATGGCGCCAAAGTAAACCCTAACCTTACATCTTCTTCTTTTCCTCACTTATTTGTATTGGGTTTTTGGCTAATCGAGTTTTGTTTTTGTTTCTTGTGTTCCTTTGGTTGCATTGTCTTCCATCACATGCATACATTCATCATTTCATTTTGTGCATCCCTTACCCTAACCCTAAACTCACGATTACCTGTCCGTGTGTTTTAACATTGCATTCATCTCTTGAGTTTCTTTGGTTGTTCATCATAGGAAGAAACAGAGGGTGGATGAGACGGGTGCCGGGTCTTCTCGCCCTCAACCCCCTACAGATGCCCATTTTCTGAATGTCGCTTATCAAAAGGCATTTGGTAAACATGTATTCAAACTAATTGCCCCTAGATCACTTGACCAACAATTCTTTCATGATCATTGTTTCGCAGTGTTTAGGATCATTGAAACCTATAAACATGAGTCTATTGTCTATTGTGAATGAGGGGTCAATATAGGGTTGGTTTTCGAGTTCTACAACAACCTACACACCACGAATGGTGTGAAAAACTCGAGTAGCTAAATAGAATTTAGATTTTAGTTATACGGCTCTTCAGGAGTTCCTCTAGTGTCGTCCTTCTACCGATAGCTTTGTCTTCTTTCCTACATTTCCTGAGCTTCTACCTCCGTCGTTTGAGCATATTTCCATTGTAACGCTCGCTTTTTTTCCCTCATAAAGCGGCGTTACGCTAGCGTACTTAGGGGCATGTGAACATCATAAGGCAGCGGAATACTTAAATCTTACACATACATGCGCCTAACTATCCTTCCTAACATGGTGATATGGAACTTAGCATAGTAACATCATACTTAGCATCATAGCATACTTAACATCATATCATAAAGTCACCTAAGTCATTCAATAAGCACATAAGTAGCAAACGTAAAGGTTTAGCATAAGACTTGTAAATGTATCTCTTTCTTGGCCAAGTCACTACCACACACATATTCTTGTCCCCCCTGCTGCTTCCCCCTATTGTCCTCTTGCTTGATCTGCGGTACAAGGAAATAAGACTATAAGCACATAGGCTTAGTAAGACTCTTTCCTACTCACTAAAACCATTCGTCACTTAAACATAAGCACACAAAACATTAACATAACTTGGTGCTTGGCATGAATCATAAGCATAAGACATCAACCATCCTTAACAATATCTAAACATGGCATACATATAAACATAAAACATATTTAACATGGCATGATACATGGCATACATCCAATCATAAAATATATTTATCATGGCATGATACATGGCATACATACAAACAAAAAAACATATTTAACATGGCATAATTCCTAGCATGACATAAGGGCATCTTCTTAACATAAACATAAACATAAGACTTTCACTATCATGCATAATTTCTTAACATGAAACATAAGCATAAAACATTACTATCCTGGCATAATGCATAACATGAATGAATGCATGAGACAAATGCATATACATAAGGATGCTTACTTTTAAAACCATACTTTTAAATACTTAAACATCATCATAACATCATTGGGGTCCCCGGCTTGTACCACATACATACATCATAAGCGCGCATCCCTAAGTAGATACGAGGTAGCGAGCCCCGACCTACTAGGGTAAGGACAGCATAGTCGGTAGTCCCAGAACCGGAACGTTCTTAAGGTGCCCATCCATGTTGCACAGCTTCGGTAGTGCCAGAACCGTGGACAGCATAGTCGGTAGTCCAAAACCGGGGCGTTCTTAAGGTACCCATCCCTTGGACCCATACTTCGATCCGGTACAAGCCCATTCATAAAGTAAAATAACTTCACATGCTTCATTATTCATGGAACATTCATGGCATACTTAAACATAGCATAACTTTGTTACATGAAGCATGACATAAATCATACTTGGCCTTTCATCGTTCATACTTAATACATGGCATCATGATGCCCTAAGGCATAAGCATTATCTTCATTCATAAACATGGCATGCTTACGTAAACATCATTCTTGTTCATAGTGCTTGCATAATCATGATACATAAGGTAAGCATTGCATTGTATTCATAAAACATGACATATTCACATAGACTATTCTCCTAATTCATCTAACTTGCATGATCATGATACATAAGGTAAGCCTTGCATTACGTTCATACAACATGACATATTCACATAGACCATTCTCCTAATTCATCTAACTTGCATGATCATGATACATAAAATAACCATGGCATCTAACATAAACATATCAAACATGAACTATAACACCTAAGGTTAGGATTAAAGGTAACATAATTTCTACCACATGCTTGAACCTACATATCATAATAAGCCATAAACCATCATTCTTGAAACCCTAACTCCACCTAAACCCCATTTACATGGCTTAGCCGAAACTTGTAAGGAAAGGGTTCAACCATTCAAATGACATGTAAGGTAGCATAAGGTAAATACAAGACCATACATTACTTATAAAGTCATAGGAAGCTATTAGGACTCATGCTTTAGGGTTAACCCTAACTCCTAGCCCTTCTTCCTAGGGTTGGCCGAAACCCACATGGACCATGGGTCCATGGAAAATTCATAAAAATTCTAATTAAACATCTAACACCATCCATATCATACCATATGAGCCATTGGAATCCATACTTGCAACAAACCCTAACTCCTTGCCCTATTATCCATCTTGGCCAAAACTTATAGGGCCTCTAGGCCATGTGAAAATTCACATAAAACATCCTCAACCTCCCTTGTATCATTAGGGTATACAAGACATACACTTGGAGTGTTAAATCCAACCCTAGCTATGGAATCCTTATCATGGTCCCAAGCCCTAAAGGGTCTTAGGGTACTCCAAAAATTCCCAAAAATTATACTTATTCTCTAAACATCATGAGAACACCTTAGAAAGCATGATTTAGATTTTTAACAGCATCATGGACCCAAAACTCATGGTGGCCGAATACTTCAGGGGTCCAAAACATGGTTTTCTCAACATCAAACCTAAAACCAACTTTATATTATGCTAAAAATCACAAAGGAACTATTATACCACAGGTGAGGGAGTATTATCTTAGATTATCTTGGTTTTAGACCTTAGATTTGGGAGAAGAATGAAGACCTTTTTGCTTTTTAACCACCTCTAGCCTTTGTAACCTTGAACAAGAATCTTGGATCTTGAAGGAGAGGACTTTTTGTGGACTTTTCTCCAAGGAAAACCCCTCCTATGGGTTTCGGCTAGAAGGAGGAAGAAGGAGGAGAAATGTGGCTTGGTGGATGAGGAGAAGAGAAATGAACCTTAATGGTTAAATTATCTCTTATTTATGCACCATGAAGAGGGGTAAGTGAAGAGACATGGTGCCTTCTCTCTTGTGACTCCTCACTTTCCTCTAGCCTTAACAAGAATTCACTTCATTCCCTCGTAGCACTCCCTTGCTAGGTGAATTGGTTAGTGCATGCATGGTTGTAGAAGAGGTCTAAGGTTCAATCCTTGGTGCATGCACTTTATTTTTTTTTTATTTTCCATTATTTTTGAAAATTCCCGTAAAATTCACCTATAATCATGCTAATATTCCCAATTACAATCCATGTAGATTTATATTAAATTTTGCACCAAATCTACTAATAACCATGGTACTAAAAAGCCCATATAAGGCCCATTAGTACTTAGTTTCTCAATTTAAGTGAGAAAATCCACTTTATTTTTATTTTATTTTCCATTATTTCCGAAAATTCTCCTAAAATTCACCCATAATCATGCTAATATTCCCAATTACAATCCATGTAGATTTATATTAAATTTTGCAGTAAATCTACTAATAACCATGGTACTAAAAAGCCCATATAAGGCCCATTAGTACTTAGTTTCTCAATTTAAGTGAGAAAATCATTGATTTCTAAACTAAGGCTCGTACTAATATTTCTAGGTCCATCGGAAAATTATCTAGACATGCTCATTATTTTAAAGAAAATATTAAGAGAATTTTTCGGGTCGTTACATCCATCGACTCCATGTATCAACATTTCTTTCATCGTCCGCGTCCAGATGGCCCTTATGCCAATCTTACCACTTTTCTTGCTCTTGAGCTCTCCGCTGCCGATTATGCACTTTATAAAGTTGTAATAAACTGTCTTTTGCCTATTGTGTCTCGGGCCTTAGCGACTGTTAGACCCTCTCAGTTCTTCTTAACCTATGCTCTTCAACAGGGTCTTAATGTTAACATCCCTCTGAACATATTTCATTCCGTTGTCCATTTCACTCAGCCTGTGCATGATACCATTCATATGCTTTTTGGCCATATCATTACAGAGTGGCTTGCCTCTATGCGGGTTGATGTCTCCCGGGGGAAGGTGGAACCCATGACCGTCAAATATTCCCGAATTTACGCACGTTCTTTCTCCAAGTCCAGGATGATGGGTGATTTTGGCGCCATTAGATGGATTGACGGTCGACAAGTCGGAGAGGGGTTGCGAGCATGACCTGGACCTGGACCCGCTGCTGTAGCTGCTCCTGAGGATGACGAGGAGGAGGACCTTCGGGCTAGGGTCCTTGCTTTTAAGGAGATCATGGACACCCGTCTTGAGGAGATGTAGTTGGAGGGTGACATTCGTCACTTGGAGGTGCAGACACGCCTCACAGCGATTGAGTGCACCCAGCTGGAGATGCGGGATATGCTCTGCTCCTGGATGCGTGGCCAGCCTCCTCCTCCGCCGTCTTCTGATGCTCCACCTTCGGCGGTTGGCACCACTTCAGGGTGTTCTGGTCTTCCCGATGTTGCGGAGACCCCGGCTGCAGATCCTGCTTCTGACCTTGTAGAGTTTTTCTTTCAGTCATGACTTATGTATTCCTTTCTTAGTTGGTTGTTTTTGTTGGTCATTTCTTGTCATGTACTTTGTCTATGGAAAATGTCAACATTTGATGGTTGTAAGATATGTTCACATCGTATGCTTTATTTACGTATGCTTAAGTTTTGCGTCAAAATTACTTGCTTGTGTGATTTTCTATCTTGTATGTTGCTTACATTAAGGGAGAGCTATTCTATGTTTCTTTATCATTTTTGATATTTGGAAAAGAGGGAGACTTGCAAATATTTAAGATTATGCTTAAAATGACTTCGTTATATGTGCTTATTGAATTAATATTGTGATATTATGTTGAAAGTTAGCTTAAACTTAAATAGATTGTCAAACATCAAAAAGGGGGAGATTGTAGATCCAATAATGCCCTAAATGAGAAGTTTCGATGGTTGACAGTTATTTAAGTTTAAGCTAATACATTGGATCTAACGTTGAGGTTTAGTGTGCAGTAATGCAAGAAGTCCAAGGAATGGTCAGGGACCAGATTCTTGGCGTGAAGACCCGGACTTGAGGAAGCTCCGAGCAAGAAGTCCAAGGAATGGAACTCTTGGCATGAAGACCCGGAGTTGAGGAGGCTCCAGGCGTAAAGTCCAGGAAACGAGAGGTTTCGCTGGCACAAGGTAATTGGATCGATTGAGCGTATCAATCGATCAGACAATCGATTGGGAGATGACCAATCGATTGGTGAATCGATTCAAGGTGATTCTGTGCAAAAACAGAATACTCCATAATCGATCAGTCAATCGATTGAGAGCTCTTTAATCGATTGATGAATCGATTCAGGGTGATTCTGTGCAGAAACAGAATACTCTTTAATCGATTGGTGAATCGATTACGATCGATTCTGTGCACAAGCAGAATGCTCCGTAATCGATTAGTCAATCGATTCGGAAGCCTTGTAATCGATTGGTGAATCGATTACAAGCTATTTTGTGCACAGATAGAACGCTCCCTAATCGATCGTTCAATCGATTCAAGATACTAATTGATTAGCCAATCGATTCAAGTTCAAAATGGCGTAATCCTAGTCGTTCATCCAACATCTGTACTGTTCAACGGCTACTTGGGAATCGATTGAGACTTTTCGTCAATCGATTCATGAAGCAGAGAAGACCGTTATAAGCGGGCAACCCAGCACAAACACTGTTACTGTTCTATTGCAGTCTCAGCTAGGGTTTTGGTGCTCCAAGTTCTCTGCTCAAGCTCAAGTTTCCAACACCTTCTTCAAGCAACCAAAGGAAGGAGAAGCAAGCCTATTGTGTAATACTTCTTTCTTTTCTTCTTCCTTGTGTTGTTCTTTGTGAAAGCTTTCAAGGGTGTTGTAAAAGGGTTTCTCCACCCTCGGTGTTGTTCCGAGAAGGAGGTTCCATAGTGAAATATGTGATCGCTGGTGTGGACCCTTGGATTAGTCACCTCAAGGAGGTGGAGACTAGAGCTGTCAAACGGGCCAATCAGTGATGGGGCGGGTCGGTCCATGGCGGCCGACCATTTGGCGGGGCGGGGTAGGTCGACCCGTCATCTAGGAGGGTTAGAAAATCCCCAACCCAACCCAATCCAAGGCGAGCCATGGGTTAGGCGGGCCAACTCGTAGGCCAATCAAAATATTTTTAAAAAATTAAAAAAATCATATATTTAGATTTCATCAATCAAATATATTAAGAATATATTTTTTTAAATATAAATGGATACAAACGAGTACTCATGTGATAAAAATATTATTTTTTATTTCAAAATAATAACAAAGAAAGATTATAAATTGTCATAAAACTTAACTAACATGTGATTCTCAACCCGCGGGCCAACCCAAGCCCGTCGCGGGCCGACCCGTGCGGGTCGCGGTCCTTGGCGGGTTGGCCCGCGGCAGTCTTGGGTTGCTTAAATTCTAACACAACCCGCTTAAATTGATTGGTGGGGCGGGCCAATCCGACGGGCCCAATCCAAATTGACAGCTCTAGTGGAGACCAAGTAAACCAAAGTGTTAGCATTGGAATTGGTAGTGTGTGACTTTTGATCTCTGCTTGGAAGAAGAAGAATTAACTGAAGCGAGCTATTCACCCCCCCCCCCTTAGCTCTACCGATCCTCAACATTTATCTCCTATTTACCTAATGGACACTTGTCCTTGTAATGCCCCTTCTTGTTGCATCCAAAGCAAATGATGTGCTCTTTCGACTTTGCTTTGGTGAAGGTGGGAGCTTCTTCTTGCTCCGGTATTGAAGAGGGTCTCTCCTCCCCCTCAATTCTTGAAGTGGAGACCTCTTCCTCTTCCCTTGATGAAGTGGATGATCTCTCACTCTCTTGAGCCACTTCACTTGATGATATGGATGAATTCTCACTTTCTTCTTTCTCTTCTTGGACCATTGCACTTATTTCCTTTGGCTCTTCCACTATTTGAGCTTGTGTAGGATTTTCAAGAATTGCTCCCAATTTGTTTCATAGCTCATGTGCATTTTGATATTCTCCTACACCACTAATTATATTATTAGGCAAAATATTAAGCAATATTGAAATTACCTTTTCATTTGTCTTTGATTTACTTTGTTGCTCTTTATTCCAATATCTAGGTTGAAGCTTTTTCCCATGCTTATCTCTTGGAATTTCGAAGGGCTCTTCTAGTATCATTGTGCACTCCCAATCCATGCCAAACCACGTCTTCATCCGCATCCTCCAATAGTCGAAATCTTCGCGATCGTAGGGAGGTGGAATGTTGACGTCATCACCCAACTTGTCTTCAATCGTCATTTCCTCTAGCTTGTTGCTCTCTCGGCGGTTAGTTCGTAGATGAGAGACCTTCGCTCTGATATCACTTGTTAGGATCGTGACTGTCAAGCTAGAGGGGGGGTGAATAGCTTTTCTTCGATTTTTCTTTCTACAAAGTTAGTGCGCAAGCAGAATAAACATAAACTAAAACTAAGAGGAACACACTGATTTATGTGGTTCGGAGATAAAACTCCTACTCCACGGCTGTCCATAAGGTGGACGATCTCGATCCTTCAGTGGATGATTCCCCGGAGCACCTCCGGCTAGCTCTCGTAGCTCCTTATGGGTGGAGAAACCTCGCCACAACCCTTGTACACGATCTGAGCAATATTGGCTACTAACAAGCTTTACCCAAGCAAGTTTCGCCAAGAAGAAATGGTCTTAAACGAGCTCCCTTAAATAGAGCTCGAGGTTGAATTAATGGCGCTACCAGTCGACTGGCCCAACCCCAGTCGACTGATCCCGCTTGGATTCGACCGTTGTAACTCCAACGTTCGAGTCACCAGCGCCACCAGTCGACTGATCTTGGATCAGTCGACTGGTCCATCCCTAAGTCTAGGGTTACCCTTCCCGAGTACATTTCTCTCTGCACTCGAACCCTCACGACTTAGTTCCCGAGTACAATGCCCTCAGTACTCAAACCCTCACACCCTGGTTGACCCTTCGTCCAACAACCTCGATCTGTTGCCTTTGCACCCTATTCGTCTTCGGCTCCTGTCCCTCAGATGCGCACACAAGCCCTCGGCTTGCCTCCATGTCATCCTTCATGCATGCCTCGAAGTTCGTATCCCTCGGCTCATCATCCCTGCTCTAGCAGCCTCGATCTGTTGCCTTCAGGCCCTTTTCGACTTTGGCCCTCGTCTCTCAGATGCGCACACAAGCCCTCGGCTTGCCTCCATGCCATCCTTCACGTACACCTCGAAGTTTGCTTCCCTCGGCTCATCGTCCGGCTCATCGTCCCTGCTTTGTCCATGGTCCCTCGGATGTGTATACAAGCCCACGACTTGCCTCCATGCCACCCTTCACCGTACCTGAAGACCTCCAACTATGCCCATGTGTATCCTGCAAATCTGCATACTCACATACGCATGTTAGATCACAATGAAACCCTAACTTTTCTGAATGTCTTTTTTGGCAGGAATCTTACCCTTGTCCTTGGCTTGAAATATCTTCTTCTTTCCAGGTGTAGTCAAATTTACCTTCTCACCCTCTTCTATAGCAAGTCTACCCTCCTCTTGAACACACATGGTCATAAGTTCGTTAATTGGCCATTTCTCTTTATGTGTATTATAAGAGATTTTAAATGGGGTATATTGCAATGGTAAAGTGTTGAGAATGTAATGCACTAGGAAAGAGTCAGACATCTCAACCTCAAGTCTCTTCAATTGAGTCGCAATGACCCTCATCCTCATAATGTGGTCACGTACACCGTATAACCCACTTAGCTTCATGGATGAGAATTGATGAATTAGGGTGCTAGCTAAAGCCTTGTCTGAAGACACAAATTGATCATCGATTGCCTTCAGTAAGTCACGGACATTGTCATAATGCTCAAGGGAACCCCTAATGCCATCTGAGATCTTGGTCTTTATGAACATTATTGAGAGGCGATTAGATCGCTCCCATTTTTCATAAAGAGCAATATTTCCAGGACGCGGTTCATCCTTCCTTATGGTGTAATCAACGTCCTTGCACCCTAAATGAAGGAGAGTTCTCTCCTTTCAAATTTTATAATTGTCCCCTCGGAGCTCAGGAACATCACATATCATATCAGAGAAATTAGCAGGCTGACAAACTACAAAACAAAAAATTAATCATACTCATGTTACAAAATTTGAAGCTAATTAAACAACATGACATATCTACCAATGTAAAATATGTCTAAAATATGAATCTACTGACATAAAACTTGCCTGTGGGCCAAAGCATTAATTCAATTAGATTCATAAAATAATATGATAAAATTATCAAATTATGCTCTTAATTTCTAATCCCTGTGGGTAAATTAGAAAACATATAGTTGATATTTTATTCACATCAATCATATAAAATATAATAAATTTTCCTATGGGATACAATTTATTACATCTTATAAAATGAGGCAAAGGCAGTAATTGCTCTGATACCAAATGTAAAAACTGAAATTATGCAAACGATATACCTCCGGCCATCGTTTGATCAAGGAAGGTGACTGCAACAAAAATTTGATGCTTCCGGCCCTTTCTCCACACAGAAGTGATGGTGTATTTTTGTCTCAAGAAGAAGACGTGAGAGGAGTAGGAACCAGGGACCAAATTTATAGCATGCTCCAATATTTCTGCCATCATTGAAATTTTGGAAGCAAGGGAAGGTAGTTACAGCGGTTTCTGGAACTGGTTTAATTGCTGGAACTGTTTTCACATTCCAAATACATAGACCAATATTAATTGGTTGTTCCATGTCCAATGGAGTCAAAAATTAACCAACACTCTTATGAGGTAGCACCTATTTACGATGAAAGAAGGAAAGATTATTTACGAAGATCATGGAGAATCTTTGATGATATGAAGTAGTCTCAATGTTACTTATGTTGAAGAAGGTCATGCTATCCATTTCCAAGTGCAGTCTCTTTTCCAAGAATTTCAAGAAGTGGTGCCAAAAAAATAAGGTGTATGGCACATGTGCATTGATAGTAAAATGGTGAACAAAATCACTATGAAGTATCGCTTTCCTATCTCCCTACTCGATGATCTTTTCGACCAGCTTTATGGGTTCAAGATTAGTTTCAAAATTGATCTTCAAAGTGACTATCACATAGATGCAACAAGATCGATGATAATGCTTATAAAGTTAAGTTGCCCATTGGTTATGGTGTTTCCACAATTTTAATGTTGTTGTACCTTTTTTCTTATGTTTAATCTAATTTTGATTTGAGGGCAAATCATTTTCAACCGAGGGAGAATGACACAAAAAATTACCAGAAGCCATCAGATTTTGTGTCAACTTTAACTATTAATTTGATTTCATTGGGAACGAATTATAGGAAAAGCCATATATTATTGGAAAGCCACGGATATAGTTTCCAACACCAAAAATTAGTGCTAAAAATAATATTTCTACATGAAGTTATGACCATTTTGACTTAAGTCTGTTAGGTTGGAAATGCTACTCGGGAAACATTTATAACAATGCTTAGGAAAGATTTATAACGATGCTTAAGAAGGATGAACACACTTGGAGAAAGTTGAAAATCTACTCGGGAATTCAAAGATTAACATGCTCCTTGGGAATTAGAAATGATCTGTTGGATCGAGAGAACCGATAGAGGGGGGGTGAATATCGAAAAACGTTCGGATTTTAGAATTAGAGAAATTACGCAGCGGAATAAAAACAATCGCGAACACAGGTAGTTTTACTTGGTTCGGAGCTTAGGTCGACTCCTACTCCAAGGCCCACGGTCGTTGACCGTTTTCTGCGGGCAATTCTATAAGTGCGCAAAATGGTTTACAAATAGATGTTACAATTGCAGTATAGTAAACACAAAAATAAAAGATCGCTCTTCGTTACCGACGTCCGGTGTGGAATGTTTCTCAGAGTAGAGGGACGTCGTCGGCACTTGTATCTCGAGTCGGGAGGTTTCTGGAGTAGAGCGCGCGAGAAGAAGAGCGTGATTGCGTTGAATGAAGTGTTGTTCGAAGCCTTGGGGTCGAGGGCCCTTTTATAGCACCTGGGGGCGCCCGGAACGTCGGGGGCGCCCCCCCCCCACGTGTCGGCCGATCCGACTATCACTCGGTCAGCTTCTGATCCCTTCAAACTCGGGATCAAATCTTGACCGGGGCGCCCGGGACGCTGGGGGTGCCCGGGTTGACCGGGTCAGAGCTTATCTCTTGGCTTCGCTGGCTTCTGCTTCGATGGCTTGCACAGGGGGCGCCAGGGACGGTGGGGGCGCCAGGGACGCTGGGGGTGCCAGGGACGCTGGGGGTGCCTGGGAGCAGCGGGGGCGCCCGGGAGCACGGGGGTGCCCTGCCCATGAGCTGCAGAAGCAGTTCCTTTGCTTCATGTGTTTTGTGTTCACCTTGGGGGTGCCCGGGACACTCCGGGCGCCCTGATTAGCTGCTGTCTCACTCCTTTGAGGCTCTCTGAGCTGCAGACACTCGTTCCTTTGGTCCTGCATCCAGGGTTAGTCCAAAACACCATAAAGCAATAAGATGTTAGTTTATGCAGCCTTAGCTGTCTTAGTTATGACTTTGGGCCTTCAAAATGGAGCCCTAGGTCGTACCGACGCCTACTGTTCCCTCGACGGGGAACGGGTCCTCACCTACTCCTCTCGGGAGAATGTACCTGATGCCAACCGGTTCCTCCGGTTGGACTTTTGCCTAGCGGTCCTTCGCCAAGTCTTGGATACCAAGCTGTCCTTCGCCCGGTACCTAGCATTCCTTCGCCAGGTCTTCAGTCCCAAGCTGTCCTTCGCCTAGCGCCTAGCAGTCCTTCATTAGGGCTTCAATACCCTGGCATTCCTTAGCCAGTGCCTAGCAGTCCTTCACTAGGGCTTTTTACCCTAGCATTCCTTCGCCAGTGCCTAGCTGTCCTTTGCTAGGACTTTTCCTGCACACTTGAGTAACATGTTAGATGACAAATAAGTTAACTTTTGAACCCTTTTGCCATTATCAAAACTTAGGTTCGACTTGGGTGCTTGCTGCACCAACAATCTCCCCCTTTTTGATTTATGGCAACCCTGGTTCAAAAAGTTAAGTTAATCAGAGCAAGTAACGTTAAATTTTGTTTCCTCCCCTGGAAGGAATCTCCCCCTAGAGTTTTCAAAAGTTTGTGGGGTTTTGAAAATAAATTCTAAGTCTAAAGATGGATTTTACTTAGAATAATTTTCAACAGAAGGCGGTGTGTTTTCCAAACTAATTTTAGTTGTGCACTTTGAAAACTTAAGTTTAAGTACTTGGGAAACTTTTGAAAATTTAGATAGTTTTTTAAAAATTTTGAGTTTAAAGTACTTAAAAAATTTTTGAAAACATGAGTTTGAGTACTAAGGAAAATTTTGAAGCCTTAAGCTTAAAGTACTCACAAGTTTTGAAAGCTTTAAGTTTTAAAGTACTTGGTAAACTTGAAAACTTTAGTTTTAAGTACTTGGCGCGTTTTTGAAAACTTAAGTAAATTTTGATAACTTAAGTACTTAGTAAATTTTGAAAACTTAAGTACTTAGTAAATTTTGCAAACTTAAGTTTTGAAGTACTTAGTAGACTTAAGTTTTGAAGTAGAAGGAATTTTTGAAAACTTAAGTTTTGAAGAGATTTGAACACTTAAGTTTTGAAGTACTTAGAAGGAATTTTGAAAATAAGTTAAGTACTTTTTAAATAAAGGATAGAGTTTGAAATTTTGAATTTTGAAAATAATTTAACCTCTCCTTTCCTATCTCTCCCCCTTTGTCATATATCAAAAACAAATAAATATAGCAAAAATAGAATAACTGAATTGCATAAAAAAGAAATTGCATAATTTGCTGTACTGAACCAATTCATGAGAATTAAACCAAATCAGTTTCAATTTCCTCTTTTAGGAACCTGTCTAACCCAATTAGCTACTTACTAACTGCTATTAAACAGTAATTTTTACTGGGGTTAGTCAAGTTAAGTGTTCTGTTCAAGTTAGATTTTCTAAACTTGACACTTAACTTGATTACTGTGTAAGTTGTATTTAGTTCCCCAATTACTGCAGATGCACTGACTTAAAGCATCTTGAATTAAGGCAAAGACCTAAGCATCTCAACCCTTTCTAGGTTATCAATCAAAAGTACCCTAAGGTGCTTGTGAGATGCTGGCTTCTAAGTCTATAGGTGCATGCAGTTCTAGGGTTAGGGCCTAGGCTAAGTCCATTTTCGAAAAAGCCCTAGTTTTGAAATGAGGTAGTTTTTACAATAAAACTAAGTAAAAAAAATTTATTTTAAAACTTTTCAAAACTAAGTAAAAGCTGCTTTTGAAAGCATAAAAAAACTACTTTTAAAAACTGATTTTGAAATGAGTCAAGTAGTAAGAAAACCAAAGGTAGACTATCCCTATTCTACCAAGCATAATCCTAACTGCCTTCTTAGTGAGCTGAACTCAGACTCAGGTAGGGATTTAGAGTCTATATGCTTAAGTACTATTTCACCCCTGGCTACATGGTCTCTTACAAAGTGATGTTTAACTTCTATGTGCTTGGTTCTGGAATGTTGGATTGGATTTTTGGTTAGATTAATTGAGCTTATGTTGTCAATGAAAACCTGAGTTTGGGTGTAGTTGAGCTGGAAGTCCTTAAGAGTGTGCATCATCCATAAATGTTGTGCTACACACTCTCCTAAGGCTACATACTTAGCTTCAGTTGTGGATAGAGCTACACAGTGTTGTTTTCTGCTGCATCAACTTACTAGACTATTTCCTAACAGTTGGCAGCTTCCACTTGTACTCTTTCTATCTAATTTACAACCAGCGTAGTCAGAATCCGAGTATCCTGACAAATCAAAAGTTGAAGTCCTAGGATACCAAATCCCTACATTTAGGGTGCCCTTAACATATCTTAGTATTCTTTTTAGGGCTGCTAAGTGCATTTTCTTAGCACATGTTTGGTATCTAGCACACATTCCTACAGAAAAAAGGATATCAGGTCTACTGGCTGTAAGGTACAGTAGACTTCCTATCATACTTCTATAGAGTTTAAGGTCTACTGGTTTTTCATCAGGGTCACTATCTATTTTTATATTTGTGGCCATGGGAGTACTTATGCTTTTAGAGTTATCCATTTTAAATTTCTTTATTAATTCTTTAGCATATTTGGATTGATGGACATAGTTTCCATCTCTAGTTTGTTTGATTTGTAACCCTAGAAAGAAATTGACCTCACCAACTAAACTCATTTCAAACTCATTTTCCATTATTTTCACGAATTCTTTTAGGAAGTTTGAGTTGGTGGACCCAAAGATTATGTCATCTACGTAGATTTGAGCAATAAATAAATCTTTTCCTAATGTCTTAATAAATAAGGTTGAGTCAATTTGACCTTGTTTAAATTCTTTAGAAATTAAGTATGTTGATAAGCGCTCATACCAGGCCCTAGGTGCTTGTTTTAGTCCATATAGTGCTTTAGTAAGTTTGTAAACGTGGTCAGGTCTTTCTAAGTCCTCAAATCCGGGGGGTTATCCTACATAGACTTCTTCCTTAATGAATCCATTTAGAAAGGCTGACTTTACAACCATTTGGTATAGCTTAAATCCTTTATGGGACGCAAAGGCTAATAACATCCTAATGGACTCAAGTCTAGCTACTGGGGCATATGTTTCGTCGTAATCTAACCCTTCTACTTGGCTGAATCCTTTTGCTACTAAGCGGGCTTTATTTCTGACTATTTCTCCTTGATCATTCAATTTATTCCTAAAAACCCACTTAGTGTCAATGACAGATTTGCCCTCAGGTTTAGGCACTAATTCCCAGACTTGATTTCTCTCAAATTGGGCTAGCTCTTCTTGCATAGCTATGATCCAATCAGGATCAGGTAGGGCTTCCTCTATAGTTTTGGGTTTAATTTTTGAAATCATGGCTATCTAACTAAGGTTTCTATAGGAAGACCTAGTTCTGACTCCTAGAGTTGGATCACCTACAATTTGATCGGTTGGGTGACTGAGTCTGGGTTTCTTGGTTTTTCTAGAACTTGGTTCAGCCTCAGGTCCGGCCGGTCGGTTTGGTTCACTATTTGATTCAACTCTTTGGGCTGGTTCAATTTTTGGGACAATAGTTGGTTGATTTGACTCAGTAGTTGGTTCAATAGTTAGTTCATTTAAGGGTTCAATTAAAGGTTCAACAGTTTGTTCATTATTTTCTTGATCAGAATTTGATGAAGTTAGGTCTGGTTTATCAGATGTTGAGTTGATTTCTTCATCAAATATTAAGTTTGTTGTTTCTTCAATTTTCTTAGTTTGTTTGTTGTAGACCCTATAGGCTCTACTTGTGGTTGAGTATCCTAGGAAGATACCTGGGGTTGACTTGGATTGAAATTTCCCTAAATAGTCTTTGGTGTTTAGGATATGGACTTTACATCCAAAGACCCTTAGGTAGTGTAGATTTGGGAGTCTATGGTAGTACAATTCATAGGGTATTTTGTTGTGTCGCTTGTTAATCAGGACCCTATTTTGGATGTAACAAGCCGTACTAATTACTTCTGCCCAATATTGGTTTGCTAAATTAAATTCATTGAGCATAGTCCTAGCGGCTTCCTGTAGTGTTCTATTTCTTCTTTCGACTATCCCATTTTGCTGGGGGGTTCTAGGACACGAGAATTCATGTATATACCCATTTACCTTACAGAATTCTTCGAACCGTTGATTTTCAAATTCTCCCCCATGGTCACTCCTAAGTTTTTAAATTTTAGTATCATTTTGATTTTCAATTAATTTACAGAATTCATTAAATAGGTTTAGGGTTTCATCTTTGGTTTTTAGAAACCTAACCCAGGTGAACCTAGAGTAATCATCAACTATTACTAAGCAGTATCGGTTTCCGCTTAGTGACTTGGCTCCATGTGAATCAAATAGGTCAAGGTGCAGGAGCTCAAGTGTGGTTTGAGTTATGTCAGATTGGATTAGTTTGTGATTAGATTTGGTTTGTTTACCTTGATTACATGATTCACATATTAGGTTTTAATTATTTTTAATTTTGGGAATTCCTTTGATTAAGCCAAGTTGGGTGATTTTTGAGATGGTTCTCAGATTAGAATGACCTAATCTCCTATGCCAGAGGTTTGATTGTTCTAACTGAGTTAACATACATTTGGGTACTAGGGGTAGGTTTATAGTGTAAACATTATTTTTCCTAGTGCCCTTAAGCATGACTTCTGAATCTTGTAAGTTTCTAATCAGGCAGTTAGAATTGTTGAAGGTAACTATAAACCCAGAATCACACAACTGACTTATGCTAAGCAAGTTAAAATTGAAATTTTCAACCAAAAGGATTTTCTTAATAATAAAGTCAGATTTAAGTTCAATATTACCTGACCTAATTACCTTGAGTGTAGCATTGTTGCCAAATGCCACTGAGCCTAGGTTCTTGAACTTGAGTTTGGTGAATTTCAATTTATCTCCAGTCATGTGTCTGGAGCAACCGCTATCCAACATCCATTGGTCCAAATCTTTATGTTCATACACATAAAGAGTTTTGTTGATTTGGATCCAATTAGAATTAGGAGTAGCTTAAATTGATTTTCACAACCTAGTCTGTCTCACCCAATCTAGGGTTAGCAATCACGTTAGCCTTATAGGTTTTGTGAGACAGGTTTTGATAAAAGAATTTTTGAAAAACATGATTTATTTTGAAAAACTTAATTAATTTTGAAAACCATTGAATTTAAAAAAATGTTTGAATCTATACATAACTGAAAATTTGTGTTAGATTTAAATTTTACAAAGACTAATTTGAATTTGAATTTCAGAGATTGGCTTCCAGGTCTTGGCGAGGCACTAGGCCTTCTTTGGCCGTAGCCTTATTGGATCATCAATCCTTTCCTTGACAAAGCCTTTCAGTGAAATTTCATTTTCAAAATTATTCTTTGAAAAATTCTGGTCTAACTAGTTTGGGTCTTGGATCGGTAGCTTCGGCTAGTTTCACCAGTCTAAAGAGATCAAGTAGACTTGACCTTATTAGAATTGGTTTCCCTAACGTACTATCATCTCACCGCCACCCAATACTATGTTGTCAAGTTTCAGTTAAGTTTGTTCAGTCCTTAAACTAATCATTCCTAAGTCTAAGCATGGTAAATTGTAAAAATTAAATTAACAATCAATCAAGCAAATTACAATCAAGAATTAAGTTTTATTTAACAATAAATATAGTTTTTAATTTGGCTCCCCCTAAACTAAAGCCACGGTAATGGTTAGGCAAGATGTGAATCTTGTCCTTGGGGATCCAATACTGATTTGATCCAGTTGGTTTGTTCAAGTACAGTTTAGGTACCCATGCCTGAACTTTATTTCTGGACTGATTCAGTACAGCAAAATAGGATCTTTGTCTAGATTTGATTCTATAGCCAAGTCCGGATCGATTTAGAACTGATTTCTGCTTTCTAAGAATCATGTCAAGACCCTTGGAACTAGAAGTGAATCGTTCTAAAGCTGATCTAAGATCCTTAACCTGAGTTTTCAGGGAGGAGTTCTCTTTCTCAAGTTTTTCAACTTGAGTAGGAGTTCCTTCTTGAACCTTCTCGGTTAAGGGTTTAGGGTCAGCTCCCTCTTTCAGGAGTTTTACTTCCTATCGGAGGGATTTGATTCGGAGTTTAGCTTTCGCCAAATCTCGAGAAAGATAAGATATTAACTCGTTTAATTGACTTCTAGTAAATCCACTTACCTTGATTTCGCCATCTTCTGAAAAGGTCTGTCTGCCGTCGTCCTGTTCTGATTCTGACTCGGTCTCGACTTCTTCTGAGGCGGTTAGTGCTAGTAGGTTCGACTGTGGGACCTCTTCGGAGGAGGAGGAGGAGACTCGTCCCACGTTGCTTGAAGTGCCTTCTTCCTTCTATTCTTCTTGGTTTCCTTTAGGTTCGGACACTCCGTCTTGTAGTGACCCTTCTTCTTGCACTCGAAGCAGGTCACGTTGGGCTTGTTCTTTTCATTTGCGGGTTTAGATGGTTCGTCCTTTCTTCGGCTGGCTTTCCGTCTGTTGGTTTGGTTCTTCAATTCCTTGTAGTAGTTTCTTGCCAGTCGAACCATCTTAGGTCGATCTCCTTCTTCGTCTTCTGAGTCTCAGTCTGAGTCTGAGTTAGACTCGGGTTCAGGTTGAGGCTTTTTCTTTGTTGTCCTTCCAGTTTTACCTGCAACAAAGGCAATACCTTTCTCGGCCAAATTGCAGTTAGTCTGTTCGTGTAATTCTAATTCAGAGAACAATTCATCTAATTTTATTTTTGAAAGGTCCCTTGAAACCTTGTATGCATCTACCATAGATGCCCACAAGGTGTTTCTCGGGAAAGCATTTAAAGCATACCTTATTAGGTCACGGTTTTCTACCTTGTGACCAATGGTGTGTAGACCGTTCACCAGTTCCTGGATTCGGGCGTGAAGCTGAGCTGCTATTTCGTTGTCGGCCATTTTGATGGTATACAGCTTGTTCAGGAGCAGATCTCGCTTGCTGATCCGAGTGTCTGATGTTCCTTCGTGCAGCTCGATCAGTTTTCCCCACAGCTCCTTGGCACTGTTGAAAGGGCCCACCCGGTTCAGCTCCTCTTTTGTTAAGCCGCATTGAAGGGTCTGGGTCGCCTTTGCATCCGCTTCGATTTTCCGTTTCAGAGCGGTGTCCCACTCTGTGTAGCTTTGAGGTACTCCTTCAACATTTTTGGGGATCTCCAGTCCGGACTGGATGATTATCCACATGTCCACCTGAGTTTTCAGGTGGACCTCCATTCTGCTCTTCCAGTAGGAGAAGTCTTCTCCACTGAAGAGAGGTGGTCTTGCGGTGTTGAAGCCTTCTTGCATAGCCATTTATCTGAAATGTAAACTAAACAAAAAAAATATCTCAAGACTTGGTCTTGGATTAGTAGTGCGGGATAAGGAAAAAAAATATTCGTCGAGGGGTGTTGCACCAACCTCGATTAACGAGAAGAAATTTGAAAACAAATATTAGAAGAAATTCGAACGAAAAGAAATATATAAAAAAATTTAAACAAATCCGAAAAATTTTCAAACTGGTGGTTGCACCAAATTTGAACTTCCCCGCTCTGATACCACTTGTTGGATCGAGAGAACCGATAGAGGGGGTGAATATCGGAAAACGTTCGGATTTTAGAATTAGAGAAATTACGCAGCGGAATAAAAACAATCGCGAACACAGGTAGTTTTACTTGGTTCGGAGCCTAGGTCGACTCCTACTCCAAGGCCCAAGGCCCACGGTCGTTGACCGTTTTCTGCGGGCAATTCTATAAGTGCGCAAAACGGTTTACAAATAGATGTTACAATTGCAGTATAGTAAACACAAAAATAAAAGATCACTCTTCGTTACCGACGTCCGGTGTGGAATGTTTCTCGGAGCAGAGGGACGTCGTCGGCGCTTGTATCTCGAGTCGGGAGGTTTCTGGAGCAGAGCGCGGGAGCAGAAGAGCGTGATTGCGTTGAATGAAGTGTTGTTCGAAGTCTTGGGGTCGAGGGCCCTTTTATAGCACCTGAGGGCGCCCGGAACGTCGGGGGCATCCCCCCCCCCCCACGTGTCGGCCGATCCGACTTTCACTCGGTCAGCTTTTGATCCCTTCAAACTCGGGATCAGATTTTGACCGGGACGCCCGGGACGCTAGGGGTGCCCGGGTTGACCGGGTCAGAGCTTATCTCTTGGATTCGCTGGCTTCTGCTTCGCTGGCTTCTGCTTCGATGGCTTGCACAGGGGGCGCCCGGGACGCTGGGGGCGCCCGGGAGCACTGGGGCGCCCCGCCCATGAGCTGCAGAAGCAGTTCCTTTGCTTCATGTGTTTTGTGTTCACCTTGGGGGCGCCCGGGACACTCCGGGCGCCCTGATCAGCTGCTGCCTCACTCCTTTGAGGCTCTCTGAGCTGCAGACACTCGTTCCTTCGGTCCTACATCCAGGGTTAGTCCAAAACACCATAAAGAAATAAGATGTTAGTTTATACAGCCTTAGCTGTCTTGGTTCTGACTTTGGGCCTCCAAAATGGAGCCCTAGGTTGAACCGACGCCTACTGTTCCCTCGACGGGGAACGCGTCCTCACCTACTCCTCTCGGGAGAATGTACCTGATGCCAACCGGCTCCTCTGGTTGGACTTTTGCCTAGCGGTCCTTCACCAGGTCTTGGATACCAAGCTGTCCTTCGCCCGGTGCCTAGCATTCCTTCGCTAGGTCTTCAGTCCCAAACTGTCCTTCGCCTGGCGCCTAGCAGTCCTTCGCTAGGGCTTCAGTACCCTGGCATTCCTTTGCCAGTGCCTAGCAGTCCTTCGCTAGGACTTTTTACCCTGGCATTCCTCGCCAGTGCCTAGCTGTCCTTTGCTAGGACTTTTCCTGCACACTTGAGTAACATGTTAGATGACAAATAAGACTTAACTTTTGAACCCTTTTGTCATTATCAAAACTTAGGTTCGACTTGGGTGCTTTCTGTACCAACATGATCAACTAGTTTTTGGTATTCTTAACGATTTTTAGGGTACTTGCAAGATAATATATCTTATTAATGTCTTTGCATGTTTTGTTTCATTGTTAAACACACATTTCATTTTCGAGGCCCTAAGAAATATAATGCTTAAGAAAGATTTATAATGGTGCTTGAGAAGGATGAACCATGCGGAGAAAGCTGAAAATCTTTTCAAGAATTCAAAGATTAACATGCTCATTGAGAATTAGAAAAGATCAATCAGTTTTTGTAATTCTTGAAGATTTTCTTGGTACTTGCAAGATGATAAGTCTTTAATATCTTTACATATTTTATTTCAATGTTAAACACAACCACTCCAAGAAATTTGGGATTTAACTACACTCAATAGACAATAATTTTTTAAAAAATCATTATTTTTTTCCATTTAACAATAGTTTTATTGAAAATTATTGTTGTCGTCTATTTTATAAAAAAAAGGACAATGTTTTTTAAAAAATTGCTATCTTATGTACGTCTAAGATAACGATTTTTTAAACCCATTATCTTATGTATGTATAAGACAATGGTTTTGTTAGATCATGGCAAGCAAGCTAGAGGGGGGAGAATTGCTTTTTTCGATTTTTTTTACCTACAACGTTAGCAAGCGCAAGCGAAAATCTAATAAAACAAATGAAAACAATGCTAACGCAACCTGATTTACGTGGTTCGGAGATGATACTCCTACTCCACGATAGTCCATAAAGTGGACGATCCCTAATCCTTCGGCAGATGACTCCCCGGAGCACCTCCGGCTAGATCTCGTAGCTCCTTGTGGATGGAGAAACCTCACCACAATCTTCAGACACTACCTCAGCAAAGAAGGCTACTGACCAGCTCTATCCAAGCAGGTTTCGCCAAGAAAGAAAAGTCTGAAACGAGTTCCTTTAAATAGAGCTCGAGTCTGAAATGGTCGCTACCAGTTGACTGCCCCTAGGGCAGTCGATTGGTCCCACTTAGATTAGAGCGTTACAAGCCCAACGTTCGAATCACCAGCAATCACCAGTCGACTGCCCCTGGGGCAATCGACTGATCCTTCCCTAAGCATAGGGTTACCTTTCCCAAGTATATTTCTCTCCGCACTCGAACCCTCCCGGCTTAGTTCCCAAGTACAAACGCTCACACTCGGATCCTCACGACCTGGTTGACTCTTCAATTAGTAGTCTCGATCTGTTGCCTTCACGCCCTCTTCGTCTTCGGCTCCCGTTCCTCGGATGCGCACGCAAGTCCTCGGCTTGCCTCCATGCCCCCTTCACGCATGCCTCGAAGTCTGCGTCCCTCGACTCATCATCCCTGCTCCAACAGCCTCGATCTGTCGCCTTCAAGCCCTCTTCTACTTTGGCCCTCGTCCCTCGGATATGCACACAAGCCCGCATCTTGCCTCCATGCTACCCTTCACGTACGCCTCGAAGCCCGCTTCCCTCGGCTCATCGTACCTGCTTTGCCCATGGTCCCTCGGATAAGCACGCAAGCCAACAGCTTGCCTCCATGCCACCCTTCACCTGAAGACATCCAACCAAGTCTATGTGTACCTGTAAACCTGCACACTCACATACACATATAAGTCCAACAACAAACTCTAACTTACTCATATTGACACACACATCAAAATCCATGATCCTCCAGATCATACTCGGGTCGATTGCCCCAACAATCTCCCCCTTTTTGGTGTGTGGCAATATGTTTAATTTAGGTAAACAAAAACAACATTATCAATAGCAATTGAAAATTAAAGCATAGCAAACAAGAGGCAGCCTCCCCCTTAACCTATGCTCTCTCCCAATTTTTAATTCTCATAACACCAAGTTAAGTTCTACCCAGCTTAACACCACATGTTCTCTCACGTCAAGTTAAACCTAACTTAACAACACATGTTCTCCCCCTTTGACATCATCAAAAAGATTGCCCCTAGTGCCAAAAAGAACTTACTTTATTTCTAAAACCCCATTCAGAAATCACCAAACAGCCTTACCAGTCGACTGCCTTGCCCTCTGCTATTCTCAACACACAGCAACATTAGTCGACTGCCCTGAGACTGCCCCCAGGGCAGTCGATGTTAGTAATATGAGAGAAGTGTCCTAAGGCAATTCGCCTTATGATTGTAATCATTTACTTTAATAAATGAATATTCACTATTTGAGTGTACATGTTTGTGTATTTGATTGAGATCTTAAACTCATTCACTGAATGTCCGCAATACAATTCACAGCATGAGAGAATTTGTAATGAATTCACGACTGGTGATTATCTCTACATGTGCAATTGTGAAGTATTGAAATTGTCCCTAGTCGATGAATTGATAAATACGGACACTATCAATTCTGTTGAGACTAGCATGGGTTATTCTCTAATCAGCTGATTCTCACTGGCTGGTGACATTGGGATGTCCGGAGATAAACATGAATGCTAGTTAAGGGAACTAGTTCATTGGAGTGACTGGCTGTAAAACTTCATATGGTAATCTACATATAGATATGTCAATGAAGTTCTTACTGCAGCTTAAGTGCGATGTTCCTTTGACTTGCGGTGTTCAAGTCATCTTGGTCATGAAGACTTATACTTTGACATCTTAAGCAAGCATCTCCAAGGAGGTGTGGACCCAGGATGATTGGGTATAAGCCGAAGTGCCCGAAGATGTTTGAACAGCCTACAAAGGATTCACCACTCCTTGCGAGGAGATGTATACCCAAGGCCTATCGTCGGATTATTACTCGAAGCTTCTGGCCAGAGCATCACATGATCAGAGTATGAATATCTCAGATACATGAAAGTAATTAGAATCCGTTGGACGAGAAAGACATTGCTTGGGCTAGGTGTGACGTAGTCAGCCTAGTGGGGACTGACACCCATAGATCATGTCCTGAACCAAGTGGGTATAAGATGGTGAAGGGAATGAGGCACGATTCATTAGAGCTGCTGAAGGGTTTCAGAATAATTTCTGAGGTCAACCGTTGATCTTTCGATTAATTGGGGATCATGATGTACTACTAGGTGTCACTCATGATCGTTCTATAATTGGTTAATTATAGACGGCCAACATAAATCGAAAGCCTATTTAGTCACATACACTACGAGTAATCCGAGGGATTTAAAACGAGTTGAAAATTGGATTTTCCGATCAAGAGAGATAAGTCGAATCTGAATTTTTCAGAGACGCATCGGAAGCATAAAATGGCTAAGTCTTTTAAAGACTTATTAGACGAATTAAATGAGTTTAATTCGTATAGTTTTAGCTTGGATTTGGCCGGCCAAAGAGGGACCCCAACCTCTTTGTTTGGCCGGCCACAACAAAAGGGGAAAACCGAATTTTTTGTTCAAATTATAAAATAAACCGAGCGTGGTTTGTTTTATAAAATTATGGATAAAGAAATTTATTTTTCATGAAAATTAAAATGAACCATGGATTGGTTTATTTTATTTTATAAAATCAATAATAGATTGATTTACCATGATAAAGAAATTTATATAAAGAAATTTCTTTCCATAAGAAAAGGGAGACATGGTTGTTTTTATCATAAATTAAATTATGATAAAAACTTGTCATGATGGAATAATTCATAGAAAAATTTATATGATAAATTTCTTATGAAAATTTATTCCATAAAAAGGAGACTTGGCGATTGAGAGACTACTATATAAAGGAACCAAGGCAAGGCTTGGAGATTAATCTAAGAGATCTAGAAATAAGCCCTCTCTCTCTCTCCTTCTCTCCCTCTCCCTCCTCTAGTGCCGCCGACCCTAAAAGGAGGACCCCTTTGTTGCCATGAGCTTCATCCACCAAGCAGTTGCCGAAGAAGAAGAAGAAGCGGGCGCAACTTCTTCCTTCCTTCTGGAATCTTGATTCCGTTCTTCGTTTGGTGGTTAGTCTTCCCATCTCTCCCTTGGTATTCTTGTCGTACCTTTGGAGAATCTAGTAGTTCTTGTCGGCACGAAACTCGTGGCTTTGCGAAGTCATCCCGAAGAAAACTCGGCATGGACGCGAATAGAGGCGGAGCTTCTAAGGGACGCTTACGGTTGGATCTCGTCCCTTCCTTAGAGTTACGCGAGGTATTAAGTAAATTAGTTTACTTTCTGCAAAATTTTAATATATGATCATGTCTACACAATATAAGGTTGCATGCTTAGATGTGCGGTTAAATAATTTGAGAAATTATTTATGCTAAATCTTCCGCTGCATGTAATAAATTTTAAAATTACGAACCCGCATCCATGTCAACATGCACCCGGTCTCAACAGTCGACTGATATAGTCCAAATCTGAATTTTCAGCCCAAATTTAGAAACCCCTAGAAATTCTAGAAAATTCAGAAAAATATAAAAGTTTGCAAGCACATTTGTTAGGATATAATCTACCCTAGAAAAATATATTTTCATGAAAAATATCAAATGTGCTTGACTTTTGGTACAAACTCTAATCTCCTCAAAAATTGGCATTTTGTATCAACTTTGAAATCCATATATGAATCCATGAGTTTGCCAACTTCAACCATTACCATTTTACACATAGAAATGCTTTCACTTCCCCCTTTTTCTCATGTATTTTTAATATGACAAACCTTCCTCTCTTTTATCCTTAACCTTAGATACATATACATGAACCTCCCCTTGCGCCCATATAAGTCATATCTTATCATTCAATAGCAATTCATGAATTTCAAACAATATAAATACTAGCAATTCATGAAATCAAAACTCATAAAGGAACATAAAAGCATAAACAGATGTTTCATACATGACTTAAAAATAAAACATGAAAGTAACACAAGGGCTAAAGCCCCGAAGTAACTAAATATTACAATTCCAAAAGAAAGTGTTTGAGAGATAAAATGTCAATCTAAACAAAACACTCTCAACACTCAACCATCAAATAAAATCTACTGCATGTCGTCGCGTGGAGGAGGAGGAGGAGCTTGGTACGTGAGGTGCAGCTGCTATATCATGTCGTACATCTCGTCCTGCCGCAGCTGAAACCTCTGAAAGGTCTCTGTGAGTCCATGGACCTCCTCCTGAATAGCAGTCTGAAAGCCCATCTGCTACTGCTGGAACCCGTGGAAGTTCTTCTGGAGGTTGTGAACCTCAGACTGAAACTGGGAGAACTGCTCTTGTGAAACTCCACCAGCGGGCTCCTCATCAGAACTAGAGGAATCTGAACGCTGCCTCCAGACTACCTCCCCTTGCCTGCACTCAATCCCTGCTAAGGACAACTGTCGTGTACCAATCTGATCATAGTCCTTGGACAAGTGACGTACCTGACCACTAGTCGTGCGTATACCCCTAGACTCAAAGAACTCAGTCAGGACATGGCAAAAGAGCATGTAGATCTTCCCATTGACACTATGAGAAAAATGAACAATATATGTAAAGACATGCAGAGTGATGTCGATGTCTAACCTCCTCTCTAAGGCGTACATCATTACCAAGTGCGGCAGTTAAATACTCGATCGTCCCTTGGTAACAATGGGTAATATGCACTCTACGACAATTTTATACAAGACATTCCTAAATGGACTCATGTTCTTTGCGTCAAAAATACGCCGTGTAATACACCAATGTCTTACAAAATAATCCATGTGAATTTGATCAATAGTGACATTTGGGAAAGTAAAGGGCTCAATAACTTTTAGGAAATACGTGAATGCATGGTTGGACGTCCTACACTCCAAAAATGCACCTAACACTGTGGGTGAGAAGGGGATAGTGACTCCTGCCACCATGGACTCATAGAGTTCATTATCGGGATTGATGCATGTGAGGTTTGCATAGAACTCTTTGAACATATCAAGATTGACGTCATGCTGACAATACACCAACCGCTCTATCCCAAAATAAGTAATCATTTCAGCAATTTGGGGGGTTTTCTCTCGAAAATATGACCTATTAAGGTATCTACAGTTCATCAAGATGAACTCATTATCGGCGAATCTCCTCCGGCACTCCTCGAATCGGAACCGAGGCGCATCTGGGTCTACCTGACCTTGTTGCGATAATCCTTCACCTCTTGACCTTTTATGTGCAATCCTACAATGTGACATACCAATGCATGTACCCATACCATCCCATAACAAGAGGAAACAAGGAAAAACTGCAACATAGGCCAAATTAGTTTCAAATCATGACTTAAATGGGAAAAAAATCAAACTATACAAAGTATTACCATTTTCCCAATCGCTTCATGATGAGACTTGATGAAGATTGACTTGAAAGAAGAAGTTTTACTAACCTTAGATGTAGATCGGAGGTGGGAGGAGGTTAGGAAGATGATTTGAGAACATGAGAAGGCTCTAGGGCAAGAGGACAGGTCGGGGAAGAAAGGATCTCGCAGGGGGTGGCACCGAAAACCCTAGGTTCGTCCACCCCCGCGCGGCTATTCTTATTTAAACCCACACTTACCAGTCGACTGCCCCTGGGGCAGTTGACTGCGAAACTGAACAGAGAGTTTTGTCGACTGCCCCTGGGGCAGTTGACTGGTAATTTAAATTTTCTAGTTCCAGATTTATACGAGACCAGTCGACTAGTTCTGAACCAGTCGACGGATACCTGATTTTCAATTTTCCAGCCCTTATTTCAGAAATACGTAACTAATTCCACAAACCTTCAAAAAATCTGAAATTTCGTGGAGAGGTTTGTGGAACCTATGTATACTTGGGAAAAATATATTTTCATTCAAATCTATCCCGAATCCCAAGATTGCCACGAAATTCAAACCTACCATAATTGAAACTTATCCAAAAGTTCTAGTTTTGACCTCTCCTTGATGTATCAACCCATTTCTCACCATAATACGTTCCTAGCACTGAATTATATGGCGTTTACACATTAAACCCCAATTTTTTTTACCAAAAATGATCCTATTTTTATCTTTTTCTCCATAAATCTCCTTTTAGTGTGCCAATTTCCTAGGATTAAGACTTACCTTAGTCTTCCAACCCTTTGGCACACTCCATAGTTCATCTACTCTCGTAGGAGAAAACCTCCTGAGATCCATTGGCCATGGATCCTATTTTGACCTCTAGAGCTCTCCCTTGAGCTCCTAACCCTAGCCACTTCCCTAGATGACTCATTTACAATTGCAAGGTTACACCGGTGTTCCTCCGGTGCTTCTTGGCCTTCTCCTATAACTCTCTTAACCCTATATATCTTATTATTAGTCAAATCCTTCTTTTCCCTTTGAAAGGGCTTTTTCTTGTCCTTTTTGGTCTTCCCTTTACCATAATCATAGGGCATCTTCGAATATGCTTTTTGACTAACCTTTGACCTCCTAGGGTGATATCCTAGACCCAGCCTATCATTTCTAATGTGTTGATCCTTTGGTATCACACTCAATCCCTTGGATCCTCTAATGAGTTTATATAGGTTCTTTTCTAATTTATCAAGTTTTGCTCTTAAAACTTGATTTTCCTTCTCTAAATTCCTTGTAACGCCCCAAAATTCCCATTTTTAGTTTTTAAAGTCCTTATAATTATTTAGAAATGGTTTAGAAATATTCTAGATATTTTTAGGAATTTTTAGAGTATTTTTATGGAATTTTCCGAGTCCGTTTGCTATTTTTGGAAAAAGAAAAAGAAAAAAAGAATAAAAGCCAAAAATAATAAAACCACTAAGGGGCAGCCCGTGGATTGAACCCGCGACCACCACCGAAACAGCAAGCGCACGCAACCAGCCGGGCTAAGGGTATCAAGCACAGAAAAGGAAAGAAAAATAAATACTTAAGCTGTAGTTAGGTTGATCCGATCCTTAAGTGTATAAATAGAAAACTTAAAGAGAGAAGTTGGGATTTCTCTCAAACCCTTCGGCCAACACCCCTTGCGCCGACCCCTCTCCCTCTCCTCTCTTGTGCGCACGCAAATCAAGGCCAAGAGGGTCGGCCGAGACCCTTTCTCCAAGAGATAATACTATATTCGAGATCCCCGCGACGAGAGGAACGCGTAGACGTGAAGAATTCTTCGAGATCTCGAGTTTCTCCCGAGTTCTAGACCTCAATCTTGGTTGTAAGTCCAAGATATCAATGTAAGTACTGCTCACCTGCAGTAAGAGGCGGTTTTTCCGCGAGAATTTCCTTTAAAAGTTCTTAAAAGAGATATTTCTTTTAGTTTTTAGTTTTTGCATGTGATCTTAGTTCATTATATGCTTATATATTTTATTGAGTGTCCTATATGAGATTAGGGACCAAGAAAAGCTATGAGAAAAGAAAAGAAAAGATAAAGATAAGAAAAGAAAAGGCCAAGGCCTTAAGAAATCCCCAAAAGTCAAGACTTAGGGATTTTAGCACGCAAGGTGCTCCAGAAAATGCCAAGGCATTTACAGATAAGAAAGAAAAGAAAGAAAAGCTATTTTATTTTATAAGGCCAGTACCCGGCGTCCAAGGGCGTCGTTAAAGAAATCCAGGTGTCCAATTCCAAGGTCTTGGCCCTGGTAGACCAAGGTCTGCTCTATTAGGATTGGTGGCTCGCTACCCCAACCTTTTAGGGAACGCGCATATCAGATGGTACTTACGTCTTCAGTGGATCCAAGTGATTATTATTTTCAAGTATATGCTTTAGCAAAGTTTTCGAAAGTTTAAGAAAGTTTTCAAAAGTTAAAGAATAGCTAAAGTTTCAAGTTGAGCCAAGAAAAGTAAATTGAGATTATTTATTGCTTGAGTATGCATGTTTTGAGTTATACATGTCTTAGTTTTCTTCAAGCATATTAGTATCTCATATGATGTTCAGTTTGATCTAGAAGCATGTTTGCATATTTCGAGTTTTTGTGAGCTAGATAGTACTTACTAAGCTTTTTGCTTATAGATGCATTTCCTCTTATTGCAGATAAAGGTAAAGGCAGGCAATTCTGAAGGAAGGCGACGAGGCGGTGCTGAGCAAAGTGTGTGTGGTGGCTGATTATGGAGAGATCTTTGAGACGAGACTATTTAGTTATTTGAATTGCAATGTTTAAGTTTATTCAAATTTCAAGTTCTTGCTTATGGAGATTATAGAGTATTTGAGTTTTGGATAGTTTTACATGCTCAATTGCTTAGAGTAAAGATTCCATGTCATTTCATTTAGCTTATATACTTTTATGATTGCATTGGATAAGTAGAAAAGTGAGTAGTTAGAAATATTGATACTTTGTTAGAGAAAAAGGTGTTTGTGCCAAGATAGTATCAATTTTCCTTCCGAATCAAGTTTTACTACTCAAGTATGTTTAGAAGAGTTGCTTTCTCATTCCATAATGCTTTAGCAATGTTATAGAATCTTGCATGATGAGTTTTACATGGTTAGAAGCAAAGATTGGTACAAACCTTAGTGATAAAGTTCATATAACTTTTGTAGTTTGTTTTCTTCCATAAAAGTCGTAAATTCAAGTTTATGAATTCGTTTGAATGGCTAAATCGTTTAGGAAACTGATATGGTATATAGAAATGATGTCGTAGTTTGATTTGGCTCGAAATTGAAGGAATGGTGGAGAGTTGAAGTAGCTGCCGAAACCTGAAGCTTCAAACTACAGGCTATCAGTCGACTGATGCAGTATCAGTCGACTGATACCTGCTGTATGAGTTGGGCGAGGCAAGCAACAAGTGTGCCATATTGTGAGTTTTTGAGATAATAAATGTGATATGTTGTTATGCATGATTGTCTAAGTTAGGATATGATTGATAGATGAATTTAGAAAAAGAAAAAAAAAAGATTTCCGCATTTTTATCATATATTAAAAGTAGAGAAGTATAGAGAAAGTAACGATCCGTCTAAAGACAGTAAGAAGGCGGGTCGCTACAGTTGGTATCAGAGCAGGTTCCATTCTCCAGCATCACACACACATCAGCATCAACCTTGCCGTCTTCAAGTAAGAAAGCTTTAAGTTTCAGTTTTTTTTTTCATTGCTCCTTTATTTAATTGCAGTATAGAGGAATGCTTAAGTACTACTCACATGTGCATAGAACAAGGAAGCATGTTTAATCCCTTAGTATCACGGAATCATGTTTAATCCCTAGAATGGATATCAGATTTCTAAGTAAGAAGACCAGTTTATATCTAGAGATGTAGTAGTGATTTCTTGGTTCTTTATGCATTATTAGATGGCAAGAAGAGGCCGAGCTCCTAATGCTAATAACAGAACTCCAGTTCCAGATAACAGTGAGCCTGGCACAGAACAGCCAAACCTGATGGCAGTCATTGCTCAAATGCAAGCCCAGATTACAGAGCAACAGAAGACCATCGCCACACTGATGGCGAATCAGCACCCAGTGCCCCCTACACCACCCACAGCAGGAGTGGGAACTCCAGTGGTGGCTGAAGTTCCACCAGTCCCACAGAGACCCCTGCCAGTGAACCGAAGACAAGAAGCATACCTCGTCCAGTGGCAGAGGCTGAAACCAGAAAGCTTCTCAGGCACGACTGAGCCCTGGGATGCCCAGGCTTGGTTCAAGACTTTAGAGAGCACATGGAACTTCTTGACTGGCCAGAGGTTGAGAAGGTCAAATGTGCCTCCTTCTGGCCTAACTGGAGATGCTCGTATGTGGTGGGAGCGAGTCAAGAGTAAGAAGATAGTCAACCAGATGAGCTGGGCAGATTTTGAGCACGAGTTCTATGAGGAATTTTCCNCAACCCTAATGGTTCATGCCTTGGCCAAAAGTCATGCTAGGGGGAAGTTAAGTTTTCCAATCAAACATTCCATTTAAACATCACATGCATATACATATCATCATCCCCAAACATAAGCATATCTCATAGGGTAGTTTAACCTTCACAAACCCTAATCTTAGGGTGTTGGCCGAAAGTCATAGGTAGGAGTATTAGGGTTTTTGGAAATGAAACATTCACACAAACATTTATACAAACACCTTGTATACACTATCATACAATACACTAAGCATGATATATTATAGGATAATTCAACCTTCACTAACCCTAGTTTCCATGCCTTGGCCGAAACCCATCCAAACCCTAAACCCTAGTTTTTGTCATCACAATATGAAAGGACACAACATATATGTATACCCTAAGTTCCAAGGGGTCTTCTCATGCCATCAAGGAGTAACCAAGGTCTCCCCCTTAGGGGTGGCCGAAACCTACACAAGGGCAAAACCCTAGGGTTTTGTTCCTAACATCATGAAGGAAACAACATATACATATACCCTAAGTTCCAAGGGGTCTTCTCATGCATCAAGGAGTAACTAAGGCCTTCCCCTAAGGGGTGGCCGAAACTTACACAAGGGATTTTCCCTTTTTTTCCGAAAACAAGAAGAACAAAAGATTCATGCACAACAATTACACTGCAGGCGAGGGGATACTTACATCCTTTCGCTTGAATTTCACCTTCTCTAAATCTTTAGAGTACCCTTGGTTGAAGGAGGGGTCAGTGTTTCCTTCACTAGAGCTTCTCTAGAATTCTTGGCCCTAGTAGAGGGCAAGATCCTTGGATGGGATCTTCCTCCTTCCAATTCCCTAGGGTTAGAACCCTAGGGTGTACTTTTCGAAAAAATGAAGAAGAAGGAGAGGCTCTAGGTTTCGGTTTTGAAGTGGGGAAGAAGAAGAGAGAAATGCAACTTCTTTTCCCTCTCTTATTTATACTCTTCTCATGAAGAGACATGTCTCTTCACTTCCCTAGCTTTAACAAGCATGTTTCTTATTCTCTCAACAAGAAAACATCCTTGGTGCAATGGTTAAGACATGGTTAGTGCAACTAGAGGTTCAAGGTTCGATCCTTGCTTTCTCCTTTCTACAACTTCTTTTTATCACATTTTGCACTAATCCATATCAAAGCCCATTAAGCCAAGCCCATCATGACATTTCATAATAATGTTTCATGAATTCTTCATATTCATATGAGAAAATTTTGGGTGTTACAATCCCCATACCTTATAAAAAGTTCGTCCCGAACTTAGAACAGTTCCGGATACTTTAATCGAAAAATTGGGGTGTTACAATCCTACGCACCTTATAAAAAGTTCGTCCCGAACTTTAAAACAGTTCCGGATACTTTAATCGCATTGCCTCCTCTCGTTCCCAGGTGGCTTCTTCGAATTGCTCATTCCACCACAGAACCTTTACTAAGGGCACTTCCTTGTTCCTTAGCCTCTTGACTTCCCGATCTAGGACCTGAATAGGTCGGCGTTCGGAACTTAGGTTCTCTTGGTCTTGTACTGGTTGGGGCTCTATCATTTGATTCACATCAGAGGTACATTTCCTGAGCATTGATACATGGAAGACATTGTGGATAGCCAACATTTCTGGCGGTAGTTCCAGTTCGTAGGCCACTTTGCCTACCCGTCTCAGGATCTGATACGGTCCCACATATCGCGGTCTCAGCTTCCCTCTCTTCCCAAATCTCATCACCCCTTTCATAGGGGCTACTTTAAGGAATACTGAATCCCCAACATCAAACTCTAGTGGTCTGCGTCGCTTATCCGCGTAGCTTTTCTGCCGACTCTGAGCAGTCTCTATCCTCTGCCGGATATTCTTTATAGTCTGAGTGGTTTCATCTATAATATCAGTCTGGAGTCTCATCTCCTTCTTTTCACCACTCTCAAGCCAGCATATAGGAGATCTGCATTTCCTTCCGTATAGTGCTTCGTACGGTGCCATCCTGATAGTAGCCTGATAACTGTTGTTATAGGCAAACTCTGCCAGGCTCAGGTATCGGCACCAGCTTCCCTTGAAGTCCAAGGCACAAGATCGTAACATGTCCTCTAATATTTGATTCACTCTTTCAGTCTGCCCGTCAGTCTAGGGTGAAAGGCCGTACTGAATTTCAGCTTCGTGCCAAGAGCCTTCTGCACGTGTCCCAAAAAATCTGAGGTAAATCGACCATCCCTATCAGAGATAATGGTCTTGGGAACCCCGTGCAGTCGGATAATTTCCCTGACGTACAGTTGAGCCAGCTGCTCCACTGAGTAGGTCATCCTGATAGCCAGAAAATGGGCAGACTTGGTTAGCCTGTCCACAATAACCCATATACCATCATATCCATTCGTCGTTCTAGGCAGCCCAGAGATGAAATCCATAGAGATGTCTTCCCACTTCCACTCGGGAATAGACAGAGGTTGCAGAACTCCTCCAGGCCTCTGGTGTTCTGCTTTGACCTTCTGGCCGGTCAAACACATACTGATATAGTGGGCTACATCTCGTTTCATACTAGACCACCAAAACTTACTTTTCAGATCTTGATACATCTTGGTAGACCCAGGATGCATCGCATAAGGTGTTCCGTGAGCTTCCTCGAGGATTCTTGTCCGTAAGTCGAAGTCGTCGGGAACACATAATCGATCCCGAAGATATAAGACTCCGCTGTCCGAAATCCGAAATCCATCGTCCTTGCCTTCGAGAACCTCTTGCTTGATTCTCTGAAGATTCGGATCATGATTCTGTTTTTCCATAATATCGTCGAATAATGTCGGTGTAATCATCAGGGTGGACAGCTGTCCTGATATGATTTCAATCCCGTAATTCATAATGTCTTCCCCTAAGGGTTGTGACAAAGCTGATAAAGACATCAAAGCAGCACATAATTTCCTACTGAGAGCATCGGCTACCTTGTTGGCTTTTCCCGGGTGGTACAGGATCTCACAGTCATAATCCTTGACCAATTCGAGCCATCTGCGCTGTCTCATATTCAGATCTTTCTGGGTGAAGAAATACCGCAGACTCTGGTGATCTGTATAAACTTTACACTGAGTTCCATATAGATAGTTCCTCCATATTTTCAGTGCAAAGACCATCGCTGCTAACTCTAAGTCATGGGTAGGGTAGTTTCTTTCATGTTCCTTCAGTTGCCTAGAGGCATAGGCAATTACCTTCCCATTTTGCATAAGCACAGCTCCGAGTCCAAGTTTGGATGCGTCGCTGTACATATCGAAACCCATATCACTCTCTGGAAGAGTCAATATTGGAGCGCTAGTCAGCCTCCTTTTCAGTTCAGTAAAGCTCTTCTCACATTCATCAGTCCATACGTATTTCTTGTCTTTCTTAGTAAGAGCTGTCATAGGGGCTGCAATCCGAGAGAAGTTCTCTACGAATTTCCTGTAATAGCCTGCTAGCCCGAGGAAACTTCTGATTTCGCTGGCATTCTTGGGTCTGGTCCAGTTACTTACAGCTTCGATTTTAGTCGGGTCCACCATTACTCCTTCCTTGGAGATAACATGTCCCAAGAATGATACTTGGTCGAGCCAGAACTCGCATTTGGAAAATTTGGCATACAGTTGTTCCTTCTAAAGAATCTGTAGCACTATACTCAGGTGCTCAGCATGTTCTTCGGGAGTTCTCGAATATATCAGGATATCATCGATAAAGACGATCACAAATCTGTCGAGGAATGCCGAGAATACCCGATTCATTAAGTCCATAAACATAGCTGGAGCATTGGTAACTCCAAATGGCATAACTACGAACTCATAATGTCCGTATCTGGTTCGGAAAGCCATTTTTGGTATATCCTCCTTTTTCACCCTGACTTGGTGATAACCAGATCTCAGGTCAATCTTAGAGAAAACCGTGGATCCCTTCAGTTGGTCGAACAGGTCATCTATCCTGGGTAGAGGGTACCTGTTCTTGATAGTCACGTTGTTCAGCGCCCGATAGTCGATACACATTCACATCGACCCATCCTTCTTTTTCACGAACAGTACGGGAGCTCCCCAGGGAGAATGACTTGGGCGGATGAGTCCCTTGTCAAGCAGCTCCTGTAACTATCCCTGTAATTCTTTTAATTCCGTCGGCGCCATACGGTACGGTGCCTTAGAAATGGGGTTAGTACCAGGAACCAACTCAATTGCAAATTCTATATCTCTTTCAGGTGCTAACCCTGGTAAGTCATTGGGAAATACCTCTGGGTAATTGCATACGACATTGACGTCTTCTAGCTTCGGGCCCTCTGTAGGACTGGTATCAACCACATGAGCTAGAAATCCAGAGCATCCCTTTTCTAACATCTTCCTTGCTTTCAGAGCCGACAAGAATTTGCTTGTCCTCTTCTTCGGCTCTCCGATAAATTCAAATAGAATTTCCACCTCAGGTCGGAAGATAACCCTTCGTTTACGGCACTCAATAGAGGCGCCGTATTTGTTCAAGAAATCCATGCCCAATATCACATCATAATCTGACATATCAAGCACTATCAGGTCGCAGTAGAGTTCCCTATCTGCGATTCTGATTGGTGCGGCACGTAGCATTTGGGTAGAGGGCATCACCTCACCCGAGGGCAGCGTTGTCAGAAATTTGCAGTCTAAATCTTGCAGTGACATATCATTTCTTTTGGCATATTGCATAGAGATAAACGAATGTGTTGCCCCAGTGTCAAATAAAGCAGTAGCATACTGACTGTAAATAAATATCTGACCTGCGACAACAGTGGAGGCAGTCGCCACGTCTTCCTTCGTAAGAGAGAAAACCCTGTCGTTCGTTGTGGCAGGCGGGGCCTCTAATCTCCCCTGGCATATATGAGTACCATCTATAGCTGCCTGCATCAGGTGTAGCTGGGGAGGAGCACCTTTGTACTGAACATACTGCGGCTGAGGTGCTTTGGCTGCAGTAGGACACTCTCTGGCCATGTGTCCTTCCTTCCCGCAGGTGAAGCATCTCCTGGCGCCTAAGAGGCATGTCCCTAGGTGCATCTTCCCACAAGTGGCACATTGGGGATATTTAGGCTTCTTGCCTGCTGAACCACCGGCAGATTTATTCCATGGCCTCCTCTTTCCGTTGTGGTTCTTTTTCTAGTGAGGGTTGCTATTCTGAGGTTTCTGACCTCCCGACTGACTCTGACTCTTGCTGGCGGTCAGTGCTTGGTTCTGCTGGTTAATATTCTTCAGATAATGCTCGGTAATAAGGGCGCTACTGAACAGCTCCTCTGCAGTCTGTGGCCTATTAACGCCGCCAGCTACATTCAGAGCTATCTCGGGCCTGAGCATCTTGAGCATTAATCTGACCTTTTCTTTCTCTGTACTGACCAGCTCCGGACATAATCGTGCCAGTCGGTTGAATTTCTTAACGGCATCGTTGACTGAGAGATTTCCCTGCCGAAATTCAATGAATTCATCAAAATGCCTGTTTGTGACTCGCATATTAAAGAATTCCTCCAGAAATTCGGACTCGAAGTCCTTCCACTTCATCTGGTCCACTGACCTTCTAGCTTTTACCCGTTCCCACCATATCCTGGCGTCGCCAGTGAGGCAGAACGTGACATATTTAATTTTCTCAGGCTCGGGCCAGTCTAATAATTCCACTATGCTCTCAACTGCCTTGAGCCAGGCCTGGGCGTCCCAGGGCTCGCAGGTGCCAGAGAACTTTTCCGGCTTCAGTCTCTGCCACTGAATCAGATAGGCCTCCTGTCGGACTCCTCGGGCCGGAGTGTCCGGGGGTACCTGTGTAGTTGGAGGCTCAGTAGGTATCACATTCTGACTTCCTTGCGGGGTTGCAGTGTTCCCCTGCTGGGTCATCAGAGTGTTTATTATCTGTTGTTGTTCAGTGACCTGACGCTGCAGATCTGTGATCACTTGCATCATATTAGGTGGGGGTGCTGTCTCATTACCCCGATTGCTACGTCCTCTAGCCATATCTATCATACAGGTGATAAATGACTACATAAGAATTAACACTTCTTTCACTTGTTATGCAAGTATTAATCATCTCCATATAATCATTATTGTACACGAACTAAAGTAAAGCGAGGTTAGGATCTCTTACTTGGAAGCGGCAGGATGAAGCTTGATGTGTGTGTAGTGGAGGGGAAATCTGCTCTGATACCAACCTGTAACGCCCGCCCTTATATCTACTCTCGGGGCAGGGTTACGTACAATCAATCAATCATATAATTATTTTAACATAACATAAAAACAATGCAAGAGTGCGAGGACTAAGTACTTGTAACGCCCGCTTGTTTTTTTCTTTTCATAAAGCGGCGTTACGTTAACATACTTAGGTTATGTAGACATCATAATGCAGCGGAAACCTTTAAACTTACACCTACATGCACTTACTACCATTCCTAGCATCATAACATGGAACTTGGCATATTAACTTTATACTTAGCATCATATCATGTCATACTTAGCATCATGTCATACTTAGCATCATGTCATATTTTAGCATCATGTCATAGAGTCACATTCAAGTACTTAATAGTAAAGGTAAAGTTCTATCGTAAGACGAGCAAACATATGGTCTCTTGGCCAAGTCACTATCACACACATGCTTTAATGCCCTTCTGCTGCTTCCTTACTGTCCCCTTGCGTGATCTGCGGTATAAGAAAATAAGACTATAAGCACACAGGCTTAGTAAGACTCTTTCCTACTCACTAAAACCATTCATCATTTAATCATGAGCACATAAGACATTAACATACTTAGTGCTTTACTTAGAACATAAGCCTTTTCATCACTTAGCATACATTCGTCATGGCATGAACATAACTTAATCACCTTCGTAGCCTGGCATAAACAAAACCATAAAACATTCATGGCATGACATAATACTTGGCATAGACATCGACATCGTAAACATTCATAGCATGGCATAATACTTGGCATAGACATAGACACAATAAACATAACCTCATAATCATTCTTAGCATGAACCTAAATAAAATCATGGCATCCTAACTTAGCACAACGTAATTAAATCATGACATCATTACTAGCATGAACATAAATAAAATCATGGCATCCTAACTTAGCATAAACATAATTAAATCATGGCATCCTAACTAGCATAAACATAAGTAAATCATGGCATCCTAAACTAGCATAAACATAAATAAATCATGACATCCTAAACTAGCATAAACGTAAATAAAATCATGGCATTTTAACTTAACATAAACATAAATAAATCATGACATTCTAACTTAGCATAAACACAATTAAATCATGGCATCATATATTAGCATAAACATACATAAAATCATTTGCATAAACATACCTTGCATAAACTTACTTTGCATAATATTCTTATCATAAATATAATGCATAACATGGATGGATGCATGTGGCAATTGCATATATATATATAAGGATGCTTAATCTTTAAAACATGCTTTTCAATACTTTAACATAATCATATCATTCATTGGGCCCTGGCTTGTACCACATTCATTCATCATATGCGCGCATCCCTAAGTAAATACGAGGTAGCTAATCTCGACCTACTAGGGTAAGGACAGCTTCATCGGTAGTCCCGAACCGTAAGGACAGCTTCATCGGTAGTCCCGAACCGTAAGGACAGCTTCATCGGTAGTCCCGAACCGTGGACCTTACTTAGGTCCGGTACAAGCCCATAAAATAAAATAGAATGCTTTCACATGCTTCTTCATTCATAACCATTCATAGCATATTCATTCATTCATCATACTTTCTTCATACTTAACATCATCATTATGCCTTGAAGGCATGAACTTTAACTTCATTCATCATTTTCATTCTTAAACATGGCATATGTACACATCATTCATAAAGCATGGCATACATACAATTTATTCATAAACATGGCATACCTACATATCATTCATAAGACATGGCATACATACATATTATTCATAAAACATGGCATACATACATATCATTCATAGATCATGGCACATGTCTTAAACATTTATGACCTAATCATATAATTCATGACATATAAACTAATGGTTTGGTTAACATAAAAATTCTTCCATCTTACTTAAACATACCTCTTAGTAACCTATACCCAAGCATCTTGGTAGGTTTAACCCAACCCTAGCCCTAGGTTATGTCCTTGGCCGAAAGTCCCCAAGGAACCCTAGGTCCATGAACCTTCACATAACTTCCCAACAAAACATCTCATACACATATACTAGGCCATAGGAACCCTTTGATTCCATACTTAAGGCCAACCCTAATCCGTTAGCCCTAATCTTGCTCTTGGCCGAAACTTCAAGGCCATGGGGGTATGGAATAATTCCATTAAAACCCCAAATCAATTGCTTAAACACCAACCATACCTTACCATAGGGCCATTGGGGCCCTTATTTGGAATAAATCCTAACTTTCCACCCTATTAGGGTACTTGGCCGAAACCTATAGGGTCTCTAGGCCATGTGAATCATTCATATAAACACCCTCCATCTCCCTTATATCATGATAAAACGTAAAACATATACTTGAGGTTTTAAACCCAACCCTACACATGAGTTCTTGATGTTGGCCGAAACCCTAGGGTATTCTAGGGTACCCCAAAAATTCTCAAAAATTATATTTAATCTCTAAACATCATAAGGGAACATTAAACAACATTATAAAGATTTTTAGCATCATCTTTGACCCTACACTTCTAGTGGCCGAAACCCATGGGATATCCTAGGGTTCTTGGTTTTCTTTCTTTGTTTCTTTTAACATCAAATCCCAAAAATCAACCAATATATCATGCTAAAAACATAAGGAACTATTATACCACAGGTGAGGGAGTCTTACCTTGGTTGATCTTGATTTCTAAACCTTAAAAGAGAAGGAAATGGTAAGATCTTTGGACCCTTGAACCCCCTTGTCCTTGTATCCTTGGAAAACCCTTAGATCTTGGAGATGAGACCTTCTTGTGAAGTTTTTCCAAGGGAAACTCTCCTTGTGGTGTTCGGCTAGGATGAGGGAAGGAGGAGAAAGAAAATGCCAAGTGATGGAAGGAAGAGGTAACTCCCAAACCCCCCTCTTTATAACCCATTAAGGAGGTAAATGAAGAGTCTCTCCATGACCCTTCATCTTCTTCTAAGCCTTAACCAATATCCACTTCATTCCCTCATAACATTCCCTTACTAGGTGAGTTGGTTAGAGCATACATGGTTGTACAAGAGGTCCAAGGTTCAATCTTGGTAGATGCACAATTTTTTTCCCACTTATTTTCTTTTATTTTCCTAGTATTTTCAAAAATCCCTTAAAAATTCCCCCATAATTATGTTAATATTTCTCATTAAAATCCCTTTATATTTATATAAATTTTCACCTAAAATCCACCAATAATTATGGTACTAAAAGGCCCATATAAGGCCCATTAGTGCCCTTTTTCCCAATTTAAATGAGAAAACATGGATTTTTCTAGGCCAAAGTTCGCATTAATAGTTCTAGGTTCCTCAGAAAATTATCTAGACATGCTTAATATTTTAAGGAAATATTAAGAGAATTTTTCGGGTCGTTACAATCCCCCATACCTCGTGAAAGTTCGTCCTCGAACTTAGAACAACTCCGGGTACTTGCACCTCATCTCGTCCTCGCGTTCCCAGGTAGCTTCCTCGAACCGTTGACTTTGCCATAGGACCTTGACTAAGGGTACCTCCTTACTCCTTAGCTTCTTAACCTCCCTATCCAAAATCTGGATGGGTCTGCTCTCATAACTTAGGTCCTCTTGCACTTGCACTGTCTGCGGCTCGATCACTTGGTCCATATTTGGGATACACTTTTTAAGCAGGGATACATGGAATACGTTATGGATAGCTGACATCTCTGGAGGCAGCTCTAGCTCGTATGCCACCTTACCAACTCTTTTCAGAATCAGGTATGGCCCCACATAGCACAGACTTAATTTTCCTTTCCTCCCAAATCTTGTCACCCCCTTCATAGGAGCCACCTTCAGAAACACCCAATCTCCAACATTAAACTCCAGGGGTCTACGCCGGACATCGGTATAACTCTTCTGCCAGCTCTGAGTAGTTTCTATCCGTTGTCGAATATTCTGTATAGCTTGGGTGGTGCTATTGATGATATCCGTTGTGAGCCCCATCTCCTTCTTTTCACCACCCTCATACCAACAGATCGGAGACCTACATCTCCTCCCATACAATGCTTCATAAGGTGCCATGCCAATAGTAGCTTGGTAGCTATTGTTGTACGCGAATTCCACCAAGCATAAATATCGACACCAGCTTCCTTTGAAATCCAAGGCACAAGCTCTCAACATATCTTCTAGTATTTGATTCACCCTTTCAGTTTGCCCGTCAGTCTGAGGGTGAAAGGCGGTGCTAAATCGTAATTTTGTGCCAAGAGACTCCGCCAGATTGCAGTTAGTCTGTTCATGCAATTCTAATTCAGAGAACAATTCATCTAATTTTATTTTCGAAAGATCCCTTGAAACCTTGTATGCATCTACCATAGATGCCCACAAGGTGTTTCTCGAGAAAGCATTTAAAACATACCTTATTAGGTCACGGTTTTCTACCTTGTGACCAATGGTGTGTAGACTGTTCATTAGTTCTTGAATTCGGGCGTGAAGCTGAGCTGCTGTTTCGTTGTCGGCCATTTTGATGGTATACAGCTTGTTCAGGAGAAGATCTCTCTTGCTGATCCGAGTGTCTGATGTTCCTTCATGCAGCTCGATCAGTTTTCCCCACAGCTCCTTGGCACTGTTGAAAGGGCCCACCTGGTTCAGCTCCTCTTTTGTTAAGCCGCATTGAAGGGTCTGGGTTGCCTTTGCATCCGCTTCAATTTTCCATTTCAGAGCGGTGTCCCACTCGTGTAGCTTTGAGGTACTCCTTCAGCATTTCTCGAATCTCCAGTCCGGACTGGATGATTATCCATATGTCCACCTGAGTTTTCAAGTGGACCTCCATTCTGCTCTTCTAGTAGGAGAAGTCTTCTCCACTGAAGAGAGGTGGTCTTGCGGTGCTGAAGCCTTCTTGCATGGCCATTTTATCTGAAATGTAAACTAGACAAAAAAAAGAAATATCCCAAGACTTGGTCTTGGATTAGTAGTGCGGGATAAAGGAAAAAATATTTGTCGAGTGGTGTTGCACCAACCTCGATCAACGAGAAGAAATTCGAACGAACAAAAAAAATATTAGAAGAAATTTGAACGAAAAAAAATATTAAAAGAAATTTTTTTAAAAAAAATCCGAAAAATTTTCAAACTGGTGGTTGCACAAAAATTTGAACTTCCCCACTCTGATACCACTTGTTGGATCAAGAGAAATGATAGAGGGGGGGGTGAATATCGTTAAACGCTTTTCGGATAAAAACAAGAGCAAGTACGCAGCGGAATAAAAACAATCGCGAACACAGGTAGTTTTATTTGGTTCGGAGCCTAGGTCGACTCCTACTCCAAGGCCCACGGTCGTTGACCGTTTTCTGCGGGCAATTCTATAAGTGCGCAAAAATAGTTTACAAGAGTTGTACAATTGTAGTATAGTAAACTGAAAGAAAATAGCTCTTCGTTACCGACGTCCGATGTAGTTTATACTTTGGTGCAGATGGACGTCGTAGGTGCTTGAGTCGAGAGTGGAAGGTTCCCGGAGCAGAGCGCTTTGAGTCGAAGAGCAAGTTGGCGTTGGAAGAAGTGTTGTCCGAAGCCTTGGGGTCGAGGGCCCTTTTATAGCCCCTGGGGGCGCCCGGAACGTCGGGGGCGCCCCCCCACGTGTCAGCCGATCCGCTTCTGTCTCGGTCAGCTCTGATCCCTTAAAACTCGGGATCAGGCTTTGACGGGGGCGCCACAACGATGGGGGCGCCCGGGTTGATCGGGTCTCCTCTTATCCGTTGGCTTCGCTGGGTTCTGCTTCATAAGCTTCAACTGGGGGCGCCCGGGACGCTGGGGGCGCCCGGGAGCATGGGGGGCGCCCGGGAGCACGGGGGTGCCCCGCCCATGAGTTGTTGAAGCCTGCCTTTGCTTCATGTGTTTTGTGTTCACCTTGGGGGCGCCTGGGACACTCCTGGCGCCCTGGTCAGCTACTGCCTCACACCTTTGAGGCTCTCTGAGCTGCAGACACTCGTTCCTTCGGTTCTGCATACAGGGTTAGTCCAAAACACCATAAAGAAATAAGATGTTAGTTTATACAGCCTTAGCTATCTTGGTTCTGACTTTGGGTCTTCCAAATGGAGCCCTAGGTCGAACCGACGCCTACTGTTCCCTCGACGGGGAACGCGTCCTCACCTACTCCTCTCGGGAGAATTTACCTGATGCCAACCGGTTCCTCCGGTTGGACTTTTGCCTAGCGGTCCTTCACCAGGTCTTGGATACCAAGCTATCCTTCGCCAAGTGCCTAGCAGTCCTTCACTAGGTCTTCAGTCCCAAGATGTCCTTCGCCTGGTGCCTAGCAGTTCTTCGCTAGGGCTTCAGTCCCAAGCTGTCCTTTACCTGGTGCCTAGCAGTCCTTCGCTAAGGCTTCAATACCCTGGCATTCCTTCGCCAGTGCCTAGCAGTCCTTCGCTAGGACTTTAGTCCCCTGGCATTCCTTCGCCAGTGCCTAGCAGTCCTTCGCTAGGACTTTTTACCCTGGCATTCCTTCGCCAGTGCCTAGCAGTCCTTCGCTAGGACTATTCCTGCACACTTGAGTAACATGTTAGATAACAATTGAGACTTAACTTTTGAACTCTTTTGCCATTATCAAAACTCAGGTTCGACTTGGGTGCTTTCTGCACCAACAATAAGAACACAAGGGTAAACCTAACTTAAACCCTTTAGCCAAACATCAAAACACTTGGTCACTCCAGACCATAGCTTATTCTCAACAATCTCCCCCTTTTTGATGTTTGGCAATACGTTTAAGTTAGAACTCAGGTTAAGGATCTTAGATCAGCTTTAGAACGATTCACTTCTGGTTCCAAGGGTCTTGACATGATTCTTGGAAAACAGAAATCGGTTCTAAATCGATCCGGACTAGGCTATAGAACCAAATCTAGACAAAGATCCTATTTTGCTGTACTGAATCAGTCCAGAAATAATGTTCTGGAATCGGTACCTAAACTGTATCTGAACAAACTAACTGGATCAAATCAGTATTGGATCCCCAAGGACAAGATTCACATCTTGCCTAACCATTACCGTGGCTTTAGTCCAGGGGAGCCAAATTAAAAACTATATTTATTGTTAGATAGAATTTAATTCTTGATTTCAAATTGCTTGGTTGATTGTTTATTTAATTTCTGCAATTTACCATGCTTAGACTTAGGAATGGTTAGTGTAAGGACTGAACAAACTTAACTGAAATTTGAACAGCATAGTATTGGGTGGCCGTGAGATGATAGTACATTAGGGAAACCAATTCTAATAAGGTCAAGTATACTTGGTCTCTTTAGACTGGTGAAACTAGCCGAAGCTACCGATCCAAGATCCAAACTAGTTAGACCAGAATTTTTCAAAGATTAATTTTGAAAATGAAATTTCATTAAAAGGCTTTGTCAAGGAAAGGGTTGATGATCCAATAAGGCTACGGCCAAAGAAGGCCTAGTGCCTTGCCAAGACCCGGAAGCCAATTTTTGAAATTCAAATTCAAATTACTCCTTGTCAAATTCAAATCTAACACAAATTTTCAGTTACTTATAGATTTAAATATTCTTTTCAAAATAAATTCAATTGTTTTCAAAATTATTTATGTGTTTCAAAATAAATAATAATTTTTTAAAATAATTTTACTTATCAAAACCTGTCTCACAAAACCTGTAAGGCCAACGTGATTGAAAACCCTAGATTGGGTGAGACAGTAAAATTAAACTCAATTGTAATTCCTTTAATACCTATATTGTGGTTGAATCCTGTAGTTCAGAATGTAGTCAAACCATGGTCAACGCAGTCAAACCATGGTCAATGTGGTCAAACCATGGTTAACATAGTCAAACCATAGTCAAAGCAGTCAAACCATGGTCAAACCAACTAAACCATGGTCAAACAATGACAAGACATCAAATTTGTCACTTCCTATACACTCCGGGCGCCCTTGACTCCTCGGTCGCCCCCCCCCCATGACTTTATCTTCTCTCAAGGCAAAAAGCTGCCTTTAATGCCTTGGTCAGGGCGCCCGAAACCACGCAGGCGCCCCCATCGCAGTCAATGCAGCAAAAGCTGCAAAATCAGCCTGACCAGGGCGCCCAGGCCAATCCGGGCGCCCCTAACCAGGCCCAGTCTCTGCCATGGTAGAGACCACTATCCCGGGTGCTCGGGAGCTCCGGGCGTCCCTAATAACCTGCCTATAAAAAGGCATCCGAACCCACTCTTCTTCCCACACCAAAAACCATCCTCCTTCCTCCCTTCCTTCCTTCCAAGAAGATCAAGTGACACTTGTGCTTCCTCAATCTCAACCATGCCTCCCCGGTATGATTTGTTTTATGCATTTAGAATTACTTTCCTAATTCCTTTTGCATTTAGAATTATTTTCTTAATTCATTTCTTATAAATGCATGTCTCTCAACTTAGAAAACGCCGAGCAAACCAAACGAACCCCGGTACCGAACCGAGTCCCGATCCTAGGTTCCCAACTCTAGAACTGTGTAATAAGTTCGCTCAAACAACCTACAAGCCTATTAAAACAAGCTATCTTAATAGACATTTCTTTACCCAATCATGTCCCTTAGCCATGAATGTTATAAACTTCTATCAATTAGATAATCTAATATTCTGCACTCATACCATTAACATATCCTTATGTGCAGAATTTTATAATAACATAGTTCGACAAAACGATCTCATGTTTGTCACTACTGTTCAAGGGATACCCTTGTCGATCACTCCTACCTTGCTAAACCGATTCCTTGGACTACGACCCTCCCAGTCAACCTTTTGTTGCTATCCACCAAGGAATCCTCCATTTGATCCTCCCTACTCTCACATTACTTTAGACACTCTTCACTCCTATTTCTATAGGGAAGCTAGACTCCCCGCAGATAGACGATTCCAGTCCGTTGACCTTCAGGCACAGGACTACGCCCTGTACAGAGTCCTGGTCCGCTGTATCTTACCACTCTCCACTAGAGATGTCGTGACCATGCGACCTTTTCATGCCTTCCTTCTGTATGCCTTGATCCATCACCTTGACATTGACATTGGGCTACACATGTTTCATACTATTCTGCATGCGTCCAGTGTTACGACCCAGGGACGAGTGCGCACTCCATTCTGCCACATCATCACCTCCCTCCTTCATCACCACGGTCGTGACATTACCGTGGGTGAAATAACCGCGATGACCGATTTTGATGAGATAGGATTTAGGAACTTCTCTTTAGCTGGTCTAGAGGTATCGGCCACCGGGGTTTTGAGTTGGAGACGACAGCAAGCCGGGGCTCTGATCGACTCAGACGAGGAGGTAGACGTTGACGTTGCTGATCTCGTAGCAGAGATGTGGGACCATATAGATCAGCCTCCACCACCGACCATCGACCAGCGCTTCACACAGATGCAGACAGAGATCCACAGTCTCCGAGAGGAGGTCAAGGCCTATCACATCGAGCAGATGGACGCTCATAGAGCTGATCGAGAGGTGGCCGATGCACGATACATTGAGATGATGTCGCTTCTCAGAGCATGGCAGCCAGGCTCCTCTGATCATCCCGGTCCCTCGTCCTAGATTTGATTAGCATTGTACTAGTAACTAGTTGACTGCCCCTACTCAGTAGGGTTGACTCATGCCTGACTTGTATGACTATGATGACTACTTGTTTATCTTGACTACTTGATTATCAATTAGGATTGTGCTCAAAAGAATAGGTTAACTCTACTTTTGATTTTCTTACTACTTTACTTGATTTAAAAATCAGTTTCTAAAAGAATTTGAAAAACTGTTTTACTTAATTTCAAAATCAATTTTTTGTTGTCTTACAAATTTTTCGACTTAGTTTTATTTCAAAACTACCCCCTTTCAAAACTAGGGCTTTTTCGAAAATGGACTTAGCCTAGGCCCTAACCCTAGAACTGCATGCACCTATAAATTTAGAAGCCAGCATCTCACAAGCACCTTAGGGTACTTTTGATTGACAACTTAGAAAGGGTTGAGATGCTTAGGTCTTTGCCTTAATTCAAGATGCTTTAAGTCAGTGCATCTGCAATAATTGGGGCACTAAATACAACTTACACAGTAATCAAGTTAAGTGTCAAGTTTAGAAAATATAACTTGAACAGAACACTTAACTTGACTAACCAAAGCGAAAACTACTGTTTATAACAGTTAGTAAGTAGCTAATTGGGTTAGACAGGTCCCTAAAAGAGAAAAATGAAACTGATTTGGTTTAATTCTCATCATGAATTGGTTCAGTACAGCAAAATCATGCAAGTTATTTTTCTTTATGCAATTTAATTATTCTGTTTCTGTTATAATTATTTGTGTTTGATATATGGCAAAGGGGGAGAGATAGGAAAGGAGAGAGTTTAAATTTTTTTTAAGAATTTCTTCAACTCTAAAAATTTCAAACTCTATCCTTGATTCAAAAAGTACTTAATTAAAATTTTCAAAAGTACTAAGTTTTTTCTAAGTACTTAAGTTTTTCAAATTTCACTAAGTACTTTAAAACTTAAAGTTTTCAAAACTTTTTTGAGTACTTTAAACTTAGGGCGTCAAAATTTTCCTTAGTACTCAAACTTAAGCTTTCAGAATCCTTCTTAAGTTTTCTAAGTATTTAAACTTAAAAATTCTACAAGTTCTCCAAAATAGACAACCAAAATTAATTTCTGTTGAAAATTATTCTAAGTAAAAATTCATCCTTAAACTTAGAATTTATTTTCAAAAACCCCACGAAGTTTTGAAAAATCTAGGGGGAGATTCCTTCCAGGGGGAGGGAACAAAATTTAATTTTTACTTACTTTGATTAACTTAACTTTTTGAACCAGGGTTGCCATAAATCAAAAAGGGGGAGATTGTTGGTGCAGAAAGCACCCAAGTCGAAACTGAGTTTTGATATGGCAAAAGGGTTCAAAAGTCAAGTCTCAATTGTTATCTAACATGTTACTCAAGTGAGCAGGAAAAGTCCTAGCGAAGGACTGCTTGGCACTGGCGAAGGAATGCCAGGGTAAAAAGTCCTAGCGAAGGACTGCTAGGCACTGGCGAAGGAATGCGAGGGGACTAAAGTCCTAGCGAAGGATTGCTAGGCACTGGCGAAGGAATGCCAGGGTACTGAAGCCCTAGCGAAGGACTGTTAGGCACCAGGCGAAGGATAGCTTGGGACTGAAGCCCTAGCGAAGGACTGATAGGCACCAGGTGAAGGACAGCTTGGGACTGAAGACCTAGCGAAGGACTGCTAGGCACCGGCCGAAGGACAGCTTGGTATCCAAGACCTTGCGAAGGACCGCAAGGCAAAAGTCCAACCGGAGGAACCGGTTGGCATCAGGTAAATTCTCCCGAGAGGAGTAGGTGAGGACGCGTTCCCCGTCGAGGGAACAGTAGGCGTCGGTTCGACCTAGGGCTCCATTTGGAAGGCCCAAAGTCAGAACCAAGACAGCTAAGGCTGTATAAACTAACATCTTATTTCTTTATGGTGTTTTGGACTAACCCTGGATGCAGGACCGAAGGAACGAGTGTCTACAGCTCAGAGAGCCTCAAAGGAGTGAGGCAGCAGCTGACCAGGGTGCCCGGAGTGTCCCGGGCGCCCCCAAGGTGAACACAAAACACATGAAGCAAAGGCAGGCTTCGACAGCTCATGGGCGGGGCGCCCCCGTGCTCCAGGGCGCCCCCCATGCTCCCGGGCGCCCCCAGCGTCCCGGGCGCCCCAATTGAAGCTAACGAAGCAGAACCTAGCGAAGCCAACGGATCAGAGGAGACTCGGTCAACCCGGGCGCCCCCAGGGGCTATAAAAGGGCCCTCGACCCCAAGGCTTCGGACAACACTTCTTCCAACGCCAACTTGCTCTTCGACTCAATGCGCTCTGCTCCGATAACCTTCCACTCTCGACTCAAGCGCCTACGACGTCCATCTGCACCGAAGTATAAACTACACCGGACGTCGGTAACGAAGAGCTGTTTTCTTTCAGTTTACTATACTACAATTGTACAACTCTTGTAAACTATTTTTGTGCACGTATAGAATTGCCCGCAGAAAACGGTTAACGACCGTGGGCCTTGGAGTAGGAGTCGACCTAGGCTCCGAACCAAGTAAAACTACCTGTGTTCGCGATTATTTTTATTCCGCTGCGTACTTGCTCTAGTTTTTATCCGAAAAGCATTTAACGATATTCACCCCCCCTCTATCGTTTCTCTCGATCCAACACTTATATGTGTATGTTGAGTGTGCAGGTTATACAGGTTACACATATGGACTTGACTGGACGACGTCGGTACGGTGAAGGATGGCAAGGAGGCAAGATGGAGACTTGCGTGCGCATCCGAGGGACCTTGGAGAGCAGGGACGATGAGCTGATGGGCGCTGACTTTGAGGCATGCGTGAAGGATGGCATAGAGGCAAGCTGGAGGCTTGCATGCATCCGAGGGACGGGAGCCGAAGATGAAGAAGGCGCGAAGGCAACAGTCGAGGTTGCGGAGGAGGAGTCAGTCGAGTCATGAGGGTACGAGTGCTGTGTGATTGTACTCGGGAAAGTCCTAGGGTCGAGTGCTGAGAGAAGTGTACTCGGGAAGGGAAACCCTAGGTGTGTGAGTAGGGCAGTCGACTGCCATTTGGGCAGTCGACTGGTAAAACTCACAGAAAGGGTCTGGCCACTGGACCAGTCGACTGCCCTGGGAGCAGTCGACTGGTAGCGGCTGGTGAGTTGGCTGAGAATTTGAACGTTGGGGTGCAACGATCGAATTTAAGTGGCACCAGTCGACTGCCCTGGGGGCAGTCGACTGGTAGCGAGGGTTGCAGCCCGAGTCCTATTTAAAGAGGACTTCGTGGTGGCTGAGTTTCTTGACGAATCTTGTCTTGGTTAAAGGCAAGATAGTAGTCTTTGTGCTCAGAGGTTTGTTTGGTGTTGTGGCGAGGTTTCTCCTCCCACAAGGAGCGACGAGAGCTAGTCGGAGGTTATCCGGGGGTTGATCCACCGATGGATTCTTGGATTAGTCACTCGTCCGGGGTGGATAGCAAGTAAAACCTGGTTTGTTAACGTTGTTTGTTTTCGTTATTATTGTTTCCGCTGTGCAACTAACAACGTAGGTACAAGAAGCCAAAGAATCGCTATTCACCCCCCCTCTAGCAGACATAATCGATCGCACAATTTATCCAGAATGGCCAATCAAGAATGGAATAGTGCCCGTCCACCTCTATTCTCCTGCGAGAGTTTCTGATCTTGGAAGGATCTAATGGAGTCTCACTTGAAGGCTCATATGGATTTATGGATGATAATCCAAATAGGGTTCACATTCCCCATAGAAGATTGAACATCAATGGTCTGGGACAAATTGGATGAACCAACACTAAGCAAAATCGAGGTAGATGCAAAGGCGACTGCAATCCCACAATGTGGCCTAACCAAAGAACAATTCAAGAGAGTTGGACCATTCGAATGTGCTAAGGAGATGTGGGAAAAGCTGATTGACCTATTCGAAGAGACTTCCGATATTGAGGTCTTAGAAGGTGTGTTGTCCGAATCATCGGAAGAATCGGACGAAGAAGAACAAGCTCAAGTGAGCTACCTTGCGCTCTCATTACAAGCACAAGTAGATGAGACAGAGTCTGAACCCGAATCTGAAGCCGAATTCGATCCAGAATCAAAACATGAGTCTAGCTCTGAGATGGCAACAGTCAAGGGGGATATTTTGAATGGGGATTCAAAAGGTAATATTGTAAATATAAATTTGAAAAATCGCATAATTTATTTCAAATGCAGAGAGAGAGGGCACTACAAAAATAAGTGTCCTACTCGTAAGATACGAACGACACCACCGACAATGACGATGGAACCAGTACCAGAAGCACGAAAGGATAAGAGTCACATTCAATACTTCAAGAGCCAGGAGTTTGGACATTACAAAGATGAATGCATAGAAGGAAGACCCAAGGACCTAGGACAACCAACCAAGATGGGTAAATTTACTTTATTTGAAAATCCAATTTTTACAACGAATGTAGATAATGTAGCTAATTAATCTTGGTCAATTTTAGATATGGATGCATGCTCAAGTAACACAATTAAATCATGTAAATTAATTAATTCAAATTTCAGAAAATTAAGACAAGAAAATGAGATTTTGAAAATTAAAATTGATAAACTAGAAAAATTAATTAATAATCTTGTTAACTTAGAAAATCCAGAAAGTTGCCCTCATTGTGATTTTACTTAAAGATTTTTTTTTGCCATTCTTAGGACTAGAAATGGTTTGGTAAGGATTTGACTTGATTGAAACTTGTATAACCTAGTATTAGGATGGGTCAAGATGATAATATGTTAGGGAAGCCTATCTAAAGAGTCAGTAGGGTAAGACGTACCCTATTTGGTCTTTTTAGTCCGGTGGAATTAGTCAATGCTACCTCGCCACATCCTCGACTAGTTAGACTAGGGTTTCTCAAAGAGTAATTTGAAAATAAAATTTCACTAAAAGACATTATGTAGGAGAGGGTCGTTGCTCCGATAACCAAGAAGGACCCTATGCCTCGCCAAGACCTAGAAGCCGATTCTTGAAATTTATTTTCAATTTACTGTTAGGATGTATACTATGTTGGTGCAGAAAGCACCCAAGTCGAACCTGAGTTTTGATAATGGCAACAGGGCTCAAAAGTTAAGTCTTACTTGTTATCTAAGAAGTTACTCTAGTGTGCAGGTTAAAAAGTCCTAGCGAAGGACTTCTAGGCACTGGCAAAGGAATGCCAGGGTACAAAGCCCTAGCGAAGGACTGCTAGGCACTGGCGAAGGAATGCCAGGGTACAAAGCCCAAGCGAAGGACTGCTAGGCACTGGCAAAGGAATGCCAGGGTACAAAGCCCTAGCGAAGGACTGCTAGGCACCAGGCAAAGGACAGCTTGGGACTGAAGCCCTAGCGAAGGATTGCTAGGCATCGGGCGAAGGACAGCTCGGTATCCAAGACCTGGCAAAGGACCGCTAGGCAAAAGTCCAACCAAAGGAGCGGTTGGCATCAGGTACATTCTCCCGAGAGGAGTAGGTGAGGACGCGTTCCCCGTCGAGAGGGAACAGTAGGTGTCGGTTCGACCTAGGGGTGTCGGTTCGACCTAGGGCTCCATTTAGGAGGCTCAAAGTCAGAACCAAGACAGCTAAGGCTGTATAAACTAACACATTATTATTTTATGTTGTTTTGGACTAACCCTGGATGCAGGACCAAAGGAACGAGTGTCTGCAGCTCAAAGAGCCTCAAAGGAGTGAGGCAGTGGCTGAGTAGGGTGCCCGGAGTGTCCCGGGCGCCCCCAAGGTGCATACAAAACAATGTAAGTAAGGAAGGCTTCGAACAGCTGCTGGGCGGGGCGCCCCCGCTGCTCCCGGGAGCCCCCAGCGCTCCGGGCGCTCCCAATAGCAAACCATCGAAGCAGAAGCCAGCGAAGCCAAGGGATAAGGTTTGACCCGGTCAACCCGGGCGCCCCCAGCGTCCCGGGCGCCCCGGTCAAGATCTGATCCCGAGTTTGAAGGGATCAGAAGCTGACCGAGACCGAGACGGATCGAGTGACACGTGGGGGGGGGGGGGGGCGCCCCCGACGTCCCGGGCGCCCCCAGGGCCTATAAAAGGGCCCTCGACCCCAAGCTTCAGTACATCACATCTTCCAACGCTGTAACGTTCTTCTGCTCCTGCGCTTCACTCCAGAAACCTTCGAACTCAACACGAAAGCGCCGATGACGTCCCTCTACTCCGAGAAACATCCCATATCGGACGTCAGTAACGAAGAACTAATTTTTTATTTCCGTTATACTACTACTGTACTAGAACTGTAATCCTTTGTAAGAATATTTGCGCGATTATAGAATTGCCCTCAGTAAACGGTCAACGACCGTGGGCCTTGGAGTAGGAGTCGACCCAGGCTCCGAACCAAGAAAAATCGATCGTGTCTCTGTGTGATTGTGTTTTCTTAATTTCCGCTGCGTATTTGCTCTAAGTTTTTCCGAAAAACGTTAACGATATTCACCCCCCCTCTATCGTTTCTCTCGATCCAACAAGTGGTATCAGAGCGGGGAAGTTCAAATTTGGTGCAACCACCAGTTTGAAAATTTTTTAGATTTTTATATTCCTTTTCACGTTCAAATTTTTTTTCTCGAATTTTCTTTTTCCCGTTAATCGAGGTTGGTGCAACACCCCTCGATATTTTATTTTACTTATCCCGCACTACTAATCCAAAACCAAGTCTTGGGAAATTTTTTTTAGTTATTTTTTCAGATTAAATGGCCATGCAAGAAGGATTCAGCACCGCCAGACCTCCACTTTTCAGTGGAGAAGACTTTTCCTACTGGAAAAGTCGAATGGAGGTCCACCTGAAAACACAGGTGGACATGTGGATTATCATCCAGTCCGGACTGGAGATTCCCACAAATGCTGAAGGAGTTCCTCAAAGCTACACAGAGTGGGACACCGCTCTGAAACGAAGAATCGAAGCAGATGCAAAGGCGACTCAGACCCTTCAATGTGGCTTAACAAAAGAGGAGCTGAACCGGGTGGGCCCCTTCAACAGTGCCAAGGAGCTGTGGGCAAAATTGATCGAGCTGCACGAAGGAACATCAGACACTCGGATCAGTAAGAGAGATCTACTTCTGAACAAGCTGTACACCATCAAAATGGCTGACAACAAAACAGCTGCTCAGCTTCACGCCCGGATTCAAGAACTTATGAACGGTCTTCACACTATTGGTCACAAGGTCGAAAACTGTGACCTAATAAGGTATGCTCTAAATGCTTTCCCAAGAAACACCTTGTGGGCATCTATGGTAGATGCATACAAGGTTTCAAGGGATCTCTCAAAAATTAAACTAGATAAATTATTTTCTGAATTAGAACTTCATGAACATACTAACTGCAATTTGGCCGAGAAAGGTATTGCTTTTGTTGCAGGAAAAACTGGAAGGTCAACAACGAAGAAGCCTCAACCTGAACCCGAGTCTAACTCAGACTCAGACTCAGAAGACGAAGAAGGAGATCGACCTAAGCTGGTCCGATTGGCCTGAAGCTACTATAAAGAATTGAAGAACCAAACCAACAGAAGGAAGGCCAACCGAAGAAAGGACGAACCAGCTGAACCCACAAATGACAAAAGCAAGCCCAACGTGACTTGCTACGAGTGCAAGAAGAAGGGCCACTAGATCAACAATACACAGTCACCCACTTACCGGACTGCTCTCAGGCGATTTCTTGGGCGATTCTTGGGGATTTCTTCTCAGGCGCTTTTGCGCCTTCTACTTTTGCCGGTGCCTCGGGCAACCGGCGATGGTTCCTCTTTCTTCCTCTATCCCCCAATTTCCTTCATCTATCGAGATTTCCTCCTCGGTGGCAGCCAAACCATCATATGCTGCAGTTGTTAAACCAATCTCTCCTAGATCTACAAAGAAAAACTTTGAAGATATTGGAGATGGATTCAAGCCGATCTTGATCTACAACGATAAGCCAGGTGTTTTTTTCTCTGAAGAAGAGATATCTCAACTATCAGAACCGTTCAAGTACTGTTTGATTGGAAAATTTTCTGGTTTTCGCCCAAGCTACGCTGATGTTTCGCAAGCTTTCCGAAACTTAGGGCTTTCAAGTCTGTACAATGTTCGGTTCTTAAGAGCGGGATATATCTTTATTCATCTAAATTCTAATGAAGACATGGCTAGATTGTGGACAAGAGGAATCTGGATGATTGCAGGTATCCCTTTACGGATTTTCAAATGGTCTCCTTACTTTTCGTATGAAGCAGAATCCTCTATTGTCCCGGTTTGGATTCAACTTCCAGATCTTCCAATCCATCTTTTTAACAAACAAAGTCTCTTCTCCATTGCTCGTATAGTAGGAAAACCAATCAAACTAGATGAAGCCACGGCAGATGGTTCAAGGCTCTCGATGGCTAGAGTTTGTGTTGAAATTGATCTTTTAAAACCAAGGACTGAAGAGTTTTGGATTGGAATAGGTGCAGAAAAGAGGACTCAACATGTGATTTTTGAAAAGCTCCCCAAGTACTGCAACCATTGCATGCACTTGGGTCACTCTATTGAGGAATGCTATGTGTTTGGAAATAAGCCAAAACCAGATTGGAAGGAGGGGAAACAAAAAGAATCAGATGTAGTAAATAATCAGAGGGATCTAAATGTAGATCAAAGAAATGAAGATCAAAGTTTTGAAGAATGGCAAAAAGATTCGTCTAAAGAAAGGCCATCAGGATATTGGAGAAAAGATTTTCCCAAGGGAGCAAGGGGTTCTAGTTTGCATATGGTGAATAAACAAATTTGGAGTAAAAAAACTGATTTCAATAACTCCAAACTTGTTGAAGCTAGAGTAAAGGAGAGGAATGGCAATCAATTTCAGGTGCTAGACACTTTAGAGGTGGGTGAGCAAGATGACCTAAATGCAATAGATGAGGAATGGATACTAGAGGAAAATAACCAAGTAGAGGATAAAGAAGATGGAAGAGTAGATTTGTTGGATACCCAAAGACCAAATGTACATAAGTCAGCTGGATCCTTGCTTGAAAAGGGAGATACGGCAGCTGAAATTTCCAAGAGAAATCTGAGAAATAGGCAAATGGATGAGCAGGACACTGTTGAACAGCCTGTCCTACCAGAGCAGAAGGAAGAAAGGTCTAAAGAAGCACAGAAATCTTTTGCTGATTCGTTACCAATGGAGGACTTAGAGGGTGGTGTCATACACAAATCCTTTATGGAGAATCCTGGAGTTGATGAGGAAGGAGTAGGACAATTGCGTAGATCTTCTTCGCTTCCTCTGGTAAAAAGCAAATTTTCTATATTGAATTTTGTTTCAAAAAATAAAAATGATCAGCCAGGAGATTTCCAAAGAGTTACAAGAAGTAAATCCAAGGCTTTGCAAGCTTTTCCCTCGACAGCCTCTTAAATGGCAGGTATTATTTGGAATATTAGAGGTATTGGAAATTCAGCCTCTCTTAGAAGAATTGTGTTTTTTAAAAAACGTTTCAATTTGAATTTCCTCGGAATTCTGGAACCGTTTATAACTCTGGATGCTAATAGTATGTCAAGAAAATTGGGCTTTGATTCTATTATTTCAAACTGCTCAGGGAAGATTTGGTTTGCATATACCTTTAATATTGCCTGTAAGGTAGTGATAGATCATGAACAATTTCTCCACCTTTGTTTAAAATCTGCACTTTTCCCATCTGATATTTGGCTTACGGTAGTTTATGCAAAGTGTTCCAGGACTGGTCGATATGAACTTTGGGAGAAACTTGGAGAAAACAAGCCAATAGGTGAAGAACTATGGATGATTGGTGGGGATTTTAATGTTATTACTAATGAGAAGGAACATTCGGCAGGATGTATTACCAGGTCAGGTGAAACAGATGATTTTAACAGTTTATAATGCTTTCGGGATTGCAAGATGCTGGTTTTGTAGGGGATATGTTCACATGGACAAATAACAAAGTGTGGAAGAGACTGGATAGAGTTATGATTTCTCCATCATGGCAAGATCAGGGTTTCGCAGTTAGGGTGGAGCACTTAAGTAGGGCGGCTTCTGATCATTGTCCACTTTTGATCTCCTTTCCAAGCTTTGTGAGACCTCCATCTTCCTTTAGGTTTCAAAGGATGTGGACGAGACACAAAGGTTTTTTGCAAACTGTGAGGCTAAACTGGAATCTACCAAGCAATGGACCTGGTTTGTCAAAATTGCAACACAAATTGAAAAGGCTTAAAAATCACTTGAAGTGGTGGAATAAAGAGGTTTTTGGAAATATTCATGATAATATTCAGAAAGCAGAAATTCTTTTTTCAGAGGCAGAGAAGGCTTATGATTTGAATCCATCGGAAGAGAATAAGATCAATAGAAACAAATGCCAAGCCCAGCTTTTTAAAACCATGCAAATGGAAGAGGATTTCTGGAGGCAGAAAGCAGCTGTTAAATGGATAAAGGAAGGTAATAGAAACACAAAATTTTTTCACTCTTTGGTCCAAAAAAGAAAGATGGCTAATAGAATTCACAGGATATGGGATGAAGGACTTTGTTTAGAGGAGCCAGAGCAAATCAGAAATTCAGGTGCTAAATTCTTTGAAAAACTGTTAACAGGAGATAGCTTTGATGGTGATACGGCAGATGTATCTCATATTCCCATGCTAATTAACAATGTAGAAAATGTGGGTTTATCAGCTATACCTTCCATGGAGGAAATTAAGCAAGTAATTGATGGAATGGATCAGGAAAGCGCTGCTGGGCCAGATGGATTTTCAGCATTTTTCTATGTTTTTTGTTGGGATATTGTCAAAGAGGATGTTTGTAACGCTGTGATAGATTATTTCAATGGAGAGCCTTTACCAAAGGGAATGAACGCTACTACTATTGTCTTGATTCCAAAAATTGACAATGCTCAAAGCTGGAAAAACTTTAGACCTATAAGTCTTTGTAATGTTTCTTATAAGATTATCTCTAAATGCTTGGCGAATAGATTGAGCAAGACCTTAGATAAGGTAATCTCACCAGCTCAAAGCGGATTTGTGGAAGGTAGGTTGATATCTGATAACATTCTCTTAGCTCAGGAATTAAATCATAAACTCAACTATCATGTGAGGGGGGGTAACTTGATTCTGAAACTAGATATGGAAAAAGCTTTTGATCGTGTTCAATGGAGCTTTTTATTTAAAATCATGTCAGCATATGGTTATTCAACACCTTTCATAAATCTCATTAAGGGATGTGTAGCTCATTGTTGGTTTTCGGTTTCTATTAACGGTCATCTATCAGGTTTTTTTCAGGCCAAAAGGGGGCTCAGGCAAGGAGATCCCATTTCCCCTTTTTTATTCATTATAGCTGCGGAGTTTTTCTCTAGAGGTTTGGAAGAACTCTTTATTAAAAATCCAAGAATATGGTTTTCCACGGGATGTGATATGAAAGTCTCTCATTTAGCCTTTGCAGATGACATTATGATTTTCATGAATGGTTCTATTGATTGTGTGAAGAAGATTAAGATTTTTCTTAAAACATATGAGGCTCAATCAGGTCAAGCCATAAATGCAGGGAAAAGTATGGTATACCCATCAAGAAGCATCACTGATGCACGTAGAAAGTCAATTTCAGAGGTCTTGGGTTTTGCAGAAGGTTCCTGGCCAATTACTTATTTGGGCTCCCCTCTCTTCGGTGGTAAAAAGAAGATAACATACTATTTGCCTTTGGTGGACAAAATAAAGAGAAAACTTCTTGGTTGGAATTTATCCAAACTATCATATGGAGGTCGGCTTACTTTGATTCAAAGTGTTTTGAGTTCAATGCCTTTATATTTATTACAAGTACTCCTTCCTCCACTGTCTATTTTTCATAAACTGGAGATGATTTTTGCGAATTTTTTCTGGGGTTCAGCAGATTCAAGTAATAAAATTCATTGGATAGCCTGGAAAGAGATATGTTATCCAAAAATGGAAGGAGGCTTAGGAATAAGAAGGTTGGCTGATTTTAGCACAGCAATGGCAATCAAGCTATGGCATAGATTTAGAGAGCAATCCACTCCATGGGCACTATACCTTAAGAAGATGTACTGCAAGAAGATCCATCCGGCAGTATCCCCAGCTAAAAGCAGTGCCTCTTCATGCTGGAAAAGAATGCTTAAAATCCGCAGTTTGGCAGAATCAAACGTTGGCTGGCTTGTAGGAGAAGGTAAGCTTAATCTCTGGTTTGATAATTGGTTGGACAGTGGGCCTATATATCAGTCTATATTACCATCAGAAAAGACTGAAACTATGATATCAGATCTCATGATTAATGGGGAATGGGTGTTGCATCCTTTCAGATCTCTTCTGCCAATGAATGTAATTGCAGAAATAAATGAATTTCCTATGCAGCAGGAGGAACCTAATCGGATTGTTTGGAAGCTCTCAATGGATGGATCTTTCTCATTAAAATCTGCATGGAACTGTTTGCGGCAAACTCAGCCTATGGTAACCCTCAATTCTGTAATTTGGAGTGGCATTCTTACTCTAAATATTTCTATTTTTGCTTGGCGATTTCAGAAACAAAGGTTTCCGGTGGATAGTATTTTACAGCAAAGAGGAATTCATTTAGCTTCACGTTGTCAATGTTGTAATTCTTTGGAATCTTGGGATCACTTATTTTTTTCTGGACCAATAGCTAAAGAGGTATGGACTTATTTCACTAATGCTTTTTCTTTAAATAGATACCGCCCATGGGAGGTTTGGAAATTTGGTCCTATTTGGTCGAAATCTGGTCACATTAAGGAAGCTCTGCCTTTTCTTATTCTTTGGCATCTATGGACTGCTAGGAATGATGCTAAGCATCGTGAAGTCAAAATGGAAGGAAAAAAGATCTGTAAAGAAATCATACATTATCTCCATATGGGAAAAGCTGCAGGTATTATAAAATCTAAACATTGGAAGGGTTATTTGTCGGTTGCATTGGATTGGGGAATGGACTTCAATTTTCAAATTAGGAATGTAATTTCACTAGTGTATTGGAGAAAGCCAAGATTAGGTAGCTTCAAGTTGAATACGGATGGATGTTCGAAGGGGAATCCTGGAATAGCATCATATGGTGCGATTATTAGAGACCATGTAGGCCAACTTGTAATGGCTAAGCATGGTTCGCTTGGTTATGGCAATAACATAATGGCAGAATTAATGGCAATCCTACATGGTTTAGAGATGTGCGAGGTTTACAATCTATGGCCAGTCTGGCTTGAATCTGATTCCACAATGGCTTTGAAGACTATTAGCTCTTCGAAGGTAGGATGGGAGTTACGGAAGCTTGTAACAAGAATAAAACATTTGATTCGAAAGTATGAAGTTGTTTACACTCATGTTTATAGAGAAGCTAACGCGGCCGCTGATTATCTTGCTAATAAAGGCCTTGGTTTTAACGGTGAAATTTTAGTAAAGGACTGGAAAAAGGATAGGATCCTATATGGTATATGCTTGAATGATAAATCGGATGTGCCATACATTAGAGTGGCTCAAAAATTTATTGCATAATTTTCTTTCCTTGGTAGACTTTATTATGATGGTATCTTTGGTCTCTATGTATGGATCTTAAAGATTGGTTTTCTCTATGTATGGATCTAACTCATATTCCCAGTTCCAATTATCTGGATTTCTATGGCTTTCTGACATTCTGATAGTTTCACTGTTTCTCCTGGCCTTCTTACCACTGCCAAAATTCTTGAATTTAAGTATAAAACTGCTACATTGGCCAGCTTTGTGGATCTTCTGCTGAATGTTCTATGCATATATTTTTATCTGGCTGAGCGAGATGTTCTGTTTTGAAGCTCTAAGGTTTCTCCTATTCTGTATCAGCAGGTCTGAAAAGAAGTTTAGAGTATCGGGTTATGCACTAATGGGTGCTATGCTATAATGGCTACACTATTTTCGCTGATAGATTTAACTGAAAGAATACAACTGGTTGTGCATGTTTAGTGGATTTCTCTGCTGCATCTATCAAATCTTGAGACTGATTTTGAGCAGTCTGATCTGATATAGTTGCTATAAAATTCTGGTTTAATTTTGTCTCATCGGTAGCTCGATTTGCAATATGGCTGCATAAATGATTGACAAGTTTAAAGGATTACTTGAGGTTTATTCCGCTGACTCTATGAAATGGTTTTCTGTTTTCGGTTCTGATTTATGGTGGAAGGCTAACCAAGCGAAATTATCGGCAAAGAGAATTGATGAGATATTCTTAAAATTTTAGGAGCTAGCCTGGTTATCTCTGCCGTTTAAAAGTCTTTAAATGTAAAAGAATTCTCTGAGCTTATATTGGTTTTCCCGCAAATGTATTTTCTTTCCTTTACTTGTATAATCCATTTTAGAAGGTCAGGTTTGGTCCCCCTTCTATCTTGGTTTTTCCATATCTTGAAATAAAATCCTTTCTTTAAAAAAAAAAAAAAAAAAAAGAAGGGCCACTACAAGACGGAGTGTCCAAACCTAAAGGAGACCAAAAAGACAAGAAGAAAGAAAGCACTCCAAGCAACCTGGGACGAATCTTCCTCAGAAGAAGAAGAAGAAGCACCCCATTCAAACCTACTATCCCTGACCGCCTCAGAAGAAGTCGGGACCGAGTCTGAATCTGAACAAGACGACGGCAGACTAACCTTTTCAGAAGACGACGAAATCAAGGTAAGTGGTTTCAATAGAAGTCAATTAAACGAACTTATTTCATATCTTTCTCGAGATTTGGCGAAAGCCAAACTCTGAGTCGAATCCCTCCGACAGGAAGTAAAACTCCTGAAAGAGGGAGCAGACTCTAAATCCTTAACCGAGAAAGTTCAAGTAGGAACTCCTACTCAAGTTGAAAAACTTGAGAAAGAGAACTCCTCCCTGAAAACTCAGGTTAAGGATCTTAGAGCTGCCTTAGAACGATTCACTTCTGGTTCCAAGGGTCTTGACATGATTCTTGGAAAATAGAAGTCCTTCTAAATCGATCCGGACTTGGCTATACAACCAAATCCCGACAAAGATCTTACTTTGCTGTACTGAATCAGTCCAGAAGTAAAATTCAGGCATGGGTACCTAAACTGTACCTGAACAAACCAACTGGATCAAATCAGTATTGGATCCCCAAGGACAAGATTCACATCTTGCCTAATCATTATCGTGGCTTTAGTCCAGGGGGAGCCAAACTGAAAAGTATATTTATTCTTAGATAAAATTTAATTCTTGATTGCAAATTGAATGTTTGATTGTTTATTTAAATTTCTACAATTTACCATGCTTAGAAATAGTTAGTATAAGGATTGAACAAACCTAACTAAAATTTGACAACATAGTATTGGGTGGAGGTGAGATGATAGTACGTTAGGGAAACAAATTCTAATAAGATCAAGTTTACTTGGTCTCTTTAGACTGGTGAAACTAGCTGAAGCTACCGATCCAAAATCCAAACTAGTTAGACCAGAACTTTTTCAAAGATTAATTTTGAAAATGAAATTTCATTAAACGGCTTTGTCAAGGAAAGGGTTGATGATCCAATAAGGCTACGACCAAAGAAGGCCTAGTGCCTCGCCAAGACCTGGAAGCCAATTTTTGAATTTCAAATTCAAATTACTTTTTGTCAAATTCAAATCTAACACAAATTTTCAGTTAAGTATAGATTCAAACATTCTCTTTCAAAATAAACTTAACTGTTTTCAAAAATTAATTTAAGGCTTTCAAAATAAATAATAATTTTTCAAAATAATTTTACTTATCAAAACCTGTCTCACAAAACCTATAAGGCTAACGTGGTTGAAAACCTTAGATTTGGGTGAGACAGACTAGGCAGTGAAACTCAATTTAAGCTATTCCTGACTCTAATTGGATCCAAATCAATAAAACTCTTTATGTGTAGGAACATAAAAATTTGGACCAATGGATGTTGGATAGCGGTTGCTCCAGACACATGACTGGAGATAAATTGAAGTTCACCAAACTCAAGTTCAAGAACCTAGGCTCAGTGGCATTTGGTAACAATGCTACACTCAAGGTAATTGGGTCAGGTAATATTGAGCTTAAATCTGACTTTATTATTAAGAAAGTTCTTTTGGTTGAAAACTTCAAATTTAACTTGCTTAGCATAAGTCAGTTATGTGATTCTGGTTATATAGTCACCTTCAACAATTCTAACTGCCTGATTAGAAATGTACAAGACTCAGAAATCATACTTAAGGGCACTAGGAAAAATAATGTATACACTATAAACCTTCCCTCAGTACCCAAATGTATGTTAACTCAGTTAGAACAATCGAACCTCTGGCATAGGAGACTAGGTCACACTAATCTGAGGACTATCTCAAAAGTCACCCAACTTGGCCTAATCAAAGGAATCCCCAAAATTAAAAACAATGAAAACCTAATATGTGAATCATGTAATCAAGGTAAACAAACCAAATCTAATCACAAACTAATCCAATCTGACCTAACTCAAACCACACTTGAGCTCCTACACCTTGACCTATTTGATTCACATGGAGCCAAGTCACTAAGAGGGAACCGATACTGCTTAGTAATAGTTGATCATTATTCTAGGTTCACCTGGGTTAGGTTTCTAAAAACCAAAGATGAAACCCTAACCTATTTAATGATTTTTGTAAATTAATTGAAAATCAAAACGATACTAAAATTAAAAGACTTAGGAGTGACCACGGGGGAGAACTTGAAAATCAACGGTTCGAGGAATTTTGTAAGGTCAATGGGTATTTACATGAATTTTCATGTCCTAGAACCCCCCAACAAAATGGGATAGTCGAAAGAAGAAATAGAACATTACAGGAAGCCGCTAGGGCTATGCTCAACGAATTTAACCTAGCAAACCAATATTGGGGAGAAGCGATTAGTATGGCTTATTACATCCAAAATAGGGTTCTGATTAACAAGCGACACAACAAAACACCCTATGAACTGTACTACCATAGGCTCCCAAATCTACACTACCTAAGGGTCTTTGGATGCAAAGTCCATATCCTAAACACCAAAGACTACTTAGGGAAATTTCAGTCCAAATCAACCCCAGGTATCTTCCTAGGATACTCAACCACAAGTAGAGAATATAGAGTTTACAACAAACAAACTAAGAAAATTGAAGAAACAACAAACTTAATATTTGATGAAGAAGTCAACTCAACATCTGATAATCCAGACCTAACTTCATCAAATTCTGATCAAGAACAAACTAGTGAACCTTTAATTGAACCCTTAAACGAACTAACTATTGAACCAATTAATGAGTCAACTGAACCAATTATCGAACCAACAAATGAACCAGCTCAAAGAGTCGAATCAAATAGTGAACCAAACTGACCAGCCGGACCTGAGGCTGAACCAAGTTCTAGAAGAACCAAGAAACCCAGACTCAGTCACCAAACCGATCAAATTGTGGGTGATCCAACACTAGGAGTCAGGACTAGATCCTCCTATAGAAACCTTAGTCAAATAGCTATGATATCAAAAATAGAACCCAAAACTATAGATGAAGCCCTACCTGACCCTGATTGGATCATAGCACTGCAAGAAGAATTTGCCCAATTTGAGAGGAACCAAGTCTGGGAACTAGTGCCTAAACCGGAAGGCAAATCCATCATTGACACTAAGTGGGTCTTTAGGAATAAGCTAAATGATCAAGGTGAAATAGTTAGAAATAAAGCCCGCTTAGTAGCTAAGGGATTCAGCCAAGTAGAGGGATTAGATTACGATGAAACATATGCCCCAGTAGCTAGACTTGAGTCCATTAGAATGTTGTTAGCCTTTGCATCCCACAAAGGATTTAAGCTATACCAAATGGATGTAAAGTCAGCCTTCCTAAATGGATTCATTAAAGAAGAAGTTTATGTAGGACAACCCCTGTGTTTGAGGTCTTAGACAAACCTGACCACGTTTACAAATTAACTAAAGTACTATATGGTTTAAAACAAGCACCCAGGGCTTGGTATGAACGTTTATCAACTTACTTAACTTCTAAAGAATTTAAACAAGGACAAATTGATTCAACCTTATTTATTAAAACCCTAGGAAAAGATATATTTATTGCCCAAATTTACGTAGATGACATAATCTTTGGATCCACCAACAAAAACTTCCTAAAAGAGTTTGTCAAGATAATGGAAAATGAATTTGAAATGAGCTTAGTTAGTGAGCTTACCTTTTTCCTAGGACTACAAATCAAACAAACTAGAGATGGAAACTACGTCCATCGATCCAAATATGCTAAAGAGTTAATAAAGAAATTTAAAATGGATAACTCTAAAAGCATAAGTACCCCCATGGCCACTAATATAAAAATAGATAGTGACCCTGATGGTAAGGCAGTAGACCTCAAACTATATAGAAGTATGATAGGTAGTCTATTGTACCTTACAGCCAGCAGACCTGACATTCTTTTTACTGTAGGGATGTGTGCTAGATACCAAACCTGTGCTAAGGAAACGCACTTAGCAGCCCTAAAAAGAATACTAAGATATGTAAAGGGCACCCTAAATGTAGGGATTTGGTATCATAGAACATCAACCTTCAATTTGTCAGGATACTCAGATTCTGACTATGTTGGTTGTAAATTAGATAGAAAGAGCACAAGTGGAAGCTGCTAACTGTTAGGAAATAGTCTAGTAAGTTGGTGCAGCAGAAAATAATACTGTGTAGCTCTGTCACCTTCGTAGAAAATAATACTGTGTAGCTCTGTCGTTGAAACTGAAGCTGAGTATGTAGCCTTAGGAGAGTGTGTAGCACAACTTTTATGGGTGATGCACACTCTTAAGGACTTTCAGCTCAACTACACCCAAACTCAAGTATTTATTGACAACATAAGTTTAATTAATCTAACTAAGAACCCAATCCAACATTCCAAAACAAAACACATACAAGTTAAACATCACTTCGTAAGAGACCATGTAGCCAGGGGTGAGATAGTACTTAAACATATAGACTCAAAATCCAACTTAGCTGATATATTCACAAAACCCTTACCTGAGTCTGAGTTCAGCTCACTAAGAAGGCAGTTAGGATTGTGCTCAGTAGAATAGATTAATTCTACTTTTGATTTTCTGCTTTATTTAATTTAAAAATCAGTTTCTAAAAGAATTTTGAAAAACTGTTGTTTTTAAAATCAGTTTTTTTAAATCTTTTCCGACTTAGTTTTATTTCAAAACTACCCCCTTTCAAAACTAGGGCTTTTTCGCAAATGGACTTAGCCTAGGCCCTAACCCTAGAAATGCATGCACCTATAGATTTAGAAGCCAGCATCTCACAAGTACTTTAGGGTACTTTTGATTGATAACCTAGAAAGGGTTGAGATGCTTAGGTCTTTGCCTTAATTCAAGATGCTTTAAGTCAGTGCATCTGCAGTAATTGGGGCACTAAATAAAACTTACACAGCAATCAAGTTATGTGTCAAGCTTAGAAAATCTAACTTGAACAGAAACACTTAACTTGACTAACCCTAGAAAAAACTACTGCTTATAACAGTTAGTGAGTAGCTAATTGGGTTAGACAGGTCCCTACAAGAGAAAATCAACTGATTTGGTTTAAGTCTTATCATGAATTGGTTCAGTACAGCAAAATCATGCAAATATTTTTCCTTTATAAAAGTTATTCCCTTTATGCAATTTAATTTCTGCTATATTTATCTGTTTTTGATATATGGCAAAGGGGGAGAGATAAGAAAGGAGAGAATTTAAAATTTTCTATTTAAAATGATTTTTTTGTTATTTTTGTCTCTCAAAATTTTTTGTTATTTTTATCTCTCAAAATGTTATTTTTGTCTCTCAAAATTTTAAAATCTATCATTTATTCAAAAAGTACTTAATTAAGCTTTTCAAAAATTCTGTAAGTACTTAAGCTTTTCAAAATTTTCAAAGTACTTAAGCTTTTCAAAATTTTCAAAGTACTCAAGATTTTCAAAATTTTTCAAAATTTTACTAAGTACTTAAGCTTTTTCAAATTTTCAAAATCTTACTAAGTACTTAAGCTTTTTCAAATTTTCAAAATCTTACTAAGTACTTAAGCTTTTTCAAATTTTCAAAACTTTATACTTAAGATTTTCAAAACTTTACTAAGTACTTAAGTTCTCAAATTTTCAAAATTTTCCTAAGTACTTAAAACTTAAGTTTTTCAAACTCTAAGTACTTAAAATGTTCAAATTTTACCAAGCACTTTAAAACATAAGTTTTCAAAACTTTTGAGTACCTTAAACATAAGGCGTCAAAATTTTCAGTACTCAAAACTTAAGTTTTTCAAAACTCTTCTTAAAGTTTTTTGACTTAAAATCTATTCTCAAAAACCCCACGAATTTTTGAAAAATCAAGGGGGAGACTCCTTCCAGGGGGAGGGAACAAACGGTAATTTTTATGCTTTGATTAAACTTAACTTTTTGAACCAGGGTTGCCATAAATCAAAAAGGGGGAGATTGTTGGTGCAGAAAGCACCCAAGTCGAACCTGAGTTTTGATAATGGCAACAGGGCTCAAAAGTTATGTCTTACTTGTTATCTAAGAAGTTACTCTAGTGTGCAGGTTAAAAAGTCCTAGCGAAGGACTGCTAGGCACTGGCAAAGGAATGCTAGGGTACAAAGCCCTAGCGAAGGACTACTAGGCACTGGCGAAGGAATGCCATGGTACAAAGCCCTAGCGAAGGACTGCTAGGCATTGGCAAAGGAATGCCAGGGTACAAAGCCCTAGCGAAGGACTGCTAGGCACCAGGCGAAGGACAGCTTGGGACTGAAGCCCTAGCGAAGGACTGCTAGGCATCGGGCGAAGGACAACTCGGTATCCAAGACCTTGCAAAGGACCGCTAGGCAAAAGTCCAACCAAAGGAGCGGTTGGCATCAGGTACATTCTCCCGAGAGGAGTAGGTGAGGACGCGTTCCTCATCGAGAGGGAACAGTAGGCGTCGGTTCGACCTAGGGCTCCATTTAGGAGGCTCAAAGTCAGAACCAAGACAACTAAGGCTGTATAAACTAACACATTATTATTTTATGTTGTTTTGGACTAACCCTGGATGTAGGACCAAAGGAACGAGTGTTTGCAGCTCAGAGAGCCTCAAAGGAGTGAGGCAGTGGCTGAGTAGGGCGCTCGGAGTGTCCCGGGCGCCCCCAAGGTGCATACAAAACAATGTAATTAAGGAAGGCTTCGAACAGCTGCTGGGCGGGCGCCCCTGTGCTCCCGGGCGCCCCCGCTGCTCCCGGGCATCCCCAGCGCTCTGGGCGCCCCCAATAGCAAACCATCGAAGCAGAAGCCAGCGAAGCCAAGGGATAAGGTTTGACCCGGTCATCCCGGGCGCCCCCAGCGTTCCGGGCGCCCCGGTCAAGATCTGATCCCGAGTTTGAAGGGATCAGAAGCTGACCGAGACTGAGACGGATCGAGTGACACGTGGGGGGGCACCCCCGACGTCCCGGGCTCCCCCAGGGCCTATAAAAGGGCCCTCGACCCCAGGCTTCAGTACATCTCATCTTCCAATGCTGTAACGTTCTTCTGCTCCTGCACTTCGCTCTAGAAACCTTCCAACTCGACACGAAAGCGCCGACGACGTCCCTCTACTCCGAGAAACATCCCATATCGGACGTCGATAACGAAGAACTAATTTTTTATTTCCGTTATACTACTACTGTACTAGAACTGTAATCCTTTGTAAGAATATTTGCGCGATTATAGAATTGCCCTCAGTAAACGGTCAACGACCGTGGGCCTTGGAGTAGGAGTCGACCCAGGCTCTGAACCAAGTAAAATCGATCGTGTCTCTGTGTGATTGTGTTTTCTTAATTTCCGCTGCGTATTTGCTCTAAGTTTTTCCGAAAAACGTTAACGATATTCACCCCCCCTCTATCGTTTCTCTCGATCCAACATACTAAAAGTCTTGCCTTTTTTGTATGGACATCTACATATTGAAAGAGAATCACAATATCACTGTTTGCATGTTTATATTAGTATATGCATTTTTGTCTGATACTTTGTATTGTAGATAACATAGTGTGTGGTGACACACATAAGATCATGTTATCAGTCCCTTGCAGAGTATAAGTAGAGGCTCACAACCGAGATAGAGTTGGACAAACCATCGGGATGGTTGTAGTGTAATTTGGTATTGGTTAATCTTGACCAATGAATTATACTAGTGCATATTGTGTGTATTGAGCAAGACCGACATAGAGGTGATTCGATTTATACTGAGTAGATAATTGGATCGGACCTCGGATTATTATGGAGTACATGGTTTGAATCTCGATATAACAATGGGCACATGTACTTAGTAGTTATTTCTTTGATTTACCAATGGACGAGATTTATTTTGTTAAATTGATAGGCCTAGTAAGTTGGGAAATAATATTATTTACATGGTGTTCCATTGATTATAGATGGAATCCGTGTCTTGGTGAGTCGGGATGATGATGCCCCCTTGATGAGCTCATAAGGTTCATCATGTTAAATCCTGCAGGTGGACTTGGTCCAACATGATGATAAGGATGAGTGGTACTAGTCAAGGATTAGAAGTTAATTAATTAAAATTGTCAGTAATTTAAATTAATCAATAGGCATTCGATATCTTAAATACGGGGAGAAATTGTACTCATAATAGGTGGAGCCCATATGTAAATACGGGGGTTGGTGAGGTAGTTCAATGAAGGACCTTTAATAGAATGATTCTTCATTAATTGATCGGGTTTGGATCCATTAGCAGGACAAGATCCAACTCCTCCTCATGGTCCCTATTGTAGCCCTATAAATACCTCATGGAAACTAAGGCATCCAATTGTTCATCAAACCCTTAGCTTTTCTCTCCTCTCCTTCTCCTTCTCTCTCCTAGGGCAACTGGCGGCATCACAAGAAGAGAATCCCTTCTCTTCTTGTTTCTCTTCCTTTCTCTCTCTGTGGGTGGCGCAAGGAAGGGGAGCACCCTCTCCTCTTCCAAGTTGCGGTCGGAGCAGCCTTGAGGAGGAGGGGAAGAGCCGGCGGCATGGAGAAAGGGCGTAAGGCGCCGGCGGCAAGGAAGGGAGAGTGGAGGCTGGCAACGGGTTTTGGGAAGAAGTGACTTCTTCTCCCTTCCTCTTCCACTTCTTCATCTTCCATTACCTTCTCTGATCTGACAGCTTGTGGTCGGCGTGCCTTGGAGGTCTTGGAGTTGTCGGCGGCGCAAGCAAGGAGGAGAAGAAGCTTAGGAGGTGAAAACCCTAGCCCTAGGTCTCGGCTAGTGGAAGAAGGTGGTGTTTGGAGGCCTTGGTGATTCCGGTTCTTGGTATATCATCGCCCACATGATGTCCAAGAGGGGAGGGTCATACAATAGAAGATCGTAAGGTAACGAGAGGTATAGTTTCTCTCATAGCTCCTTCATTTTCTATCATTGCATGTGGTTTTAATTAATTATCAAGTTCTTAATTATTGTTGATAATTAATTATTTTGGACCCCAATAATAAACACAAAAACTAGCGATCCACTTATCGTCTTTTCCGTGACTGATTGGTTAGGCGAATTACAAGGCTTGAACTTTGAGTTTAGCTAAGTTGTAACTTGAATCAATTGGTACGACGACGAAATGGTCGTTTGGGAGATAGGTCTCCATTCGGATTAAATTTTTAATCCGTAGACATGGAGATGTCTCTCATGGATGACTAGGTATTCACTTAGGAAACCCGCTAAGCTATCCAACAACTGGTATTAGTGCTGAGGATTCCGATTTTGTGTGTTTAGGATTCAGTTACTTTTTGCACATTATCATGTATTTTATTTTTGCTGGATAATAATAGGATGTGCGTAGGCTAACTCTTTGTTGCAGGCACGAGATTCCAACTATTATGGCTTAAATAATGTGTATGTGATTGGTTGTGCATGATTGTATTTTATTTGAATCCTCGGGGTTGATGAGGCAAAATTAGTATTTAATTTTTGTAATTGAATACAGCACTTATTTAGCCGAGCTTTTATTTACTTTCGATCTAGATTTTATGTACACTCCTTTATGGAGTATAGGATCGATGGATGTAAATAAATAGCTTATCATCTCGGCTCGGAGATCCCTTCAATGGTGGCTTACGCATGGTGTAGGGAGGAGCGGACTGTAGGACCGGTGCCTTCGATAGAGGGGGGGTGAATATCGAACGTAAAATCTTCGCGATCAACTTTGTAAACTTTCGATCGTTCTAGACTCAGAGCGTTAGTGCAGCAGAAAAGTAAAACAGAATGAATAAAACAAATAATCAAAGCAGACACACAGGATTTATTTACTTGGTTCCCGACCCCCAGGGTCAGTACGTCCAAGGCCTATGTACTCGGCGTGAGTCCACTATTGGTCTCCTTTCCAAAATTTCTGGAGGTGGAGTAAACCCGTCTTACAGTGCAGAAGTACAATTAAAAAGATATTTAATTACATGCGGAATAATAAAAGCAAACCGAACAACAAGGATTTGAAACTCGGCCGATCTGGACCTCCGAAGTGCCGCTCACTTCCTCCTGGAGCCTCCCGATCGTAGAGCCTCATCTTTAGCACATTGTCGTCGGTCAGAATGATCAGAATCGCTCTGGAAAGTTATGTCTGAAGCAGAGGGGTCGAAGCCCCTTATATAGGCTTCATTCGGGCACCTATGTCGATGGGGGTGCCCCTATAGACTTGGTCAAACTTTATCCCCGCGCCGAACTCGTCGCAGCTGATAAAATCTCTGACCAGGGCGTCCCGGACCTCCCAGGCACCTGAGTGAAGGCTTATCTGTGTTTTGAACTCGAAACAGCAAATACAACTTTCAACTTGGGCGCTCGTATCATCCCGGGCGCTTGAATGGTAGCCTATTCTGCCTTCTTCACAAAACTACATCTTTTGCTCTTTGGGCTGGGTGCCTGGATCCTACTGGGCGCCTGGCTTCAAAGCTTCCAGCCCAAAGCTGGGTTTTGTTCTTTGATCAGGGCACCCCCATCAATAGGGGCGCCTGGGTTGGCTGGTTTCCAGCCCCTTGCCTTCTTTGTCTCCGGTTCTTGGTACCTGCAAGATACACAAATACAAAGCAAATATACACACAATATTAGCCTTAAGGACTTGGTTTGAACTTCGAATTTCCACGAAACCCTAGGTCGAACTGACGTAAGTTCCCACCCCCGAGAACGCGCCTTTCACCTACTCCTTTCAGGAGCCGGTTGCCAACCAGTCCTTCGGGTGGACTTTTGCTTTGCCTTCGATACTCTCGGATCTCGAGACGTCCAAACCCTAACCCGTCTCTACTTCTATCCTTAGTCATCACTCAGCTAAGTTGCTTAGTCCCTCGGACCAAGACTTCGTGCCCAAACCCTAAGTCCAGGACTTCGGTGCCCAACCCTCGGCCAGGTCTTCTTGCCCAGTCCTCGACCAGGACTTCGATGCCTAACCCTCGGCCAGGTTGTCTTGCCCAGTCCTCGACCAGGACTTCGTGCCCACCTTCCGAGCAGGTCTTCGGTACCCAGCCCTTTGCCAGGACATAGTGCCCAATCCATGATCAGAACTTAGTGCCCAATTCTCCGAACCAGGACTTATTGCCTAGATTCAATAGGACTTTAGTCCATTTTGTTACTCCTCTCTTAAATCCCCTTCCATTGTTCAATGTATCACTGACTTAAGTGTATTGTCAAACATTAAAACACTTAGAGGAGGACATCACTGATGCAACTTGCACCAACAATCTCCCCCTTTTTGATGTTTGACAATATCTTAAGTTAGATTGGTTGAAAGGGCTAAACTTTAACTCTTGGGATCAAAATAAAAAATGATCTAAATTTTAAAAATCTATTTTTGATCCTCTAGGGAAAATAGTAAGAGATTAATTTCTAACTTTCACTCTCCCTCCTTTTTGAAAGGCATTTTGATTTTTTGATCCTTTGAAAACAGAAGAGAAAAAAAATTTTAAATTTATTTCTAACTTAAGGCGCATCTCTCCCCCTTTGTCATACATCAAAAAAAAACCAAACATATTTGCACCAACAATAGAAACCTTTGGTTCTTTTTGAAAATACTTAGTGTAATTCTTGAAAGCATAGTATAAAACTAAGTAATTAAATTGTACCCAAAAAGAATTTCTATTTTGTCAAAATAAACTTGTCATTTTAAAAACTATTGCTTTAGAACGACTTTCATAAAAAATTTACTCATAAAAAGATTTTCACTACTGCATTTTCAGAAAGCTTTGTATTTTGAAACATATATTGCACTTTTTGAGAAAAACTAGTACTTTTGGAAAATGCATAACTTTGAAAGAATACTATGAGCTTTGAAAAGTACAAGTACATTGAAAAATATTATGATCTTTTGAAAAATGCAAGTACTTTTGAAAGATTATGTAATTTTTTTGAAAAATATAAGTAACTTTGAAAGATATTATGCATTTTTGAAAAATATTTACAATTTTGGAAGTACTGAGCTTTCAAAAATTAAGTACTTTTGAAAAAGATTAGACTTTGAAAAATATAAGTACTTTTTGAAAAATATTATGCATTTTTGAAATCATAATATTTTACTTGACTAGGTTTCTTTTCCAGTCTGACACAATCCTAGGAACCCTTTTAACTACAAGGACATTTTCCTAAGTGTCCTGGAAATTCTTTCTAACTCAAGTAACTATTATTTCCAAACAGAATTTTGATAAGCCAAAAAAATGATGGTACTTTGAAAATATATGCAAGTACATTTTCCTAACTAAAATTTCAAATACTTTTGAAAAATCTTTATTTTTAAGACACAATATTTTACTTGACTTGGTCTATCTTCCAGTCTAACACAATCCTAGAAAACCTTGTTGACTACAAGAATATTTTGCTAAGTGTCCTGGAAAAATTTTCTAAACTCAAGTAAACATTATTTCAAAAACAATTTCATAAGCCACAAAAATTCTGAAAAATAGAATAATAGTATTTTGAAAGACTTATATTTTCAGCAAGATTTTGAAGATATAGTTCATGAAAACACGTTATTAAATAATTCTTTTAATTTGACCTCCCCCTAAACTTGACCCAGTCCTAGGAAGCTTGTTGACCACAAGTACTCTTCCTCTAAGTCTTTAGGGTTTAGTTCAGATCAAAGGAATTATCTAATAAATTGTCAAAGATAATACTTGTTAAAAATAATTTCTTTTTGATTTAGACTCCCCCTAAATCTGACACATCCTTGGAGTCCTTGTAGATCATTAAGTGGATCTTCCTCTGTGTCTTTAGGGTTTATCAAAAGACATAAGTACAATTATAGAACGTATTTTGAAATTCTGAAACATATTTTGAAATGAAGGTAATTTGTCATGCATAGTTTTCGAAAAACGTAAGTAATAGTAGTGTTTAAAAACAAAAAAAAACACTCCCCCTATACCCGACACCGTTTGACTCTATCTAGGTGCCTTAAGGAACTTTTAGTGTTTTCCTAGGAGGCTTGTGTCTAATTATGTGAGCCAAACAATGTTTGAAAATGATATAAATTTTTGAAGACATACAATATATTGGCAATCAAACAATCATGAAATCCATAAAAACATTATTATGTTGAAGCACTATTTTGAAAGTATATTTTTAGAAAAATATTCTATGAATTTTGAAAAATATTCTTCAATTTATTAGTCCTTAACATCTCACCCATTTTAGATGTCTCAATACAGCAAGCATAGTTGTCTTATAGGTGTATTGTGAGATGCTTGAATTATTTTTCTTAATTTATTATTAAATCTAAGATTTAATTGAAACTTGTGTTAGATTCAAATCTAGCAATAGTAAAGTGAATTTGATTTTCAGTAATTGGCTTCCAGGTCTTGGCGAGGCATAAGGCCTTCTTTGGCCGTAGCCTTATTGGATTATCAACCTTTTCCTTGACAAAGCCTTTTATAGAAAATTCTGTTAGGTTTTTCGGGCCGCGAAAACCGCCTTTTCGCGTCGCGGAAACCCCGAGAACCCAAAGCCATGGATCTCGTGCGAAGAAAAATTCCGAAGAAAAAATTTACGAGTGCTCGTTTACATGCTTCAAAACCGATCTACAACCTAGATCTATTAGAGAAGAGAAAAACTACCTTCGATGCGTGCCCCGCAATTCCCGCTCGCTCCTCGGTTGGTGTCGGATCTCAAGGATGCAAAGTAGCAACCCTCTAGAAGTATCCACACAAGCAAGAGAGTGGAGAGGAGAGCCCAAAAGTGTGCTAGCACTTTTGGGGTCTCGGCAAGATGAGAGGAGAGGGAGAGCCAAAACAAAAAACTAGTTGGGAGAAGAATCAATCACACACAAAAAAAACTCATATTGTGTGTATAAGTGGCAGTCCACTTAATGGCCATTATTGGCCATTAAGTGGTCGGCCACCACCTTCCATAACCCCCTTATTTGAATTCAAAATTCAAATGGGGAGGTTACTTAGCCTTGATGATGATGCCAAGTCATCACTTGGTCAAGTCAAGGTGATGTGGCTTGAGTCAAGTCAAACTTGCCTCTTCTGGACTTTCCATATTTAGCCAAAGTCAAACTTTGACTTCATTATTCTCCCATGATTAGATTCATCCAACACTTGGATCAAACTCGAGTCCAACTCAAGTTGTCTAATTTGAGTCAAGTCAAACTTGTCTTTTATGGACTTTCCATATTTAGCCAAAGTCAAACTTTGACTTCATTACTCTCGGTCCATCATATGGACTTATTCTCCATCTATTGCTCTATGTGTGTGACCCTATAGGTTCTTGTAACGTTGGCAATGCCCTTAAACCTATTTAAGGACATAAGCAATGAGAGGTATCTATCAACACATCATTGCTACCCAAGTTACAAGAATGTCGAGATCCAACATCACCATTGTGACTAATAATTGTGACCATCACAATATGTGACAACGTCCTTCTATCCTCGATATCTAGATTGATCTTTCATGAGGCATAGACCGTGTTATCCTCCAATCAATCTATGTGTTTTGAACTCCAAGTAGACTCACTATAATCAAAGAAGCTCTGTAACGCCCGAAAATTCTCGAAACTAATTTTAGAAATATCTTAGAATTTATTCCAAATTTATGGATATTTTTATAGAATTTTTCCGTAAACGAAAGTGGCAAAAAGGGTTATAAATAGAAAATCGCGTAAGTGGGAATCGATCCCTTCACCTACGCTGTGAGAGAAGAATGGGCGGACCAGCTGGGCTGATTTGTTTTTGTTGAAATAGATTAAGCGAAACAATAGATAAGGTATAATTAGGTAAATTCGCCCCCATAAGTATAAATAGATAATTAAGGAGAGAAGTTTTATTTTCCCTCAACTCAAACCCTTCCTCGCCCAAACCAGCCGCACGCCGCCCTCTTCTCTCCTCTCTTAGGCGAAACCACACCAAGCCTAGGGCTTTCCTCCGGTGACCGGCCAAGGCTCTCCTCCGAGAGATTTTCCGATATTCGGAATCCCCACGACGAGAGGAACGCGTGAGCGCGAAGAAATCTCCGAGACTCCGAGTTTCTCTGGAACCTCCGACGCCAGTCTTTTTTTGTAAGTCCAAGATATCGAGGTAAGTACTGCTCACCTGCAGTAAGAGGCGGTTTTCCGCAAGAATTTTCCCTTAAAAATTTTAAAAGAGATATTTACTTTTAGTTTAAGATTTCGCATGTGATCTTAGTTCATTATATGCTTATATATATTTGATAGAGTACCCTATGTGAGTTTAGGGTCTAAGAAATCTATAAGAAAAGAAAAGAAAGATAAAGAAAAAGAAAAGAGAAGGCCAAGACCTTGCGAAATCCCCAAAAGTCAAGACTTAGGGATTTGGGCACACAAGGTGTTCGATAAAATGCCAAGGCATTTAAAGATAAGAAAAAGTAAGTATTTTATTTTCTAAGGCCAGTACCCGGCGTCCAAGGGCGTCGTTAAAGAAATCCAGGTGTCCAATTCCAAGGTCTTGGCCCTGGTAGACCAAGGTCTGCTCTATTAGGATTGGCGGCTCGCTACCCCAACCTTTTAGGGAACGCGCATAAGATGGTACTTACATCTTAAGTGGATCCAAATGAGTTATTATTTTCAAGTATATGCTTTAGCAAAGTTTTTATAAAGTTTAAGGAAATTTTCTAAAAGTTAAAGAAAGATTTAAAGTTAAAGAATTGCTAAAGTTTCAAGTTAAGTCAAGTCAAAGTGAGTTAAGATTTATTAATGCTTGAGTATACATGTTTGAGTTATACATGTTTAGTGTTTCTTTTAAGCATAAAAGTATCTCATGTGATTTGACTTATTAATGCTTGAGTATGCATGTCTTGAGTTATACATGTTTTAGTGTTTCTTTCAAGCATAAAAGTATCTCATGTGATCTTCCATTGTCTAAAAAGCATGCTTGCACATTTCGAGATTTTGTGAGCTAGATAGTACTTGCTAAGCTTTATGCTAATTAGTTGCATTTCCTCTTACTGCAGGTAAAGGTAAAGACAAGCAATTCTGAAGGAAGGCGACGAGGCGGTGCTGAGTGACGTGTGTGTGGTGGCTGACCTTGGAGAGATCCTTGGGACGAGACAGTTTAGCTTATTTGAAATGCAATGTTTAAGATTTCCAAATTCCAAGTTATTGTGTTCTGGAGTTTATTAAACATTTATGCTTCGGATAGGTTTACATGCTCAATTTTGTAGAATGAAGATTCCATGTCATTTCAATTAGTATGCATACTTTTGTGAATGCACTAGATGAGCAAGGGCATGAGTAGTTTAACATGTGGATACATTGCATTTTAGACTTATTCTTGAGCTTATTATTATTCCCTTTTGGACTAGGTCCTAATTGTGCTTAAAATGCTTGTAAATTCGGTAGAAAAGTAAGATTTACATTCTATGAAGTTCTAGAAATATTATTGCATGTGCCAAGATGTTGTTAGTTTCGAATTAAGTCTTATTGCTTTAAATATGCTTAGAAAAGTTGCATGCATATTTCATAGTGCTTTAGAAATGTTATAGAACCTTGTGTGATGAGTTTAAATGGTTAGAAGTGCTAGTAATGTGCCATTGTATCATGCATGACTATTAAAGTTAGAATGTCATTTTTAGATAGATTGTATGATAATATATAAAAAAAAATAAAGAAAGTTCCGCATTTTTAGTCGTGCATTAGAGTCAAGAAGTAGACAAGTAGCGGTCCGTCTAAGGTAGAGAAGGTGGGGTCGCTACAAGCTCAATATCTCATATTGCCTTATTTGGGCATGGCCATGCACTTAGTGATCTCACTCTATCATGACTATGATATCTCTCCCGTCATATAGGAGGGATAGATCCCATCTACATCACTCACATCCCTCCGCATAATTTGTTACATACCCAGTAATCGCCTTTATAGTCCACCCAGTTACGGGTGACGTTTGACGAAACCAAAGTACATAACTCCTTATGTAGGGAACTATGGTGACTTCAGGTCTAAGGACTAATAGTCATACTAATAGTCACATGAGAAAGTATATGACACTCATATAACGATCCATGATACTTTCTCATGGCGGGCCATTTAGTATACATTCTCTAATGTATACCCATGTGTCAACTTGATATCTCATATCCATGACTTGTGAGATCAAGTCATCATGTTGACCTACATGCTAGTCTCTATGCATTAACATTGTCCTTGAATGTTAATACTTGACTAGGAATAATTAAAAGTAGTGTTCTCTATATCATCTCACTATCGATTCAACTAATCGATTGATATAGATAAGAACCTTCTACTCAAGGACGTTATTATACTAAGTTATTTGGCACCAATACACATAAGTACAATAACCATAAGAAATGCCTTTATATATAAGAAATATATATACAAGAATATGATACAATGAGTCCAAAAAGTAATCATCATATGATTGGCTCTAGGGCTCTCACTAACAAATTCATCTTCAAGTTACTTCTTGAAAGATTTTAGTCTAACTAGTTTAGGTTTTGGATCGGTAGCTTCGGCTAGTTCCACCAAAAAGGCTTCCCTAACGTACTATCATCTCACCTCCACCTAATACTAGGTTGATCAAGTTTCAATTATTCTTTTTCCAATAACCATACTAATTTATCAGAAAATTAAACGTGAATGACATGACATATTTTTTTAAGAAAATTGCATATGCATGGCATGACAGTTATGCATGAGTCAAGCAATTCAAATCATTTTAATTAAGTTTTTAAAATATATCAAATTCCTGATTTGATACATGTCGTGTGAACCCGCGAATATGGCAAACCACATTGACATATTTAATTTTATTAAATTAATTGTTACGATTTAGGTAAGATTTTATTTTAGTTCGAGTTTAAGTTTTTTAAGATTTAATTTAATTGAATTAATTTGAATTAATTTGAATTTTATTTAATTAAGATTTAATTGAATTCATTTGAATTTGAATTAATTAAGATTTAATTGAATTAATTTGAATATGAATTAATTAAGATTTAATTGAATTAATTTAAAGTTGATTTAATTAAGATTTAATTGAATTAATTTGAAGTTGATTTAATTAAGATTTATTTGAATTAATTTGAATTAATTTGAATGTGATTTAATTTAAAATTTAATTGAATTAATTTGAAGTTGATTTAATTAAGATTTAATTGAATTAATTTGAATGTGATTTAATTTAAATGATTAATTTAAGTTGATTAATTTACATTGATTAAATTAAATTGAGGATTAATTTTGAATTAATTAACATTTAAATTAATTACTTAAGGATTAATTAAAGTTCAAAATTAATTGATCTTAAAACTAAAGGATTAAGTTGAGGCTTAAAAATTAATTAAAATTTAATCAAAGTTTTTAAGGTTTATCTTGATTTAATTTTCACGATTTCTGGGTTGGTCAAAAGTTGTGGGTCTAATTTCATCATCTTCATTATTTCAAAAATATTTGATTCCCTTATTATTTCTTCTCTATTTATCTTTTCAAGTTTTTCTAATAACTCTGATTTATTTGAGTCTTTGTGAACTTTATTGACTATGGCCTTAATCTTAGAAAATTACATCTCCTCCTCAAAATTAGATCTTTCAATATCCTCTAAGTAGGAGGAGTAATATGGGTCACTAGTTACTATTTCAGGATTATCCAAGGGAATAGTTAAATTATAATCTAAAGAGACATCATCTCCACTATCCTTAGAAATATTTTCATTAATTTCAGGATTATCTCCAGAAATATCTTTATGAATTTCAAATTTGAATTCAGTATTATCCTTAGGTTTTTCAAATTTGAATTCAGTGTTATCCTTAGGATTTTCAAATTTGAATTCAGTGTTATACAAAGGATTTTCAAATTTGAATTCATAATTATCCGAATTAAAATTGTCAGAGTTTTCAGTATTAATTTCAGTAATTTTATTAGATCTATTTTCAGAATTAAAATTGAGATTAATTTCAAAATTAATTTTACAGATTAATTTATTGGTATTGATAATTAAAGAGTTGATTTTTGATAGTTTATTACTGTCTACATTATCTAGTTGATCATGCAAGACATTAATTTACCTATTTACACAATTTAATTTTTTAGTAAAATTATCTAAATAATTTACATAAGAAAATGCAGGAGATTTAAAAATTTTCGGAACATAAATTTTACGTACCTTTGCCGTACTCTTGTTTTTGTAATGTTCGTATTTTCCGCATTTGAAGCATCGTACGTGACTTTTGTCTCTCCGGATTCCTGGCGCTGGTGCCTCCTTTGCCGCCGGTGAGGATCGATTCTTACGAGAAGGACACTGATTTTTATAGTGCCCTCTCTCCCTGCACGTGAAGCATATAATATGTAATTTAAAAACAAACATTAAAAAATTGTACCTGATTCACCCCTCGGCTCCCCCTCAACTCCTGACATCGTTGCTCCGTCGGCGGTTAGTCCGGTGAAGAGCGGTCTGGCTCTGATACCACTTGTATGACCGGTGCCTTCGATAGAGGGGCGGGTGAATATCGAACGTAAAATCTTCGCGATCAACTTTGTAAACTTTCGATCGTTCTAGACTCAAAGTGTTAGTGCAGTGGAAAAGCAAAAAAAACGAATAAAACAAACAATCACAGCAGATAGGCGGGATTTATTTACTTGGTTCCCGACCTCCCAGGGTCAGTACGTCCAAGGCCTATGTACTCGGCGTGAGTCCACTATTGGTCTCCTTTTCGGAATTTCTGAAGGCGGAGTAAACCAGTCTTACAGTGCAGAAGTACAATCAAAAAGATAATTAATTACGTGCGGAATAATAAAAGCAAACCGAACAACAAGGATTTGAAACTCAGCCGATCTGGACCTCTGAAGTGCCGCACACTTTCTCCTGGAGCCTCCCGGTCGTAAAGCCTCATCTTTAGCGCGTTGTCGTCGGTCGGAATGATCAGAATCGCTCTGGAAAGTTGTGTCTGAAGCAGAGGGGTCGAAGCCCCTTATATAGGCTTCATTCGGGCGCCTGTGTCAATGGGGCGCCCCTATAGACTTGGTCAAACTTTATCCCCGTGCCGAACTCGCCGCAGCTGATAAAATCTCTGACCAGGGCGCCTTGAACCTCCCAGGAGCCTGAGTGAAGGCTTATCTGTGTTTCGAACTTGAAACAGCAAATACAGCTTTCAACTTGGGTGCTCGTATCATCCCGGGCGCCTGAATGGTAGCCTATTCTGCCTTCTTCACGAAACTGCATCTTTTGCTCTTTGGGCTGGGCACCTGGATCCTACTGGGCGCCTGGCTTCAATGCTTCCAGCCCAAAGCTGGGTTTAGTTCTTTGATCTGGGCGCCCCCATTAATAGGGGCGCCTGGGTTGGCTGGTTTCCAGCCCCTTGCCTGCTTTGTCTCCGGTTCTTGGTACCTGCAAGATACATAAATACAAAGCAAATATACACACAATATTAGCCTTAAGGACTTGGTTCGGACTTCGGATTTCCATGAAACCCTAGGTCAAACCGACGCAAGTTCCCACCCCCGAGAACGCGCCTTTCGCCTACTCCTTTCAGGAGTCGGTTGCCACCCAGTCCTTCGGGTGGACTTTTGCTTAGCCTCCGATACTCTTGGATCTCGAGACATCCAAACCCTGACATGTCTCTACTTCTGTCCTTAGTCATCACTCAGCTAAGTTGCTCAGTCCCTCAGACCAAGACTTCGTGCCCAAACCCTAAGTCCAAGACTTCGGTGCCCAACCCTCGGCCAGGTCTTCTTGCCCGGTCCTCGACTAGGACTTCGTGCCCACCTTCCGAGCACATCTTCGGTGCCCAGCCCTTTGCCAGGACTTAGTGCTCAATCCATGATCAGGACTTAGTGCCCAATTCTCTGAACCAGGACTTATTGCCTAGATTCACTAGGACTTTGGTCCATTTTGTTACTCCTCTCTTAACTCCCCTTCCCTTGTTCAATGTATCACTGACTTATGTGTATTGTTAAACATTAAAACACTTAGAGGAGGACATCACTGACGCAACTTGCACCAACACGGACAAGGTGGCGACACGACTTGAGGCGTATTGGAGATCAAAGCCATGATAGTTGGAAAAATTTAGAATTTTTCTTGTTTATTGTTTTGGTTTATGTGCTTGTCGTGTGTGTGCTTGAAAATTCCTCATTATAAATAACTAAGTGGAAGAGGAACCCTGAGAGTTCCGCGACCTCCATTACTAATTTGACAAGTGATGCGAACAAGTCTGCGCGTCGGCTCTGAGTGTCTTCCTCCCCATCGGATGGGCTTGTTCTACAGATCATTGGGTCAGACATTATTATAGAAAATTATTGAAGAGCGTGTGATTTTCCCCATCGGACGACACATAATCTGAGATAATTTTCTTAGTATTGTGTAATGGTAAACACTTATATGCAGAAATAGTATCCTCCCCATCGGAGTCACTGTTATTATTTGTAGGGCTGAAGTGAAACAATTATTAATTTTATTTGTCAAAAAGTTAGGTTGACAAGATAATAAAATTAATGGGTAAAACCTCCTCTTACAAATGTAGAATTTGTATACGTCCACACCATTATGGCATGCAAAATTCTCGGTGTTTTGAGGTGTTGGTTGATTTCAAATTTGTTGTTTTGAGGAATCACTATGTTTTGAAATCTAAAGTTGTGATTGTTGTGATTCTCAGGTATTTTCAAAATGGCCTTTAATCAACTAGTTGTCATACTTAAGAAAAACAAACTTATGGGCCCTAATTACATAGATTGGAAAAGAAACCTGGACATTATCCTAACTGCTGAGGAGTACAAATATGTAGTCTTTGAGGAATATCCTGAAATGCCTAGCAAGAATTCTGGTGAAGAGGAGAGGGAGCGTTATAGAAGTGGGTCAAGGCAGATGAGATAGTGCGGTGCTACATTTTGGCTTCTATGTCAAATGTATTGCAACATCAGCATCAGGTCATGCCCACTACTTATGACATGATGTTAAACCTCAAGGAACTCTTTGGACACCAGAATCGGGCCGCTAGGCAGGATGCGATGAGGAACTTGATGATGGCTACCATGGTCGAGGGGACACCCGTGAGGGATCATGTCCTTAAGATGATGGCTCATCTGAATGAGATTGAGGTCCTTGGAGCAGAGATCGACGGGGAAACCCAGGTTGATATCATTCTCCAGTCTCTGCCTAGGAGTTTTGAGCAGTTCCGCCTGACCTACAATATGAACAAACATACATATACGTTGGGGGAACTTCTGGCAGAACTCCAGGCGGCAGAGGGGCTTTTTCGTCAGAGTTCTCAGGCCTTGGTTACTCAGAGGGTTTCTACTTATATGTCGAAAGGCAAGAAGAAGAAGAAGAAGCAAGGTGGGGCCAAGAAGGCGGGAGGATCTCAGGCACCTCGGACTGGCGTGAAGAAGCCGAGAGGCAAGTGCTTCATGTGCAAGTAAACTGGACACTGGAAGGCGAACAGTCCCCGTCGTCAAGAAAAAGGTATATCTTTTTCTTTTGTCATTGAAACATGCTTAGCGGTGTTATCTACCAGTACCTGGTTTGTAGATTCATGAGCCACTGATCATGTCTATAATTCTTTGCAGTGGTTCTAGGAAACCCGACGACTAGCTGAAGGAGAGATTACCGTCTACATGGGCAATGCTACAAAGGTGGCAGCTATTGCAGTCGGAGACATTTATTTGTCTTTTGAGAGAAATAAAATTTTGGTTTTAAAAGATTGCCTTTATGTATTTTCTTTTAGAAAGAACCTTATTTCAGTTTCTAAAATAATAATGGATGGATATTCTATTGCTTTTAATAACCATGTTGTTATAAAAAGAAATAGAGAGATTATCTGTTCAAGTAAATTGGTTGGCAATTTGTATATTTTAGAACCAAAAACTCCCACGATGCAAATAGAAGCTAATAGCTCATCATGTAACCAAAATAAGAGAAAGGAACCATCCAAAATGAACTATACATATCTTTGACATTTAAGGCTTGGTCATATTAACCTTAGTAGGATTCAAAGGTTGATAGCCGATGGGCCCTTAGGTTCATTGGTGGTGGAAGACTTCTCAACCTGTAAATCTTGATTGGAATGTAAGATGACCAAGAGCCCTTTCAAGGCCAAGGGGTATAGGGCCAAAGATGAGTTCGAACTGGTTCATTCTGATTTGTGTGGTCCTATGTCTATTCATGCTAGAGGTGGCTTTAAATACTTCGTCTCTTTTATAGACGATTATTCAAGGTATGGGTACATTTACCTAACGCGCCGCAAGTCTGAATGGTTTGATATATTCAAAGAATTCAAGGTTAATGTGGAGAAACATCGAGGTAAAAGTATCAAGACATTATGATCAGATCGTGGTGGTGAGTACCTCTTGGGAGAGTTTAGGACTTACTTATCAGAGGCTGGGATTCAATCCCAATTGTCTGCACCTGGTACACCCCAACAAAACGGTGTAGCAGAGAGAAGGAATAGGACTCTTATAGAGATGGTTAGGTTAATGATAAGCTACTCCGAGTTGCCAGATTCGTTCTGGGGATTTGCTCTGGAAACAACAGCGTACATACTGAACTTGGTACCATCTAAGTCAGTACCCTCTACTCCCACAGAATTATGGACTGGGCAAAAACCTAGTCTAGGACATATTCGGATTTGGGATAGTCCAGCATATATGCTGAAGGGAGATACTGATAAGTTGGAATCTCATACAGAAGTGCGCTTGTTGGTAGGCTATCCTAGAGGGACGAAAGGTGGTCTGTTCTATAGTCCTAAGGATCAGAAGGTAATCGTTAGCACAAATGCCCGATTCTTAGAAGAAGACTATGTGATGAACCACAAGCCCAAAAGTAGACTTGTACTTGAGGAATTAAGAGGGGGCATTCCGGCCTTAGTACCAACTATACAAGAGGATACACCACAAGTCACTGCACCGCATGTCACAGAAGATACACAGGTAGTACCTCGTCGTAGTGGGAGGGTTGTTAGACAACCTAAAAGATTCATGTTCTTGGGAGAGTCTTCGGACTTGGTCCCTGGTGAACATGAACCAGATCTCTGGACCTATTACGAGGCTCTCCAAGATAAAGAAGTGGATTCATGGCAAAGGGCAAAGAATTCTGAGATAGAATCTATGGATTCTAATCACGTCTGGGAACTAGTAGAACCACCCAATGGTGTAAAAGTCATTGGATGCAAGTGAATCTACAAGAGAAAGAGTGGATCAGACGGGAAGGTTGAGACCTTCAAAGCTAGGCTTGTTGCGAAAGGGTTTACTCAGAAAGAGGGTATTGATTATGAGGAGACCTTTTCGCCGTTAGTCATGCTTAAGTCTATCTGGATTCTCTTATCTATTGTCGCTCATATGGATTATGACGTATGGTTGATGGACGTCAAGACAGCTTTCCTTAATGGAAGTCTTGAGGAGACCATCTATATGAAGCAACCAGAGGGATTCATTGCGAAGGGCAGAGAGCATCTTGTGTGCAAGCCAAGCTTCAAGATCTTGGAACATCCGCTTTGATGAGGTAATCCAGTCATATGGATTTATTTAAAGTCTGGATGAGTCATGTGTATATAAGAGATGTAACGCCCGCCCTTATATCTACTCTCGGGGCGGGGTTACGTACAATCAATCATATAATTTTTCATAAAATTAAAACACAAGTGCAAGGACTAAGTATTGAACATGCTTGTTTAAAACTATCAAGTGATATTTATAGGTGCTAAGCATACTAGTCAGTACATGCCAATCAGATATCATGCTTTAATGATTAGAACATGGTAGGTGCATAGCAAGCTTAGTAATACATAACAAGTATAAGAGTAATCACTAACATTCAAGAGTACCAATCCTAATCACTAACATTCTTTATCAAGAAAACATTAACATAGGCATAGTAAAGTAGATATAGAATCATTCTTTCCCGAGCCACCAGCCCACACATCTTCAACCCTCCTGCCTCTTCCTTTAGTTTAAGTGTCCCTTACCCTGATCTGCAGCATAAGACAACACATAGACTAGTAAGCACAAATGCTTAGTAAGGATCCTGTCCTACTCGCAAAATCCATACGGAAGAACATAACATGTACACATAAGGAATCATAAGCATGAGTTTATCATAGCATACTAAACATCAAGGTTTCTAGCAAGAAGTATAAAGTATCTTAAGCATACCCTTCACATATAATAAATGTTTTCAAAACAATTCCATAAAGGTATTACTTAAAAATATTTCAACATCGTATAGGGCCCAGTTGTGTACCACATCAAGCGCGTTCCCTAATGAATTGAGGTAGCGAGCCACCAACCAATTAGAGCAGGACCCTTCCGTCCTACCGAAGCCATGACCTTCAGTTAACATGTACCCCGGATTTGTTTAACGACCCCCTTCCGAGTCGGGTACACAACTTTCAAAGTAAAATACTTATCATGCTTTTACATATATGCTAAGGAGTACTCCAAATCCATTCTCAAGGGACACACCACTTTTCAAGGGTGCTCATGATCCCATAGGGACACACCACACAACATAAGGGGTGCTCTTGATCCCACAGGGACACACCACACAACATGAGGGGTGCTCTTGATCCCATTCTTAGTGGAGTATCCTTTCAAGCATTTTATCATACACATCACATGCAATTCATAAGGGTGCCCCATGGGCTATAAGACATGCTCATACATACATCATAATTCAAGCACTTAAACATACTTTATATATGACAAGATTGGTCACATAAATCATCTTCATATCATAGGAAGTGGTAGCATGCTTCATGAGTCGATTCAATTCTTCCCAACCCTAAACCTAGGGTTGGCCGAATGATGTAGATTAGGGGTAGCTTAGGTTTTTGACATCAAACATCCCATACAAGCCTCACATATATATACACATCATGTATCCTACCAAGCCTAGCATACATCATGGGGTAATCAACCTTCACAAACCCTAATGTTTCATGTTGGCCGGAATTTACATGCTAAGGAAAGTTAAGTTCTTTTCCAATCAAGCATTCCATTTAAACATCACATACATATACATATCATCTTACTAAACATAAGCATATCCCATAGTGGAGTTAAACCTTCACAAACCCTAATCTTAGGGTGTTGGCCGAAAGTCATAGGGTAGGGGGAATTAGGGTTTTTGCAATGAAACATTCATACAAACATTTATACAAACACCTTGTATACACCATCATACAATACACTAAGCATGAATATATTATAGGATAATTCAACCCTCACTAACCCCTAGGGTTTTGTTCATGGCCGAATGGTGTATGGTATTCAACCCTAGTTTTTTTTCCCATCACAACATGAAGAGAGACAACACACACACACACACACATATATATATATATATATATCCTAAGTTCCAAGGGGTCTCCTCATGCATCAAGGAGTAGCCAAGGCCTTCCCCTTGGTGGTGGCCGAAACCTACATAAGGGCAAAACCCTAGGGTTTTGTTCATAACATCATGAAGGGAAATAACATATACATATACCCTAAGTCCCAAGGGGTCTTCTCATGCATCAAGGAGTAACCAAGGCTTTCCCCTAAGGGGTGGCCGAAACTTACACAAGGTCAATCCCCCATTTTCGAAAACAAGAGAACAAAAGAATCATGCCCAACAATTACACTGCAGGCGAGGGGATACTTACTTCCTTTCGCTTGAATTTCACTTTCTCTAAATCTTTAGGACACCCTTGGTTGAAGGAGGGTGAGAGTTCTCTTTGTTAAAACTTCTCTAGAACCCTTGGCCCTAGTAGAGGGCAAGATCCTTGGATGAGATCTTCTTCCTTCCAATTCCCTAGGGTTAGAACCCTAGGGTGTACTTTTCGAAAAATGAAGAAGGAGGAGAGGGCTCTAAGTTTCGGTTTTTAGAGTGGGGAAGAAGAAGAATGAAACTTCTTTCCCCCTCTCTTATTTATACTACTTTCATGAAGGGACATGTCTCTTCACTTCCCTAGCTTTAACCAGCACATTTCTTATTCTTCCAACATGAAACATCCTTGGTGCAATGGTTAAGACATGGTTAGTGCAACTAGGAGGTTCAAGGTTCGATCCTTGCTTCCTCCTTTCTACATTTTCTTTTTATCACTTGTTGCACTAATCCACATCAAAGCCCATTAAACCAAGCCCATCATGACATTTCATAATAAGTTCCATGAATTCATAACATTATATATGGGGAAAAATTGGGGTGTTACAATCCCTCATACCTTATAAAAAGTTCGTCCCGAACTTTAAAACAGTTCTGGATACTTTAATCGCATTGCTCCTCTCGTTCCCAGGTGGCTTCTTCGAATTGCTCGTTCCGCCACAGAATCTTTACTAAGGGCACTTCCTTGTTCCTTAGCTTTTTGACTTCCCGATCTAGGATCTGAATAGGTCGGCGTTCGGAACTTAGGTTCTCTTGGTCTTGTACTGGTTGGGGCTCTATCGCTTGATTCCTTTCAGAGGTACATTTCCTGAGCATTGATACATGGAAGACATTGTGGATAGCCGACATTTCTGTCGGTAGCTCCAGTTCGTAGGCCACTTTGCCTACCCGTCTCAGGATCTGGTACGGTCCCACATATCGTGGACTCAGCTTCCCTCTCTTCCCGAATCTCATTACCCCTTTCATAGGGGCCACTTTGAGGAACACTGAATCCCCAACATCAAACTCTAGGGTCTGCGTCGTTTATCAGCGTAGCTTTTCTGCCGACTCTGAGCAGTCTCTATCCTCTGGCGGATATTCTTTATAACCTGAGTGGTTTCATCTACAATATCAGTCTGGAGTCCCATCTCCTTCTTTTCACCACTCTCAAGCCAGCATATAGGAGATCTGCATTTCCTTCCGTATAGTGCTTCGTACGGTGCCATCCCGATAGTAGCCTGATAACTGTTGTTATAAGCAAACTCTGCCAGGCTCAGGTATCGGCACCAGCTTCCCTTGAAGTCCAAGGCACAAGCTCGTAACATGTCCTCTAATATTTGATTCACTCTTTCAGTCTGCCCGTCAGTCTGGGGGTGAAAGGCCGTACTGAATTTCAGCTTCGTGCCAAGAGCCTTCTGCACGTGTCCCCAAAAATCTGAAGTAAAACGACCATCCCTATCAGAGATGATGGTCTTGGGAATCCCATGCAGTCGAATAATTTCCTTGACGTACAGTTGAGCCAGCTGCTCCACTGAGTAGGTCATCCTGATAGCCAGAAAATGGGCAGACTTGGTTAGCCTGTCCACAATAACCCATATACCATCATATCCATTCGTCGTTCTAGGCAGCCCAGAGATGAAATCCATAGAGATGTCTTCCCATTTCCACTCGGGGATCGGCAGAGGTTGCAGAACTCCTCCAGGCCTCTGATGTTCTGCTTTGACCTTCTGACAAGTCAAACACATACTGATATAGTGGGCTACATCTCGTTTCATACCGGACCACCAAAACTTACTCTTCAAATCTTGATACATCTTGGTAGACCCAGGATGCATCGCATAAGGTGTTCCGTGATCTTCCTCGAGGATTCTTGTCCGTAAATCGGAGTCGTCGGGACACATAATCGATCCCGAAGATATAAAACTCCGCTGTCCGAAATCCGAAATCCATCGTCCTTGCCTTCGAGAACCTCTTGCTTGATTCTTTGAAGACTCGGATCATGATTCTATTTTTCCAGAATATCGTCGAATAATGTCAGCGTAATCATCAGGGTGGACAGCTGTCCTGATATAATTTCAATCCCGTAATTCATAATTTCTTCCCCTAAGGGTTGTGACAAAGCTGATAAAGACATCAAGGCAGCACATGATTTTCTACTGAGAGCATCGGCTACCTTGTTGGCTTTTCCCGGATGGTACAGGATCTCACAATCATAATCCTTAACCAATTCGAGCCATCTGCGCTGTCTCATATTCAGATCTTTCTGGGTGAAGAAATATCGCAGACTCCGGTGATCTGTATAAACTTTACACTGAGTTCCATATAGATAGTGCCTCCATATTTTCAGTGCAAAGACCACCGCTGCTAACTCTAAGCCATGGGTAGGGTAGTTTCTTTCATGTTCCTTCAGCTGCCTAGAGGCATAGGCAATTACCTTCCCATTTTGCATAAGCACAGCTCCGAGTCCCAGTTTGGATGCGTCGCTGTACATATCGAAACCCATATCGCTTTCTGGAAGAGTCAATATCGGGGCGCTAGTCAGCCTCCTTTTTAGTTCAGTAAAGCTCTTCTCACATTCATCGGTCCATACATATTTCTTGTCCTTCTTTGTAAGAGCTGTCATCGGGGCTGCAATCCGAGAGAAGTTCTCTACGAATTTTCTGTAATAGCCTGCTAACCCGAGGAAACTTCTGATTTCACTGGCATTCTTGGGTCTGGTCGAGTTACTCACAGCTTCGATTTTAATTGGGTCCACCATTACTCCTTCCTTGGAGATAATATGTCCCAAGAATGATACTTGATCGAGCCAGAACTCGCATTTGGAAAATTTAGCATACAGTTGTTCCTTCTGAAGAATCTGTAGTACTATACTCAGGTGTTCAGCATGTTCTTCGGGAGTTCTCGAATATATAAGGATATCGTCGATAAAGACGATCACAAATCTGTCGAGAAATGCTGAGAATACCCGATTCATTTTATGCTTCCGAAATATTCGTCCTTATTTGTCGCATGATTAATATAGGGTAAATGAGATTTTATTTATTATATCACCAAAAATTTATTTTTATCCCATCTTATAAGTCTACATGCATAACTAGTCCAACTCAGCGAGCAAGATGGGCTGCCGTTATGCCCAAAATAAAGAACATCATAGCGATGACTACCACCCCCTCGCTCATCTCCCCTTGGCCCGCCTCAGGATCCTCTACCATTTCCATCGGGTCTTCTTCTTCAATCTCAAGAATCTCCTCGACCACTTCAAGGTCTTCCTCGAACATCTCGAGTATCTCGGGATCCTCCTCGAAGGGGTCGGGATCCTCCTCGAAAGGCTCGGGATCCTCCTCGAAAGGCTCGGGGTCCTCCTCGAAAGGCTCGGGCCAGTCTAATAATTCCACTGTGCTCTCAACTGCCTTGAGCCAGGCCTGGGCGTCCCAGGGCTCGCAGGTGCCAGAGAACTTTTCCGGCTTCAGTCTCTGTCACTGAATCAGATAGGCCTCCTGTCGGACTCCTCGGGCCGGAGTGTCCGAGGGTGCCTGTGCAGTTGGAGGCTCAGTAGGTATCACATTCTGACTTCCCTGCGGGGTTGCAGTGTTCCCCTGCTGGGTCATCAGAGTGTTTATTATCTGTTGTTGTTCAGTGACCTGACGCTGCAGATCTGTGATCACTTGCATCATATTAGGTGGGGGTGCTGTCTCATTAACCCGATTGCTACGTCCTCTAGCCATATCTATCATACAGGTGATAAATGACTACATAAGAATTAACACTACTTTCACTTGTTATGCAAGTATTAATCATCTCCATATAATCATTACTGTACATGATCTAAAGTAAAGCGAGGTTAAGATCTCTTACTTGGAAGCGGCAGGATGAAGCTTGATGTGTGTGTAGTGGAGGGGAAATCTGCTCTGATACCAACCTGTAACGCCCGCCCTTATATCTACTCTCGGGGCGGGGTTACGTACAATCAATCATATAATTTTTCATAAAATTAAAACACAAGTGCAAGGACTAAGTACTGAACATGCTTGTTTAAAACTATCAAGTGATATTTACAGGTGCTAAGCATACTAGTCAGTACATGCCAATCAGATATCATGCTTTAATGATTAGAACATGGTAGGTGCATAGCAAGCTTAGTAATACATAACAAGTATAAGAGTAATCACTAACATTCAAGAGTACCAATCCTAATCACTAACATTCTTTATCAAGAAAACATTAACATAGGCATAGTAAAGTAGATATAGAATCATTCTTTCCCGAGCCACCACCCCACACATCTTCAGCCCTCCTGCCTCTTCCTTTAGTTTAAGTGTCCCTTACCCTGATCTGCAGCATAAGACAACACATAGACTAGTAAGCACAAATGCTTAGTAAGGATCCTGTCCTACTCGCAAAATCCATACGGAAGAACATAACATGTACACATAAGGAATCATAAGCATGAGTTTATCATAGCATACTAAACATCAAGGTTTCTAAGCAAGAGTATAAAGTATCTTAAGCATACCCTTCACATATAATAAATGTTTTCAAAACAATTCCATAAAGGTATTACTTAAAAATATTTCAACATCGTATAGGGCCTAGTTGTGTACCACATTAAGCGCGTTCCCTAATGAATTGGGGTAGCGAGCCACCAACCAATTAGAGCAGGACCCTTCCGTCCTACCGGAGCCATGACCTTCAGTTAACATGTACCCCGGATTTGTTTAACGACCCCCTTCCGAGTCGGGTACACAACTTTCAAAGTAAAATACTTATCATGCTTTTACATATATGCTAAGGAGTACTCCAAATCCATTCTCAAGGGACACACCACTTTTCAAGGGTGCTCATGATCCCATAGGGACACACCACACAACATAAGGGGTGCACTTGATCCCATAGGGACACACCACACAACATAAGGGGTGCTCTTGATCCCACAGGGACACACCACACAACATGAGGGGTGCTCTTGATCCCATTCTTAGTGGAGTATCCTTTCAAGCATTTTATCATACACATCACATGCAATTCATAAGGGTGCCCCATGGGCTATAAGACATGCTCATACATACATCATAATTCAAGCACTTAAACATACTTTATATATGACAAGATTGGTCACATAAATCATCTTCATATCATAGGAAGTGGTAGCATGCTTCATGAGTCGATTCAATTCTTCCCAACCCTAAACCTAGGGTTGGCCGAATGATGTAGATTAGGGGTAGCTTAGGTTTTTTGACATCAAACATCCCATACAAGCCTCACATATATATACACATCATGTATCCTACCAAGCCTAGCATACATCATGGGGTAATCAACCTTCACAAACCCTAATGTTTCATGTTGGCCGGAATTTACATGCTAAGGAAAGTTAAGTTCTTTTCCAATCAAGCATTCCATTTAAACATCACATACATATACATATCATCTTACTAAACATAAGCATATCCCATAGTGGAGTTAAACCTTCACAAACCCTAATCTTAGGGTGTTGGCCGAAAGTCATAGGGTAGGGGGAATTAGGATTTTTGCAATGAAACATTCATACAAACATTTATACAAACACCTTGTATACACCATCATACAATACACTAAGCATGAATATATTATAGGATAATTCAACCCTCACTAACCCCTAGGGTTTTGTTCATGGCCGAATGGTGTATGGTATTCAACCCTAGTTTTTTTTCCCATCACAACATGAAGAGAGACAACACATATATATATATATATTCTAAGTTCCAAGGGGTCTCCTCATGCATCAAGGAGTAGACAAGGCCTTCCCCTTGGTGGTGGCCGAAACCTACATAAGGGCAAAATCCTAGGGTTTTGTTCATAACATCATGAAGGGAAATAACATATACATATACCCTAAGTCCCAAGCGGTCTTCTCATGCATCAAGGAGTAACCAAGGCTTTCCCCTAAGGGGTGGCCGAAACTTACACAAGGTCAATCCCCCATTTTCGAAAACAAGAGAACAAAAGAATCATGCCCAACAATTACACTGCAGGCGAGGGGATACTTACTTCCTTTCGCTTGAATTTCACTTTCTCTAAATCTTTAGGACACCCTTGGTTGAAGGAGGGTGAGAGTTCTCTTTGTTAAAACTTCTCTAGAACCCTTGGCCCTAGTAGAGGGCAAGATCCTTGGATGAGATCTTCTTCCTTCCAATTCCCTAGGGTTAGAACCCTAGGGTGTACTTTTCGAAAAATGAAGAAGGAGGAGAGGGCTCTAAGTTTCGGTTTTTAGAGTGGGGAAGAAGAAGAATGAAACTTCTTTCCCCCTCTCTTATTTATACTACTTTCATGAAGGGACATGTCTCTTCACTTCCCTAGCTTTAACTAGCACATTTCTTATTCTTCCAACATGAAACATCCTTGGTGCAATGGTTAAGACATGGTCAGTGCAACTAGGAGGTTCAAGGTTCGATCCTTGCTTCCTCCTTTCTACATTTTCTTTTTATCACTTGTTGCACTAATCCACATCAAAGCCCATTAAACCAAGCCCATCATGACATTTCATAATAATGTTCCATGAATTCATAACATTATATATGGGGAAAAATTGGGGTGTTACAAGAGATGTGATGGAAACATAGTTGTGTTTCTTGTACTATATGTAGATGATATTTTGCTCATTGGCAACAATGTCAAATTATTATCAGACGTAAGGGTATGGTTGTCTAAACAGTTTGATATGAAAGACTTGGGAGAAGCAGGACACATCCTTGGGATCAAGGTTATAAGGGATCGCTAGAAAAGGATGTTGTGTTTATCCCAAGCTTCATATATAGACACTGTCCTAGCTTGTTTTAGCATGGAAAACTCCAAGAAAGGGTTTCTACCTTTCAGGCATGGAGTTCCTCTATCTAAGGAGATATGTCCTAAAATATCAAATGAGATAGAGGAGATGAAGGCGGTTCCTTATGCATCAGCTGTAGGAAGCCTCATATATGCTATGTTGTGTATGAGACCGGATATCTTCTTTGTCGTGAGCATGGTTAGCAGATATCAGAGCAACCCTGGACGGGGACATTGGACTGCGATAAAACATATACTGAAGTACCCGAGAAGGACTAGTGATTATATACTGGTTTACCAGGCAGACCAATTACTCCCTGTGGGTTATACGGATTTAGACTTCCAATCGAATAGGGACAAAAGTAAGTCTACCTTGAAGTCTGTGTTTACTTTAGGAGGTGGAGCCATAGTATGGAGGAGTGTCAAGTAGAAATGTGTGGCGGACTCCACCATGGAAGTTGAGTATATGGTAGCCTCATAGGTAGCCAAGGAAGTTGTATGGCTCAGGAACTTTATAATGGACTTGTATGTGATTCCTGGTTTGCCCAGATCTATCACAATTTATTGTGATAACAGTGGTGTAGTTGCAAACATGAAGGAACCACGAGCCCATAAGGCGTGTAAACACATAGAGCGCAAGTACCACCTGATACGAGAAATCGTAGAGCGAGGAGAAGTTGTTGTCGCCAAGATTGCATCGGAGGACAACCTCGTTCATCCTTTCACTAAGGCCCTTCCGGCGAGAGCCTTTGATCGACATGTGGAGGATATGAGAGTCAGATGTATGGTATTGTAAGGATAGCAGTGACTTTGAGTATAAGTGGGAGATTGTTAGGATGTATACTAAAAGTCTTGCCTTTTCTGTATGGACATCTACATTTTGAAAGAGAATCACAACATCACTATTTGCATGTTTATATTAGTATATGCATTTCTGTCTGATACTTAGGATTGTAGATAACATGGTGTGTGGTGATACACAGAAGATCATGTTATCAGTCCCTTGCAGAGTATAAGTAGAGGCTCACAACCGAGATAGAGTTGGACAAACCATCGGGATAGTTGTAGTGTAATTTGGAATTAGTTTATGTTGACCAATGAATTACACTAGTGCACTTTGTGTGTATTGAGCAAGACCGACATAGAGGTGATCCAATTTATACTGACTTTATAATTGGATCGGACCTCGGTTTATTATGGAGTACATGCTCTAAATCCTGATATAATAACTGACACATGTACTTAGTAGTTATTTCTTTGATTGACCAATGGGCGAGATTTATTCTGTTAAATTGATAGACCCGATAAGTTGGGAAATAATATTATTTACATGGTGTGCCATTGATTATAGACAGAATTCATATCCTGGTGAGTTAGGATGATGATGCCCCCTTGTTGATCTCATAAGGTTCATCATGTTAAATCTGCAAGTGGACTTGGTCCAACATGATGATAAGGATGAGTGGTACTAGTCAAGGATTTAAAAGTTGATTAATTAAAATTGTTAGTAATTTAAATTAATCAATGGGAATTCGATATCTTAAACACATGGAGAAATTGTACTCATAATAGGTGGAGCCCATAAGTAAATATGGGGGTTGGTGAGGTAGTTCAATAAAGGGTCTTTAGTGGAATAGTTCTTCAGTAATGGATCGGGTTTGGATCCATTAGCAGGCCAAAACCCAACTCCTCCTCATGGCACTTATTGTAGCCCTATAAATACCCCATGGTATCATAAAACCAAGGCATCCAATTGATTAACAAACCCTTGTCTTTTCTCTCCTCTCCTTCTCCTTCTCCTTCTCTCTCCTAGGGCAACCAGCGGCATCACAAGAAGAGAATCCCTTCTCTTCTTGTTTCTCTTCCTTTCTCTCTCGGTGGGTGGTGCAAAGAAGGGGAGCACCTTCTCCTCTTCCAAGTTGTGGCCAGTGCAGCCTTGAGGAGGAGGGGAAGGGCCAGCGACAAGGAGAAAGGGCTCAAGGCGCCAGCGGCAAGGAAGGGAGAGTGGAGGTCGGCGGCGGGTTTTGGGAAGATGAAGTGACTTCTTCTCCCTTCCTCTTCCACTTCTTCATCTTCCATTACCTTCTCTGATCTAAGAGGTTGTGGTCGACGCACCTTGGAGGTCTTGGAGTGGCCGGTAGCGCAAGCAAGGAGGAGAAGAAGCTTGGGCAGTGAAAACCCTAGCCTTAGGGTTTTAGCTAGTGGAAGAAGGTGGTGTTTGGAGGCCTTGGTGATTCCGGTTCTTGGTAGATCGTCGCCCACACGATGTCCAAGAGGAGAGGGTCATACAATAGAAGATCGTAAGATAACGAGAGGTATATTTTCACTTATGGCTCATTCATTTTCTATCATTGCATGTTGTTTTAATTAATTATCATGTTCTTAATTATTTATTAATTATTGTTGATAATTAATTATTTTGGACCCAATAATAAACACAAAATCTGGCGATCCACTCGTCGTCATTTCCACGACTGATTGGTTAAGCGAGTTACAAGGCTTAAACTTTGAGTTTAGCTAAGTTGTAACTCGAATCAATTGGTACGACGACGAAACGGTCGTTTGGGAGATAGGTCTCCATTCGGATTAAATTTTTAATCCGTAGACATGGAGAGGTCTCTCATGGATGACCAGGTATTCACTTAGGAAACCTGCCAAGCTATCCAACATTTACTACTTGTTAAACATGAATCAAACTCAAGGTTCAATCAAATCATAATTTTTAATTTAAATTCAATGATAAAATTTGACACATCTCACAAAATAGATAAGAGTTCTCTGTCTTCTCACTTAGAAATGGGTGAGAAGCTTAGGAGATAAAAAGGTTAGTCCAACTCAACTAACTCCACACATCTAATTAATTTCAACTTTAAATTAATGAATCAAATTTAAATTTTTTACCATATTTAAAATTCTAAAATGCTTAAACTTTAATAATTAATTTAATTTCAAAATTCAAACTTAACTTAATTTTTTAAAATTTAAACACAACTTAATCTTTTAAAATACAAACTTAACTTAATTTTTTAAAATTTAAACATAACTTAATTTTTTAAAATTCAAACTTAACTTAATTTTTCAAAATTCAACCTTAACTTAATTTTTCAAAATTCAAATTTAACTTTTTAATTAATTTTTAAAATTTTCAAAAAACAAATTTAATTTTTCAATCTAAGATTTAATTTTTCAAATCATTGTACTTAAACTTATTCATTAAATGTTTTAGCTTTCTTTTTGTTCACTTACCTGAAAATTATTTAATTTTTGCAAACATTTCTTTTGCACAATCAGTTTGTTTTTGAAAAATAAGTTTTACAAAAAGTCACCTTGGGTTTCACTTAGAATTTTTTTTTTCGTTTTCACATAGAAAAATATCTACAGTCCGGACTTTGATATTTATATATTTTCTTTGGACTTGAGTATTTTTCAAAATTTATCTTATATTTATATCTCCTATGGTATTTTTAAAAAACATTTTAAACATAGAATTTTCTCTTTATAGTTCTTTATATTTTTTTACCTTTTCAAAAGGAGAGAGAAAAATAATAATGTGTTTTTCAAATCGTTAAATAAAAGTAGTTTTAAAAAGTTTTTTCCCTAAACTTAGTATTTTTTTATGTTTTGAATTTTGTATTTTGAATCAAACCCTAACACTCAGAGGAAGATCAACTTGTGGTCAACAAGCCTCCTAGGACTGTATCAGGTTTAGGGGAGTTCAAATTAAAAGACTTAGAAGTTTCAAAAATACTGTATTTTCAAATAACACTATCTTTTCAAAAACACTTTGAAAATACAATATTCTCATTTTCCAATGCATTTTTCTAAAAATCTTTTCATCTTTTGAACATCTCTAAAAACCTTTGAAAAATTACTTGAGTTTGGAAAAATCTCCAAGAAACATAGGAAAAATTTTCTTTGTAGTTAATAAGGTTTCCAAGGATTGTGTCAGATTAGTGAGGGATTTGTAATGACCCTCCCTCCTCACTCTCGAGGGACGTCACATTACTTTTCTGCTTAACTAGGACCAGTCGAGTGACTCCTTGAGCAGTCGACAAGTGCCAGTCGACTCCTGGGAAAATCACTCGACCAATCTTTCTATTCAAAAATTTCCCCTGGATCAGTCGACTGGTGGGACTACCAGTCGACTGATGCAGTCGACTCAGCCTGGGAATCACTCGACCAATGTTTCTGTTCCCTCGAATGCACTAAGGGCAGTCGACTGCTACCTTGATCAGTCGACTGCTACCTTGAGCAGTCGACTGATACGTTTGGAATTCCAGTTCCAGACTTCAGAAACATTGATCAAGTTCATGAATACATTTCTACTTCAACTATACTAAGAATATGGAACTCACAATCATAATACTGGACTAGATCATAAACCATCCATGGCAATTTAAACTCATCATCTTTTGCGGAAATAAACACTACTACATGAAACATAATCTTTGCGGAAATCAACTAATATCATGAACTCAAATAACTTATAAAGTTTTACTGCTTAAAACACGAGCAAGTCTCATCCCAAAAGATCTCACTCCATGGTTCCGCCGCTACTGATACAAATCATCCTTCCTTTGGTCTCCTTGCCTTACATCCTTTCTTTACCTTTATCTGCAGTAAAAGGATGCAAACTATAAGTAAATTTCTTAGTAAGTAGATACCTACTCTCACAAAACATGCAATCGATAGTAAACATGCTCTTGGTTAAAATGCTTGCTTTTAAACATATGGAACTAGAAATGTCATGCTTAACATGAATATGCTCATGAATACACTTGTAACAAATGCTTGCATTTGAAAACTTTGCTTCAAATGAAAAATGCTTATCATGCTTGAAATAAATGTTTGCTTTTGAAAACTTGTATACTCTTATACTTTTTATACTTCAAAATAGATAAACACCCTCCTTTGGGCCCGGCATAGTACCAATGTGTGCATCCCTAATAGGTTTCGGGGTAGCTAGCCACCGAACCCTACAAGAGCATCTCTACTAGGCTCACCTAGATCTCTATGGGCCTCAGCCCGGTACATGCCACTTAAAAAGTAATATACTTAAACTTGTACTCATGCTTGTAAAAAATGCTTAACTTGCACATAGAAGGAAATGTTCCCAAAACTCATTTTAGGACACAACAAAACCTTGGTCTTGTACTTATCTCATTTCATAGTCCCAGAACTCGTTCTAGGGCTTAGTAAGACCTCGGTCTTACTCAAAACATTTATCGAGCACCTTGCGTGCCCTAACTCCCAAAACTTATTTTGGGGTAAATCAAGACCTTGGTCTTGCTAATCTCATGATCACACACACAAAATAAACTTAGAGTCAAGTTCTACGACAACTAGAAATCATACAAAAACCAGTTTTACTGCAGGTGAGTGATCTATTTACATCTTTATACTTCTAAATTTACTACACCGACGTAGGATCTAGCATGGTACTCCTCGTCTACTTCCTTCGTACGATTCAGATCTTGGGCGCAAGAAAAGAAGAGAAACCCTAGTTCTCCTTTTCTTGTTTTCACAGGGAAGAAGGAGAATGAGAAATCCTTTCATTTTCTCTTCTTCTATTCCTTTATATACTACTATAAAAAGACGCTTACTATCCCTTATTTTATATTGTTTTAATATTTTAATGTTATGCTTTACCGCCACTTAACGGAAATTTAAATTAATGCTAAACGAGAGGTTTTTGGTTCGAGCCTCCGCTCCAACTTTTTTAAAGAAAATTTTAATTTCTTTTTATTTTGGAAAATTCTAAAAAAATTTGGGTGTTACAAGACCCAAACTAAAAAATTTATTATTTTTTGAAAATGGAATACACATTGAAAATACTTTATTTTGATTAAAAAATTTCTAAGATCCATATGAAATTTCCTTGTGGTCAACAAGGTTCCTAGGATTGTGTCAGATTTAGGAAAATTCAAATGAATAAAGTACTTAGATTTTCAAATTTTCTTTCTTAAGTACTTAGAACTCCTTATAATATTTTCTAAAAAAGGAAACTTAATTTTTTTTTAAAAAAAAAAGAGTGTATCCACAAAATAATTTTTTAAAAAATCTTTTCAAAGTTCCTTCAAAAATCATCTCCAAAAAAAAATGGAAATATGCAAACTTTCAAGATAATAGGGAGAGAATCATAATTTAAGGGAGAGCATGTTACTTAAGTGTAAATATTTTTCAAAAATACACCTCTTAGAAAACTCTTTCAAAAGTCTTTCTACATAGGATTTTTTTTCTCTAATTTACAAAGAAAATTTATCCTTTACTTAAGAAATTTTATTCTTCTTTATCTTGAGGATTAAAATAAATGGCTAAAAGTTCTTGACATAGACACATTGACCTATGCTTAGACTCAAATCATACTTGGAATCAATAATAGGTGGCTAAAAGTGCTAAACGTTCTGAATATAGACTTATTAACCCATGCTTAGAATCAAATCATACTTGGAATCAACAATAGGTGGCTAAAAGTTCTAAACATAGACTTATTGACCCATGCATAGACTCAAATCATACTTGGTATCAACAATAGGTGACTAAAAGTTCTTAACTTAGACTTATTGACTCATGCTTAGACTTAAATCATTAAACGCTTTAAGCTCATTTTTGCTTATCATGCATGGACTTAATAGGAATATCAACTTGGTTTAAATTCTGATCTTTAGCATTAATTCTGGATTCTTACTTAATTATTTGTTATTTACTTATCATTTGCTTTGTAAAAAAATTAACACTTGATTTTTTTTTACATTTTCAAAATTTTCTTATGGTTTTGCAAAACTCATAGGCTATGATACTCAGTTTCTTTTACCTTCTCCTTAATCAATTTTTTTTTTCAAAAATAAGGAGAGTAGAGAAAATTAAAAATTCTTTCAAAGAATATCTGTTGAAAATATTTTTTTTTGATATATGGCAAAAGGCGAGAGTAGAAAAAGTAAAGTTTAAAATCAAATTTTTCGCTTTAAAACCCCTTTGAAAAATAGACTTGTTCTGAAAAAAAAAATTTAAAGGAAAAACTCCATGTTTTCAAAAATATTTTCACTTTAAAATTAGAATTTCTTTTGCTCAGAAATCTTTCAAACACATTTTTAAAAATTATACTTAGTTTTTTTTCAAAGTGGAAATTGCATGTTTTCAAAATCTTTAGGGAGAAAATTTTAGAGTAAAGGGGAGCTTCATGCATTTTCAAAATACTTAAATTAAAAATTTTCAAAACTTCCTATCAAAGTATTTTTCAAAAGTTTTGTAACATGATTAAAATTGAAGTTACAAACCTATTTTTGGAAAATCTCTCTTAGAAATTTTGTTCACTCGTGTATATTTTTGATATATGTCTAAGGGGGACTAAAAGGTCAAAGTTAAGTGTTTTATAAATTATTCAGGGGGAGTATGAATAATAAAGAGAAAACTTTATTTTGTTCAATATTACATTGGTTTTAAACTTTATTTTGTTGAAAACTCCAATACTTCATTGGTTTTAAACTTACTTTCTTAACTGTTATAATTTTTACTTATCTTTGAATTGTGTTGCCATAAAATCAAAAAAAGGAAGATTGTTGGTGCCGAAAGCACCATATCAAACCTTGTTTTGATATTGGCAAAGGGTTCAAAATTAAGTATTATTGGTTATCTAATGTGTTTCATTAAGTGTGCAGGAAAGTCCTAGTTAAGCTAGACACGAAATCTTGACCTGTAGGGTTGAGCATGAAGTCATGACCGAGGGTTGGGCATGAAAACCTGGTTCGAGGAATTAGGCACGAAGTCCTGGATGAGGGTTGGGCACCGAAGACCTGACCGAGGGTTGGGCACGATGACTTGTTCGAGGAATTGGGCACGATGTCCTAGTCGATGGCTGGGCAACGAAGACCTAATTCGGAAGATTGGACAGAAGACTTACTAGAGTGAGGACTATGGATAGAAGTAGAGATGGGTCGAGGATTGGACATCTTGCGATCTGGGAGTCTCGGAGGCCGAGCAAAAGTCCAACTGGAGGAGCCAGTTGGCAAAAGGTAACTTCTCGGGAGTGGAGTAGGTGAGGACGCACTCCCCATATGAGGGAATAGTAGGCATCAGTTCGACCTAGGATTTCATTTGAAATCCAAAATCAGAACCAATACAGCTCTAACTGTTATCCATGCATATTTATCATATTATATTGTGCTCTTAGACTAACCCTTGTTGCAAGCTAAAAGGAGTTGGTTGCGGTGATCCCAGCCACCTAAAAGGGTTCAAGAGCCTAAGAACCCAAGCGCCTAAGTGGTATCAGGTGCCCTAGAAGGGGTTCTTCCAACAGTTCCGCCACATCATCTCCCAGGCGTCCGTGAGCTCCCAGGTGCCTCAGTAGTTCCAGGTGTCCGAGAATGGAGATAAACGTTGGCCAAGTCTGCGGATAAGGATGCGGTGACGTGGAGGGCGCCCCATACCCTATCAGAGGCCCAAGAAGCATCTCTAAAAGGGGCTTCACCCCTTTTTTCCCAGAACATCAACTCAAGCACCCGAACATGCTACGACAAGCTTCCGTCCTCTAGTTTTCTACACCCACGACGTTCAAGATCGACGACATGACGGTTCAATAAGCTCAGCCTTTCTTCTTAAGTGTCATCAGTATAAAGTTTTAAATTCCATTCTACACTTAAACTCTTATAATTGTACATCATTTTTTGAACTATAGAATTGCCCAACGAAAACGGTCAAGGACCATGAGCCTTGGAGTAGGTGTTGGGACCGGGTGCATGTTGACATGGATGCGGGTTCGTAATTTTAAAATTAATTACGTGCAGCGGAAGATTTAGCATAAATAATTTCCCAAATTATTTAACCACACATCTAAGCATGCAACCTTATATTGTGTAGACATGATCATACATTTAAAATTTTACAGAAAGTAAACTAATTTACTTATTACCTCGCGTAACTTGAAGGAAGAGACGAGATCCAACCGTAAGCGTCCCTTAGAAGCTCCGCCTCTATTTGCATCCACGCCAAGTTTTCATCGGGATGACTTCGCAAAGCCACGAGTTTCGTACCGACAAGAACTACTAGATTCTCCAAAGGCACGACAAGAATACCAAGAGAGAGATGGGAAGACTAACCACCAAACGAAAAACGGAATCAAGATTCCGGGGAGGAAGGAGTCGCGCCCGGTTCTTCTTCTTCTCACGGTAGCTGCTTGGTGGATGAAGCTCACGGCAACAAAGGGAGAGCCTCTAGGGCCGGCGGCACTAGAGGAGGGAGAGAGAGAGAGGGAGAGAGAGAGGGCTTATTCTTTGATCTCTTAGATTGATTTCCAAGTCTTGCCTTGGTTCCTTTATATAGTAGCCTCTCAATCGCCAAGTCTCCTTTTTATGGAATAAATTTTCATAAGAAATTTATCATATAAATTTTTCTATGATTTATTCCATCATGCCAAGTTTTTATCATAATTTAATTTATAATAAAAGCAACCATGTATCCCTTTTTTATTATGGAATAAATTTTAACAAGAAATTTATTATATAAATTTTTCTTATCATAGAAAAATCAATTCATAATTGATTTTATAAAATAAAATAAACTATTCAAAGTTTATTTTAATTTCCATGAAAATAATAAACCAAATTTTGGTTTATAAAAATTTATATATTATCCATAATTTTATAAAACAAACCACGCTCGATTTATTTTATAATCTGAACCAAACAATTTGGTTCTCCCCTTTTAATGTGGCCGGCCAAACAAAGAGGGTAGGGACCCTCTTTGGCCGGCCAAACCCAAGCCAGGACCATATGAATTAAACTCATTTAATTCGTCCAATAAGCCTTCAAAAGACTTGGCCATTTTAAGCTTCCGATGCGTCTCTGAAAAATTTAGATTCGACTTATCTCTCTTGATCGGAAAATCTAATTTTCAACTCGTTTTAAATCCCTCGGATTACTCGTAGTGCGTGTGACTAAATAGGCTTTCGATTTATGTTGCCGTCTATAATTAACCAATTATAGAACGATCATGAGTGGCACCTAGTAGTACATCATGATCTCCAATTAATCGAAAGATCAACGGTTGACCTCAGAAATTATTCTGAAACCCTTCAGCAGCTATAATGAATCGTGCCCCATTCCCTTCACCATCTTATACCCACTTGGTTCAGGACACGGTCTATGTGTGTCAGTCCCCACTAGGCTGACTACGTCACACCTAACCCAAGCAATGTTTTTCTCGTCCTACGGATTCTAGTTACTCTCATGTTTATGAGAGATTCATACTCTGAACATGTGATGCTCTGGCCAGAGGCTTCGAGTAATAATCCGACGATAGGCCTTGGGTTTACATCTCCTCGGAAGGAGTGGTGAATCCTTTGTAGGTTGTTCAAACATCTTCGGGCACTTCTGCTTATACCCAACCATCCTGGGTCCACATCTCCTTAGAGATGCTTGCTTAAGATGTCAAAGTATAAGTCTCCATGACCAAGATGACTTGAACACCGCAAGTCAAAGGAACATCACACTTATGCTGCAGTAAGAACTTCATTGACACATCTATATGTAGATTACCATATAAAATTTTACAGCCAGTCACTCCAATGAACTAGTTCCCTTAACTAGCATTCATGTTTATCTCCTAACATCCCAATGTCTCCAGCCAGTGAGAATCAGCTGATTAGAGAATAACCCATGTTAGTCTCAACAGAATTGATAGTGTCCGTATTTATCAATTCATCGACTAGGGACAATTTCAATACTTCACAATTGCACATGTAGAGATAATCACTAGTTGTGAATTCATCACAAATTCTCTCATGCTGTGAATTGTATTGCGGACATTCAGTAAATGAGTTCAAGATCTCAATCAAATACACAAGCATGTATACTCAAATAGTGAATATTTATTTATTAAAATAAATGATTACAATCATAAGGCGATTGCCTTAGGACACTTCTCTCACAATACTAACAAACTCTCACTTGGCCTAATGCCAATCGCTACGGTATCCAATACCACAGGCTCTAACATGACCCTCAAATTTTCTTTGAGGCAAGACCTTAGTTAAAGGATCCGCTAAATTCCTTTCAGTGGGAATTTTCTCAATTTGTATATCATTCCTACTTATAATCTCTCTATCAGATGATAGCGGCGAAGCACATGTTTGGATCGCTGATGACACCTTGGTTCCTTTGCTTGTGCAATAGCTCCATTGTTGTCGTAGTAAACCGGCACTGCTTCATCAATGGTTGGAACCATACCAAGTTCTGAGACAAACTTCTTGATCCAGACTGCTTCCTTTGCTGCTTCCGAAGCTGCAATATATTCCGCTTCCGTGGTAGAATCCGCTACGGTGTCTTGTTTGGAACTTTTCCAACTTATTGCGCCTCCATTCAAGATAAATACGTATCCGGACTGAGATTTGGAGTCATTCTTATCTGTCAGGAAACTGGCATCTGTATACCCACGTATTATCATATCACCTTCTCCATATATTAGGAACACATCCTTAGTTCTTCTTAAGTACTTAAGGATTGTCTTGACAGCCGCCCAATGATCCATTCCTGGATCAAACTGGTATCTGCTTGTGACGCTCGGAGCATACGATACATCGGGCCTAGTACATAACATAGCATACATGATAGATCCTATCGCGGATGCATAAGGAATCTTATTCATGCAAATCCTCTCGTCTTCTGTGCGTGGACACATAGACTTTGAAAGGTTGATCCCATGCCTGATGGG
>JAGFNQ010001768.1:117360-310684 GCA_024364735.1 Boesenbergia rotunda
GCTTAGCGCTCAATGTACCCAACATCTTCAACACAAACAGTGAGACAGAAGTGCCTTCCTGCATCTTAGAGGTGAAGAGGAGTCTGGAGACCTCGAACCTTTGGATCTCGCCTGCTCGTCAAACAGCTCATGAAGATGGAAGATGATGGTATAAGCATCCATATGCTCATGCTGCTTTTGTAGCTCAGGTACCATAGCGGCTAGCATGATGCAACTCGCAAGTTCAGAATCGGTCACATGTTTCTGATAGGCCACTAACTGGTCTGGAGTTGCATTTTCGGGAGGACGGTTGGGAAGTTGATCTTCAAGGACATAAGCAAGGTTTTCTGCCTTGAGGACTATCCTCAGATTTCGAAGCCAGTCCATGAAGTTTGGCCCAGTCAGCTTATTAGTGTCCAAAATGGAACGCAAATTTAGAGAAGACATGATCAAGTGATTATCCTAGAAATACAAATTGAGCTTATGTGAGAAGAATGATAAAGAATGCATCAACATACATTAATTAAATCCTATTTATTTTTCGAATTGAATAACCCTTTTCATCAATTCGGGAGATCGTAGGAACATCTCCAAATAGGTTGATATCCAACCATAGATAAGAACAACCATGGCTGTGGCCATCAAGTTATTCTTAGCTATGAAGGTAGGTAATTATACCGATTACATATTATACATATGTAACTATCACATTATGCTATCAACTAATTGAATGTTTGCATAAATCATTGGGTTGTTAACTCATTAACAAGTATGCAACAATATACATAGCACCCAACTGCACCTCTCTTTACATCGACCTTGGCTGTGGCACAACAAATCGATGCTCCAAGCTTAAGGCTGACCCATTAATCAAGAAATAGTTTTAATATGGTTGGAGCTCATTCAACCGTTTAGTCAGGCTTGGATGTGTCCAACAACCAAAACTAAGGATTGACCTCTGACTCCAACTATATTAATCATAAACTAATTCCATGGTTTGAACATGTTGAGGTTCAAGCCGGGCATGGATGTGTCCATCAACCCAAACGAGAAACAAAACTCCGGTTCTAACCATATTAATGGAAGGTGTTGGCCTTAATATTTTGTAAGGGGTTTTGGGTCTCATCCTTTTCTTTCTAAGCACATTCATGACACATATTTATGTCATGTACTAACGATTTCCTTAATAAAGTATGTATGTGACTTAATTTATCAAGTCTCATTAATTGAATTAGGAACCGGATTTCCTTATTCCAATTTCATACTTTATTCAAGGAATTGTTTTGGGAAACAATTTCCTAAATTGTCATAATCAATTTCGGAAATAATATGTTTAAGACTTTGATTTCTCTAAATCAAATCTTATTAAATTAAGAGACAGATTCCCTTAATTCAACCACATATTATTTTCATGAAAATCTTATTTAAGGAAATAAACTCTATAGGAAACAATTTTCCTAATTAATTTTGGAGACAACAATATGTAAGAAATCAAATAAGGAAATTATCGTTTGAGAATCACCTCAAAATTTTCCAAGATTTGATCACATATTTTATTTATGGACTAATTAATTACAACAAATTATTTTCTTTGGGTGGCTCCCTGAGGCTCAGATACCCAAAGAAAAGAAATTTGTCGTAAATCTAATTTGGCCCGCTCCCCGAGGCGTAGCCAAATTAAACTTGACAATTCTTATTCAAAATAGGAAATTAAATTACAACAACTAACTTTAATTTGGGTGGCTCCCCGAGGCACTCCCCAAAGTAAAGAATTTTGTTAATAATTTAAAAACCAATTCGAATTTAATTGTTAATTAATGTTCCATAAATTTGTCTAGACTTTCTTGAAAGAAAGTGCCAAAATTGCGAGCTTTCCATAAATGGAAAGTTTCCAAAAATAAAAGGCTTTCAGAAAATTTGTAAGTTTCTGGTACAAAGAAAACTTACATATTTCCAAAATTAGAAATTTCCAAAATTGGGAAGTTTCCAAAATGGGAAGTTTTCACAATTATCATAAAATTTCAGAAACTAGGATATTTCAAAAGTTTGCAAAATTTCATGAGGATTTCCAAACTTTGAAATTCCTAAATCTAAAATTTATCATAATTGGAAAGTTTCCATAATTGAAAATTTTCCAAAATTGAGATCATGACAAAGTTTTCCGCAAAACAATTATATGATTATGTCGAACACTAACCGACTCTGATACCACTGTTGGGACCGGGTGCATGTTGACATGCATGCGGATTCGTAATTTTAAAATTAATTACGTGCAGCCGAAGATTTAGCATAAATAATTTCCCAAATTATTTAACCACACATCTAAGTATGCAACCTTATATTGTGTAGACATGATCATACATTCAAAATTTTGCAGAAAGTAAACTAATTTACTTATTACCTCGCGTAACTTGAAGGAAGGGACGAGATCCAACCGTAAGCGTCCCTTAGAAGCTCCGCCTCTATTCGCGTCCACGCCGAGTTTTCTTCGGGATGACTTCGCAAAACCACGAGTTTCGTTCCGACAAGAACTACTAGATTCTCCAAAGGCACGACAAGAATACCAAGAGAGAGATGGGAAGACTAACCACCAAACGAAGAATGGAATCAAGATTCCGGGGAGGAAGGAGTCGCGCCCGCTTCTTCTTCTTCTCACGGTAGCTGCTTGGTGGATGAAGCTCACGGCAACAAAGGGAGAGCCTCTAGGGCCGGCGGCACTAGAGGAGGGAGAGAGAGAGAGGGAGAGAGAGAGGGCTTATTCCTTGATCTCTTAGATTGATTTCCGAGCCTTGCCTTGGTTCCTTTATATAGTAGCCTCTCAATCGCCAAGTCTCCTTTTTATGGAATAAATTTTCATAAGAAATTTATCATATAAATTTTTCTATGATTTATTCTATCATGCCAAGTTTTTATCATAATTTAATTTATAATAAAAACAACCATGTCTCCCTTTTTTATTATGGAATAAATTTTCACAAGAAATTTATTATATAAATTTTTCTTATCATGGAAAAATCAATTCATAATTGATTTTATAAAATAAAAAAACTATTCAAAATTTATTTTAATTTCCATGAAAATAATAAACCAAATTTCGGTTTATAAAAATTTATATATTATCCATAATTTTATAAAAACAAACCACGCTCGGTTTATTTTATAATCTGAACCAAACAATTTGGTTCTCCCCTTTTAATGTGGCCGGCCAAACAAAGAGGGTAGGGACCCTCTTTGGCCGGCCAAACCCAAGCCAGGACCGTATGAATTAAACTCATTTAATTCGTCCAATAAGCCTTCAAAAGACTTAGCCATTTTAAGCTTCCGATGCGTCTCTGAAAAATTCAGATTCGACTTATCTCTCTTGATCGGAAAATCCAATTTTCAACTCGTTTTAAATCCCTCGGATTACTCGTAGTACGTGTGACTAAATAGGCTTTCGATTTATGTTGGCTGTCTATAATTAACCAATTATAGAACGATCATGAGTGGCACCTAGTAGTACATCATGATCCCCAATTAATCGAAAGATCAACGGTTGACCTCAGAAATTATTCTGAAACCCTTCAGCAGCTATAATGAATCGTGCCTCATTCCCTTCACCATCTTATACCCACTTGGTTCAGGACACGGTTTATGTGTGTCAGTCCCCACTAGGCTGACTACGTCACACCTAACCCAAGCAATGTTTTTCTCGTCCTACGGATTCTAGTTACTCTCATGTTTCTGAGAGATTCATACTCTGAACATGTGATGCTCTGGACAGAGGCTTCGAGTAACAATCCGATGATAGACCTTGGGTATACATCTCCTCGCATGCAGTGGTGAATCCTTTGTAGGCTGTTCAAACATCTTCGAGCACTTCTGCTTATACCCAACCATCCTGGGTCCACACCTCCTTAGAGATGCTTGCTTAAGATGTCAAAGTATAAGTCTCCATGACCAAGATGACTTGAACACCGCAAGTCAAAGGAACATCGCACTTAAGCTGCACTAAGAACTTCATTGACATATCTATATGTAGATTACCATATAAAGTTTTACAGCCAGTCACTCCAATGAACTAGTTCCCTTAACTAGCATTCATGTTTATCTCCTGACATCCCAATGTCTCCAGCCAGTGAGAATCAGCTGATTAGAGAATAACCCATGCTAGTCTCAACAGAATTGATAGTGTCCGTATTTATCAATTCATCGACTAGGGATAATTTCAATACTTCACAGTTGCACATGTAGAGATAATCACTAGTTGTGAATTCATCACAAATTCTCTCATGCTGTGAATTGTATTGCGGACATTCAGTAAATGAGTTCAAGATCTCAATCAAATACACAAGCATGTATACTCAAATAGTGAATATTTATTTATTAAATAAATGATTACAATCATAAGGCGATTGCCTTAGGACACTTCTCTCACAATACTAACAGTAGGAGCCATTATAGACTCTGAACTAAGTAGAACAAACTGCGTTTGTCATATTTGAATTGTGCATTTTCCATTGCGTTTAAATCTGTGTTTCCGAAAAATTTACGTTATCGATATTCAAACCCCCCCTCCCCCCCCCCCCCCCCCGCTCTATCGATTACAACAATTCCACCAATAGCGTCGAACTTCTTAGTCAAGGCATCAAGTTTAGTGGAAAGTAGGTTAATGGCCCCCACCTCAAGCTTCCCCGAAATCTTAGTTGGGTTGAAACTCCCCTCAGATGCCCAATGGTAGTGGTTTAGTGCCACACTCTCTATGATTTCTTCCACTTCATCCACACTTTTGTTTATAAGTTCTCTGCCTATTGCGGAATCCAAGGAGACCTTAGTCTGATAATTGATTCCATTATAGATGTTGTGAATTACCAACCACTTTTTCAGACTGTGGTATGGGCATATTCTCATGATTCCTTTAAATCGATCCCAGGCATCAAATAATGACTCAGTGTCATTCTACCTGAGCCTGACAATCAGATTGCTCATATATGCAATCTCACTTGGTGGGAAGAATTTATCTATGAAGACTTGCTCACACTAGGCACAAGAGGTAATCCTATTTATAGGGAGGAAGTTCAACCAAGCTTTGGCTTGGTCTCATAGAGAAAACACAAATAGATATAGATTGAATGAATCCAGGGGCACCCCATTCATCTTCAAAGTTCCACAAGTCTCATAAAATGTTTATAAATGTTAGTTGGGGTCCTCAGATGCTCCTTCCCCAATTTATGTCGTTGCACCATGGTATGAATACCATTAAATTTCAAAGTTGTTGGCATCTACAGTAGGTCTGGTGATGCTAGAACTAAAGACTCTGGTATGTGGAGTTCTATACTCTTTCAAAGGCTTATTGTCGTTTGGATTATGTGCCATGGTGTTATATGGTTGCTCTGAATCTAACTGTGCTCTTTGTTCACTTCTCCTGTGTCTGAATGTTTTATCAATCTCAGGATTGACAAGTAATAGATTTCCTACAGAGATTAGACTTCGCATGCACAATAGAAGTACTCATAGGCAAGGAAGAGAGAAACAATGTTTTTGGTATTTTTATATAAGTATGCAAAAATAGAAAAGAATAATTGTGATGAAGCAAACAAAAAAAATATTTTTGGGTTTCTATATAAATGTAAAAAAACAAAGCCACTATATTTTTGTGTTTTTTATATAAAAATGCAAAAGTAAATATAGACAAATATGCAAAAAAATAAGTGTAATAAAGTGTGTAGAAATAATTACAATAAAGGAAAGAAATGCCTAGTCAGGCTCGGTAGCTAGTCACCTAATGTTGCTCACTCAGTCACTAGTAACAACGCTAAAAACTTGATGGCGTCTCGCAAATCATCATGTAATATAAAAGATATCGTATCCACATGGATTGATTGGCAATCACCAGGGAGTTTGCAATTGTGAACTAGCTAGACTTGCTGAAGTGAGGTGTGATCGCACAAGAACAAGAACTAAGACGAGAAAAAAGAGAAGGCTCAGTGAATGAGGGAAGAAGACTATGCAATGGGAATGGCCTAGGGTTTAGATTTCCTTGTGATAATCTTTGATGTTCTAGAGGGTGCTAGTGCTCGAATCTCTATGGTTTGGCATTGTAGGAGCCTAGATAAGTACCGGAGTGTCCTCACAAGTAACACACAGAAGTATCTCCCATGGCGGCTATCTGATATCATTAGATAGGCATGGTAAATTAGAACGTCCAGTTAAAGAATTACGCTTATCACATAGGGCTCCCCGAGTATACATTCTAGGTTACACAAGTTATCTCCTAACATGGGATTAGGGAAGACCCATTAAGTGCAAATTAGGTCCATCTTGTATGAACTTAGTCTCGAAATTAAGAGAATGCTCAAGGTTGTCTGGTTAAAGGATACTCATTGTCAAATAGGGCTCCTTGGGTATATAACCTTGAGCATACCCATGAGGGTGATAAATCCATATATTTATTCAATCAAACATATTAATCAAGCATATACTTAAGAAATCTAAGCATCAATTATTCATTGAAGAATTTCATCAAACAAGATCCATGCTAAATCATGTTATCAATCCAAGAACAAAAGTAATCCATAGAGTTTATATCAAAACCACATCACAAATACTCCCAAAACCCCTACAACACATGGAGACTACTTACTAGACATGGAGAGAAACCAAAGACTCAAAGAAACAAGCTTCCTAGTATTAGTTGGAGCCCTAAAGCCAATATGTGATAATTGTCTAAGGAGTTTTTGTATCATATTCTATCATTAATAAAGGCCTGTTTGGTTTTATACTTACTTTATATTTGTGCCAAATAACTAAGTATAATAATATCCTTTGGTAGTAGGTTCTTATCTGCATCATATCCATTGGTTGAATCGATAGTGAGATGATGTAGAGAACACTATACTAAACCATTCCTACTCAAGCATTAATATTCAAGGACAATATTAATGCATGGAGACTAGCATGTAGGTCAACTGATGACTTGAGCTCACAAGTCATGGATATGTGATATCAAGTTGACACATGGATATACATTAGAGACTATGTACTGAATTGACCCGCCATGAGAAAGTTTCATAGATTGTCATATGAGTATCATAAACTTTCTCAGGTGACTATTAGTAGGAATAATCCTTAGACCTGAAGTCACTACGGTTTCCTACATAAGGAGTTATGTACTTTGGTATCGTCAAACGTCACCTGTAACAGGGTGGACTATAAAGGCGATCACTGGGTATGTAATAAATTATACAGAGGGAAGTGAGTGATGTAGATGGGATCTATCTCTCCCATATGATGGGAGTGATATCTGTGGGCCCCTTGATCGAGTAAGACTACTAAAACGCATGGTCATGCTCAAATGAGTCAATATGAGATATTGAGTTTATTTGTTTGAGTGAGTCTACTCGGGGATCAAAAAACACAAAGATTGAACGAGGATGGCATGGTCTATGCCTCATTGGTCAATCAAGATATCAAGGATAGAAGGACAAGGTCATACATTGTCATAGTCACGGAGATTAAGTCGGATCTCAACTTTCTCATCACTTGAATAGCAATGATGCATTGCTAGATGCCGCTCATTGCTTGTATATCTAAAGTGGTTTAGACACATTGCCAATGTTACGAGAACCTATTGGGTCACACACTAAGGACACGATACTTCGGAGATTAATTGATCTTAGTTTGACTAAGATTTGATCTGAGTTGGATAATTGATTTAGAGACTCAAGTCAATCCAATTGGATTATGGGATTGACTCAACCACTTAATTATGGATAATATTCATTAAATGGTTTAATGAAAATTATTTATGAGGAAGGCTAAGTGGCATTCTATTCATTAGATGTAGATGCATAGAATATTAAGAGTCTTAAGGAATACCAAAAGACTTGGTATTCATTAGGTTTTATTAACATTAAGATGAGAGGATCTCAAGGGACATAGACCCTTGGTATTCATTAGATGAGTATAAATACCCCCTCTTGTCAAAGCTAAGAGAGAGCACTTCTCTTCTTCTTCTTTCTTCCTCCTTGTCCAAAACTCCCTAGTGGAGGTTCTTGTGCTTTGTGAACCATCCCAAGTTGCTAGCACAACTAAGGTGGTTCCTCTCTGAAGCAAAGATCATATTCGTGTGGATACGCATATAGGCACGGACACTTGAACGTGCAAGAGATCCGGCATATCTCGAATAAGCTGGATAAGCAAAGGGCACGTGCCAAAAGTATACCTATACGATAGGATTTTTTGTAAATTCACTTTTTATGAGTTTTCTTTCGCATGAATCGCTCAAGGGATCTTATTTCAACTGTGAATTTTAAATATTTTTTCCCATAGATCCCTACAGTGGTATCAGAGCCACTTGCGAAAGATCTTACAAAGAAAAAATAACTCTTATATGCGATATAGAAGTAGGGCATAATTTTGTTGTGGATTGTATAATGCATGAGAATTTGTTGAAATACAAAAGTTTGTATTGATCAAACTATATGTCCATAGCATTACCATATGAATATGAAAGTGTGTTATGGTCCGATTGTACTCAACAAATTTTATAACTTTTGGTTTCGGCTCATGAGCATTTTTACAATCATAATAAAAATTGATGTCATAAATCTATTGTGTGTGATTGATGACATGGTGCATAGTTATGACCTTAACCCCAATATAATTGGATGTATTGTGTGTGTGCATGTTGTAATGTAATTCATAATACGGCCTGCGTGTCGTGCCTTATCTCTATTTTTCTAGTTGTAAAATAGATTTAGACTCGAATGTAACTCGAGTTTTCCTGTTTTGTAATGTACAAAATGAGAAGTGGAATGCCCATTAAAGGATGAAGTTACAAGAAGGATGTGCGACACATGACAACCGAAGGATGCACTTGGAGAAGATGTTATCCCTAGGTTGACCATCGATTTTCTCATTGGCTTAAGAAGATCGTAGCATACGGGCCATAACCATGTCACATTTATCGCTTATATGTTGATATATGCAATGTGTGTATGTGATGCATGATTATATAAATATCTTAATTAAGTCAACTCGATATACCTACCAAAGTTTGATACTCATAAACTACCTCGATCATTTGTTGTTGGGTTTTCCAAAGCAAAGCGACACATTTTATCTTGGTAGAATGCGAGAGGACAATTGTGATGTCCCGCTATTGAACTTTGTGTGAGACTTAACTAAGTCACCTCAATTGGATTGAGAAACTTAGAGGCATATCCCAAAAGTTGGGAAAATTGGGTAAGAGAACAATTATACTAAGTCTTGGGCGATTAGCTAAAGCTAACTCAAGATGATGTGTAATATGGATCTTGACCCTTTTATTTTCAAGAGTTGCATAAGATGTAATTGGTAAAATGTTACCTATCTAATTATACCAAGTCTTGGGTGATTAGCCAAAGCTAACTTAAGATGAGGTATAATATGGATCTTGTCCCACATGAATATGGTCGCTTTTTGGTTTGGAGCTAGTAGTATGGGCAAATTGAGTTTGCCTACATCCATGACTAGCCCCTATCAAAGCTTTACGATTTAGTGAGAGTATCATTTAATTAAAGACCTAATTAAATGATTTAGATATGATACTTATTTCTGTATATTTTACTGTTGTAGATCACCATGTCATCTAACACGTCGAATACTCTCTCTCTGTGATCCGTCCTTGAGAAGGACAAGCTCAGCGGAGCTAATTTCCTGGACTAGTACAGAAATATGAGGATCGTCCTCAAGCAAGAACGAAAGTTGTACGTCCTAGAACAACCTCTTCCAGAAGCACCCGCCACTACCGCTACTCGTGGGAAAAAGATGCTTACAAGAAGCATCAGGATGATGCACTCAATGTATCATGTCTCATGCTTGCCACCATGAACTTTGAGCTTCTGAAGCAACATGAGAACATGGATGCACACGATTTGGTTGAGCACCTAAAATAACTATATCAAGGGCAAGCTAGGCATGAGCGGTTTGAGGTGTGTAAAGCCCTATTTGCATGCAAGATGCAAGAAGGAACTCCCGTAGGAACTCACGTACTCAAGATGATTGGGTATATCGAGAACCTTGAAAGATTGGGATTTCCACTGGGCCAAGAATTGGCCACGGACCTTATCCTGCAATCGTTACCGGAAGGGTACAGTCAATTTGTCATGAACTATAACATGAATGAAATTGACAAGCCATTGCATGAGATGCTCGACATGTTGAGAACTGCTGAACTCAATCTCAAGAAAACCAAGACCAGTAATGCACTGATGGTACAGAAGGGCAAAGGCAAATGAAGCCTAAGGGCAAGGGTAAGACCCAAGCCAAAGGCAAGGCCAACTCTACTGCACTGAAGGCCAAAGGCGGGGTGTCTAAGGAAAGGACCTGCTTCCACTGTGGTGAGACCGTACATTGGAAGCGGAATTGTAAAATCTACTTAGAGGAAGTAAAAAAGAAAAGAAGTGAGACTTCTGCCTCAGGTATTTTTGTTATAGAAGTCAATCTATCTATTCTTCTTCTTGGGTATTAGATACTGATTGTGCATCTCACATTTGTACTAATGTGCAAGGCCTTCGAAGAGCTAGATTGTTGACAAAGGGCGAAGTGGACCTACGAGTAGGCAATGGCGCAAGAGTTGCTGCTATAGCTATAGGAGCATATTCCTTGTCTTTGCCCACTGGGCTTATCTTAGAACTAGAGAAGTGCTTTTATGTAACTCCACTAACTAAGAATATAGTTTGGATAAGAAAGACTTTTCATTTATCATAAAGGACAAATATTGTTCTATAATGTTAAATGACATGTGCTGTTGTAGTGCACTCCTTATGAATGGACTCTATGTTCTAGACTTAGAGAACCCAATCTATAACATAAATACCAAACGGTTCAAACCAAATGATTTGAACGAAAGGTATCTCTGGCATTGTCGCTTAGGTCATATAAATAACAGTCGCATATCCCAACTCCATAAGGATAGATTACTGGACTCATTTGATTTTGAATCATATGAGACATGTGAATCTTATCTTCTAGGCAAGATGACCAAGACACTGTTGGGACCGGGTGCATGTTGACATGGATGCGGGTTCGTAATTTTAAAATTAATTACGTGCAGCGGAAGGTTTAACATAAATAATTTCTCAAATTATTTAACCACACATCTAAGCATGCAATTTTATCTTGTGTAGACATGATCATATATTTAAAATTTTGCAGAAACATAAACTAATTTATGTATTACCACGCGTAACTCGTAGGAAGGGATGAGATCCAACCGTAAGCGTCCCTTGGAAGCTCCTCCTCTATTTGCGTCCACGCTGAGTATCTTCGGGATGACTTCGCAAAGCCACAAGTTTCATGTTCTCGAGAACTACTAGATTCTCCGAGAACGCGGCGAGAAAAACCAAGAGAGAAGTCGGAAGACTAACCACAAAAGGATGGCCGGAATTAAAATTCCGGCGAAGCAAAAGAAGAGGCTTGCGGCAAAAAGATCCTTGTGACAAACTCTAATTCCGGCAGCACCTTCTTCCGGCCAAGAGATGGCCGGAGCTTCCTTCTCCGGCAGCAGGTGGTGGTCGGCAGGGAAAGGGCAGGGGCGGTCGGCTGGTGCTCCTTCTTGGGGCTGGTTGGCGCACGGCAAGAAGGGGAGAAGAGAAGGAGAGAAAGAGAGGGAGAGAGCATATGCCTTCATCTCTACGATTATTACCCAAGCCTTGCCTTGGGTCCTTTATATGGTGGCCTCTCAACCATCAAGCCTCTCAAATATGGAATAACTTATTCCATCATGCCAAGTTTGATTTTATATCATGGTTAAAATCATATTTTAATTCATGATAAAAATCAATCAAGTCTCTTCTCTCCTATGGAATAAATTTCCTTATCATGGTAAATCAATCCATGATTGATTTTATGAAATAAACCAATCCATGGATCATATTAATTTCCATGAAAAATAAACCAAACCTTGGTTTATTATATAAAAAAATTTATATCATCCATAATTTTATAAAACAAACCACACTTGGTTTATTTTATAAATTGAACCAAAAAACTTGGTTCTCTCCCTTTGTTGTGGCCGGCCAAGCAAAGAGGATGGAGGCCCTCTTTGGCCGACCCATCCAAGTCATGCCCCAATGAAATAAACTTATTTAATTCATCTATTAAGTCTTCAAAAGACTTAGCCATTTTACGCTTCCGATGCGTCTCTGAAAAATTCAGATTCGACTTATTGTTTGGCTTAACCAAACCTAATCTCTCTTGATTGGAAAATCCAATTTTCAACTCATTTTAAATCCCTCGGATTACTCGTAGTGCGTGTGACTAAATAGGCTTTCGATTTATGTTGGCCGTCTATAATTAATTAATTATAGAACGATCATGAGTGGCACCTAGTAGTACATCATGATCCCCATTTAATCGAAAGATCAACGGTTGACCTCAGAAACAATTCTGAAACCCTTCAGTAACTATAATGAATCATGCCCCATTCCCTTCACCATCTTATACCCACTTGGTTCAGGACATGGTCTATGTGTGTCAGTCCCCGCTAGGCTGACTACGTCACACCTAGCCCAAGTAACATTTTCTCGTCCAACGGATTCTAATTACTCTCATGTATTTAAGAGATTCATACTTTGAACATGTCATGCTCTGGCCAGAGGCTACGAGTAACAATCCAATGATAGGCCTCGGGTATACATCTCCTCGCAAGGAGTGGTGAATCCTTTGTAGGTTGTTCAAACATCTTTGGGCACTTCGGCTTATACCCAATCATCATGGGTCCACACCTCCTTGGAGATGCTTGCTTAAGATGTCAAAGTATATGTCTCCATGACCAAGATGACTTGAACATCACAAGTCAAAGGAACATCGCACTTAAGCTGCAGTAAGAACTTCATTGACATATCTATATGTAAACTACCATATGAAGTTTTACAGCCAGTCACTCCAATGAACTAGTTCCCTTAACTAGCATTCATGTTTATCTCCGGACATCTCAATGTCACCAGCCAGTGAGAATCAGCTGATTAGAGAATAACTCATGCTAGTCTCAACAGAATTGATAGTGTCCGTATTTATCAATTCATCGACTAGGGACAATTTCAATACTTCACAGTTGCACATGTTGAGATAATCACTACTTGTGAATTCATCACAAATTCTCTCATGCTGTGAATTGTATTATGGATATTCAGTAAATGTGTTTAAGATCTCAATCAAATACACAAACATGTATACCCAAATAGTGAATATTCATTTATTAGAATAAATGATTACAATCATAAGGCGATTGCCTTAGGACACTTGTCTCATATCACTAACAAACTCCCACTTGGCCTAATGCCAATCACTACGGTACCCAATACCACAGGCTCTAACATGACCCTCAAACTTGCTTTGAGGCAAGGCCTTAGTTAAAGGATCCGCTAAATTCCTTTTAGTGGAAATTTTCTCAATTTGTATATCATTCCTACTTATAATCTCTCTATTCAGATGATAGCGGCGAAGCACATGTTTGGATCGCTGATGAGACCTTGGTTCCTTTGCTTGTGCAATAGCTCCATTGTTGTCGCAGTAAACCGGTATTGCTGTAACGCCCCGAATTTTCCTCAAGAAAGATAATGTAAGAAGGGGAACATGCCCAAATTTATAAATAAAAGAATACGAAGTACCTTTATGTAAAAGTACTATTATATTCATAAAATATAATAAAATGAGATTTAATATCATTTTGATATTATGAATGAAATGTGTGAATATGAGCATCCCTAGACAGGCATTGGTTATGTGGGCTTAAGGAAAGAAATAAAATAAAAAGGAAAATGAAGCAGAAAGGGGGGTGCCAAGGATCGAACCTTGAACCTCATGAAGAACCAAACCTTAAGTATGCCCATGTAACCAATTCACCCAGCAGGGGAGTGCTGAGAAAAGGAGAAGGGAAATGCTAGTTAAGGGGAAATTAGGGGAAGAGACTCATGAAGATGAAGAGTCACCAACGGAGAGACGCATGCCTCTTCGTTCGCTATAAAAGAATAGGAGAAGTGACGAAGGGAGTTTTTTCGGCAAGGAACGAGACTTTCGATTCCCTTCCACCAAAACTTAGGGTTTCCTTCAGAACCCTAAGAACCCAGTTCTTTGAGAAGTCAGGAAAGAAAGAAGGAAGGAGCAGAACGAGAGGAAGAGCTTTCTTCTCCAAAAGCCGAACACTCCTTGGAACTTAAGCGTAAGAAGTAAGTCTCCTCGCCTGTAACATAATCGTTACGAGTGTTCGTAAATGTTCTGTTCGTAGATGTTCTTACGATTGTTCGTAAATATTCTGTGTTCATGGAAAAGGTTACAATGTTACTGTGCTTTACGATTCAGGCTACACAGACCGATCAGGGAGTACCTGATCGGTCAGAGGGCATCCTGATCGGTCTCCCAGACCGATCAGGCTACACCCTGATCGGTCTCCCAGACCGATCAGGCTACACCCTGATCGGTCACCGAGACCGATCAGGCCATGCCCTGATCGGTCTGGAGACCGATCAGGGGAGCGTACAGAACCTTCTGTGTGCCCATCCATGTATACCCTGATCGATCACAGACCGATCAAACTACACCTTGATCGGTCTGGGGACCGATCAGGTGAGTGTACAGGTCGATGAAACTTTCTGTAGTTGCCCTGATCGATCACCAGACCGATCGGGCTACAGATCAGGTGTAAGTACAAGTTATGAACCACAGAAATGAAGAAAGGTTTCTCATGCTATGTATGTTTTACCTCCATGTTGTATGAATGCTATGCTATATATGTTGTATGCTATGGATTCCTTATGAAAGTAGGAAAAGTCATGTTACGGAATCATGCTTATGAATGAATAAACTTTACCTCCATGTTGTATGAATGCCATACTATATATGTTGTATACTATGCATTCCTTATGAAAGTAGGAAAGATTATGTATGGATTCATGATTATGAATAAATGAAATGTCTGCATTCTTTATGAAAGAAAGAAAGAATATGTGAATACCTATAGTACGTTCAATAAGAAAGAAAGAAAGGAAAGAAAAGAAGAATGACTGAACGTCTATAGAATATTCATCAAGAAAGAAAGAAAAGAATGCATGTAAGTATTTTATTTTAAAGAATGGCAAGTACCGGATCCCGAAAGGGATCCACGGTTCCGGACTACCGCAGCTGTCCCTAGGCTGAACGAGAGTAAGCCTAGCAAGAGGGCCCTGTAGGTCGGGATTAGCTACCTCGCATCCTACTAGGGTATGCGCGCAAATACAAGGGTACAAGCCAGGGATCCCACAAGCAAGAATGTATTTTTAAGTATTATGTATTAAGTTTTCCAAAAGAGCATCCTTATGTCTTGTGCATTCCACTCATGCATTCATTCATATTATGCACTTAAGAATGTCATGTTAAGAAAGTTCAAGTTAAGAAGATTTATATGCTGATGATATGTTCATTTCATGACTATGTTTGTGTCCATGCCATGCTATGCAAGATAAGTATGTATGCCTAAGAAATTCATGCTATGCTATATGTTAATATGTATGAATGTGATACCCTGCATGATATGAGCTATATGAATGATATGCCATGAATGTTATGTTGTATGATTTGCTATGATGTACGGATTTAGCGAGTAGGAAAGAGACTTACTAAGTGTATACTTATAGGATGTTTGCTTATGTTACAGATCAACCCAGATCGTACTAAAAGAAGGGAAGCTGCAGGAGGCTTGGATGTGTGTGATGGTGACTTGGCCGTCGATAGATTATCATGAATAAGAAAGCATGTTATAACTTGACTGGTCACTTAGTCGAATATGTTAAGACACGAATATTAAGAAAGGTTAATGTTTTATATACCTACTATTCCTTGTGTCATGATGTTTCCGCTGCCATGTACTATAAGTTAGACCAAGTAGGAATAGTAAGGATAGGAAGAAGAATATAAGTAACGCACTACTCTGAAAAAAAAAAAAAAAAAAAAAAAACACGGGCGTTACAATTGCTTCATCAATGGTTGGAACCACACCAAGTTCTGAGATAAACTTTTTGATCGAGACTGCTTCCTTTGATGCTTCCGAAGCTGCAATATATTCCGCTTCCGTGGTAGAATCTGCTACGGTGTCTTGCTTGGAACTCTTCCAACTTATTGCGCCTCCATTCAAAATAAATACTTATCCGGACTGAGATTTGGAGTCATCCTTATCTGTCTGGAAACTGGCATCTGTATACCCACGTATTACCATATCACCTTCTCCATTTATTAGGAACACATCCTTAGTGTTTCTTAAGTACTTGAGGATTGTCTTGACAGCCGCTCAATGATCCATCCCTGGATCAGACTGGTATCTGCTTGTGACGCTCAGAGCATACGATACATCGGGCCTAGTACATAACATAGCATACATGATAGATCCTATCGCGGATGCATAAGGAATCTTATTCATGCAAATCCTCTCGTCTTCTGTGCGCGGACACATAGACTTCGAAAGGTTGATCCCATGCCTGATGGGAAGGTAACCTTTCTTGGATTCCGACATGCTAAACCTTTCTAGCACTCGGTCTATATATGTACACTACGAAAGACCAAGCAACCGTTTTGATCTATCTCTATAGATTCTAATCCCAAGGATATAGGTTGCTTCTCCGAGGTCTTTCATGGAGAAAGTTTTGGACAACCAAATTTTAACTGACTGTAAGACTAATATATCGTTTCCTGTAAGTAATATGTCATCGACATATAACACTAGGAATACGACTGCACTCCCACTAACCTTCTTGTACACATAAGGTTCGTCAGGATTTTGTGAGAAATCAAACTCTTTGATTGACTCATCAAAACGGATGTTCCACCTCCTGGATGCTTGCTGTAGTCCATATATGGATCATCGAAGCTTGCATACTTTGGTTTTATTAACCGATATGAAACCTCTAGGTTGTATCATGTATACATTCTCAAGCAGGTTTCCATTAAGGAAAGCTGTTTTCACATCCATTTGCCATATCTCATAATCATAATGAGCTGCTATGGCCAGGAGCATCCGAATGGATTTAAGCATAGCTACTGGCGAATAGGTTTTCCTTGTTTCTGACGATATCCTTTTGCCACTAATCTAGCCTTAAAGGTAACAACATTACCTTCCATGTCGGTTTTCTTCTTGAAAACCCACTTGCACCCTATGGGCTTAATCCCTTCAGGTGGGTTAACCAAGTCCCATACTTGATTTTCGTACATGGAATCCATTTCCGACTTCATGGCTTCAAGCCATTTGTCCCTTTCTGAACTTTTCAGAACATCATCATAACTGATAGGTTCGTCATCGCTAATGAGTAACACGTTGTTTTAGGTTCAACTAATAGCTCGTCATTATGAGTTATTGGTTGTGGGTCTATACTAGGTGTCTCTGTAATGTCTATTGGAGTTTCTTGAACTTCTTCAAGTCTAATGCTACTCCCACTGTTTTCTTGTAAAAGAAATTTTTTTCTAGAAATACAACATGCCTTGAAACAAACACCTTTTGTTCCAAGGGATGATAGAATTGGTAAGCATTCGTTTCCTTAGGGTATCCAATAAATAGACATTTATCAGACTTAGCATCCAATTTGTCTGATACAGTCCTCTTTACATGAGCAGGACAACCCCATATCTTTAGGTGAGATAAATGAGGTTTCTTAATATTCCACGTCTCATATGGAGTAGTAGAGACTACCTTGGTCGGGACTCTGTTTAGTAAGTAAACAGCTATCTTAAGCTCATTGCCTCAAAAGGATTTTGGAAGAGTTGCATGATTCATCATAGATCTAACCATGTCCATCAAGGTTCGGTTACGCCTCTCAGATACACCATTATGCTGTGGTGTATATGGCAGAGTCCATTGAGACAATATCTCATTGTCCCTAAGATAATCTTGAAACTCTTGACTTAAGTATTCACCACCCCGATCGGATCGAAGTATCTTAATACTTTTGCCAAGCTGTTTCTCTACTTCACTTCTGAACTCTTTGAATTTCTCAAAAGCTTCAGATTTGTGTTTCATTAAGAACACATACCCGAATCGTGAGTGATCATCGATAAAGGTAATGAAGTAGCTATAACCTCCTTGTGCAAGAGTTGACATTGGTCCACATACATCAGTATGTATTAGACCAAGTAATTCTCCCACTGGTTTACCTTTTCCGGAAAAGGGTAATTTGGTCATCTTGCCTTTTAAGCATGATTTGCATGTATCAAATGAACCAGGTTCAAATGATTCCAGAATTCCACATCGGTGTAATTTGGTCATGCGTTTCTTACTTACATGGCCAAGACGACAATGCCACATATAGGAGTCTATTTGATTATCTATTCGAGCACGTTTGTTGCTAACTTCGATATTGAAAACGTCACCGGATAAATCTAACGTGTAGATACCATTGCATAAAGTTCCGGTTCCATAAAGAACGCCATTTAAAGTTATGTAACAGCAATTGTTACTAAAAGTTAAATGATAACCCTTTTCATTCAAGCATGAAATAGATACAATGTTCTTTATTAACAAAGGAACAAAATAACAATTATCCAATTCTAAGACAAGTCCAGTAGGGAGCTTTAGCAAATATGTTCCGATGGCAACAGCAGCAATCTTTGCTCCATTTCCAACTCGCAAATTCGCTTCTCCCTTGACGAGTCTTCTTCTATTCCTAAGCCCCTGTATGTCATTACATATATGTGAGCTACACCCAGTATCAAGTACCCAGGTGACCGAGGAAATAGAGTGGCATTCAATAACGAAAATACCTGAAGAGGATGGGGCATCGGATGCCTTCTTCTTCAAGGACTCAAGATAAACATTGCAGTTTCTTCGCTAGTGGCCCTCCTTGCCGCAGTGATGGAAAGTGCCTTTTGGTGCCTTTTCAATCTTTTTGGCCTTTTTCTTCCATCCCTTATTTTGTTCTTTGGGCTTCCTCTTAGAGGCTTTCTTTGAGGAACCAACTAACAGTACCGTCTTCTGATTCTGCTTTACAGAAGGCTCTACAGTCTTCAGCAGGTTAAGCAACTCAGGAATGGTAGTCTCCAGTTTGTTCATCCGATAGTTCATCACAAACTATGAGTAACTCTTGGGCAAACAATGCAGAATTAAGTCAATACTTAGTTCGTGATCTATTGCAAATCCGAGTGTGCCTAGTCGCTCAATGTACCCCAACATCTTCAACACAAACTGTGAAACAGAAGTGCCTTCCTGCATCTTAGAGGTGAAGAGGAGTCTGGAGACCTCAAACCTTTCGGATCTCGCCTGCTCGTCAAACAGCTCATGAAGATGGAAGACGATGGTATGAGCATCCATATGCTCATGCTACTTTTGTAGCTAAGGTACCATAGCGGCCAGCATGATGCAACTCGCAAGTTCAGAATCGGCCACATGTTTCTGATAGGCCACCAACTAGTCTGGAGTTGCATCTTCAGGAGGATGGTTGGGAAGTTGTTCTTCAAGGACATAAGCAAGCTTTTCTGCCTTGAGGACTATGCTCAGGTTTTGAAGCCAGTCCATGAAGTTTGGCCCAGTCAGCTTATTGGTGTCCAAAATGGAACGCAAATTCAGAGAAGACATGATCAGGTGATTATCCTAGAAATAGAAATTGAGGTTATGTGATGAGAATGATAAAGAATGCATCAATATACATTAATTAAATCCTAATTATTTTTTGAATTGAATAACCCTTTTTATCAATTCGGGAGATCGTGGGAACAGCTCCAAATAGGTTGATATCCAACCATAGATAAGAACAACCATGACTAGAGTACATCAAGTTATTCATAGCTATGAAGGTAGGTAATTATACCGATTACATATTATACATATGTAACTATCACATTATGCTATCAACTAATTGAATGTTTGCATAAATCATTGGGTTGTTAACTCATTAACAAGTATGCAACAATATACATAGCACCCAACTGCACCTCTCTTTACATCGACCTTGGCTGTGGCACAACAAATCGATTCTCCAAGCTTAAGGCTGGCCCATTAATTAAGAAATAGTTTTAATATGGTTTGAGCTCATTCAACCTTTTAGTCAGGCTTGGATGTGTCCAACAACCAAAACTAAGGATTGACCTCTGACTCTAACTATATTAATCATAAACTAATTCCATGGTTTGAACATATTGAGGTTCAAGCCGGGCATGGATGTGTCCATCAACCCAAACGAGAAACAAAAGTCCGGTTCTAACCATATTAATGGAAGGCGTTGGCATTAATATTTTGTAAGGGGTTTTGGGTCTCATCCTTTTCTTTTATGCACATTCATGACATATAATTATGTCATGTTCTAACGATTTCCTTAATAAAGTATGTATGTGACTTAATTTATCATGTCTCATTAATTGAATTAGGAACCAGATTTCCTTATTCCAATTTCATACTTTATTCAAGGAATTGTTTTAGGAAACAATTTCCTAAATTGTCATAATCAATTTCGGAAATAATATGTTTAAGACTTTGATTTCTCTAAATCAAATATTATTAAATTAAGAGACAGATTCCCTTTATTCAACCACATATTATTTTCATAAAAATCTTATTTAAGGAAATATACTCTATAGGAAACAATTTTCCTAATTAATTCTGGAGACAATAATATGTAAGAGCATCACCTCATAAATCAAATAAGGAAATTATCGTTTGAGAATCACCTCAAAATTTTCCAAGATTTGATCACATATTTTATTTATGGAAAATTAATATCAATAACTTAATTTGGACGGCTCCCCGAGGCTCAATCCAAATTAAACATTTGACAGCTTAAATTCAATTTAGGAAATTTAATTATAACAACTAACTTTAAATTAGACGGCTCCCCGAGGCTCAATCCAAAATAAAGAATTTTGTAAATAATTTAATTTTCAATTATGAATTTAAATGTCAATTAATATTCCCATAATTTGTCTAGACTTTCTTGAAAGAAAGTGCCCAAAATTGCGAGCTTTCCATAAATGGAAAGTTTTCGAAAATAAAAGGTTTTCAGAATAATTGTAAGTTTCAGGTACAAAGAAAACTTATGTTTTTCCAAAATTAGAAAATTTCCAAAATAGGAAATTTCCAAAATTGGAAAGTTTCCAAAAATGGAATGTTTTCACAATTATCATAAAATTTCAGAAACAGAGATATTTCAAAAGTTTGCGAAATTTCATGAGGATTTCCAAACTTTAAAATTCCTAAATCGAAAATTTACCATAATTGGAAAGTTTCCTTAATTGAAAATTTTCCAAAATTGAGATCATGATAAAGCATTCCGTAAAACAATTATATGATTATATCGAACACAAACCTCGGCTCTGATACCACTGTTGGGACCGGGTGCATGTTGACATGGATGCGGGTTCGTAATTTTAAAATTAATTATGTGCAGCGGAAGGTTTAACATAAATAATTTCTCAAATTATTTAACCACACATCTAAGCATGCAATTTTATCTTGTGTAGACATGATCATATATTTAAAATTTTGCAGAAACATAAACTAATTTACATATTACCTCGCGTAACTCGTAGGAAGGGATGAGATCCAACCGTAAGCATCCCTTGGAAGCTCCGCCTTTATTCGCGTCCACGCCGAGTATCTTCGAGATGACTTCACAAAGCCACGAGTTTCGTGTTCTCGAGAACTACTAGATTCTCCGAGAACGCAACGAGAAAAACCAAGAGAGTAGTCGGAAGACTAACCACAAAAGGATGGCTGGAATCAAAATTCCAGCGAAGCAAAAGAAGAGGCTTGCGGCAAAAAGATCCTTGCGGCAAACTCTAATTCCGGCAGCACCTTCTTCCGGCCAAGAGATGGTCGGAGCTTCCTTCTCCGACAGCAGGTGGTGGTCAGCAGGGAAAGGGCAGGGGCGGCCGGTTGGTGCTCCTTCTTGGGGCTGGTTGGCGCACGGCAAGAAGGAGGGAAGAGAAGGAGAGAAAGAGAGGGAGAGAGCCTATGCCTTCATCTCTACGATTATTACCCAAGTCTTGCCTTGGGTCCTTTATATAGTGGCCTCTCAACCATTAAGCCTCTCAAATATGGAATAACTTATTCCATCATTCCAAGTTTGATTTTATATCATGGTTAAAATCATATTTTAATTCATGATAAAAATCAATCAAGTCTCTTCTCTCCTATGGAATAAATTTCCTTATCATGGTAAATCAATCCATAATTGATTTTATAATATAAACCAATCCATGGTTCATTTTAATTTCCATGAAAAATAAACCAAACCTTGGTTTATTATATAAAAAAATTTATATCATCCATAATTTTATAAAACAAACCACACTTGGTTTATTTTATAAATTGAACCAAAAAACTTGGTTCTCTCCATTTGTTGTGGTCGGCCAAGCAAAGAGGATGGAGGCCCTCTTTGGCCGACCCATCCAAGCCACGCACCAATGAATTAAACTTATTTAATTCATCTATTAAGTCTTCAAAAGACTTAGCCATTTTACGCTTCCGATGCGTCTCTGAAAAATTCAGATTTGACTTATTGTTTGGCTTAACCAAACCTAATCTCTCTTGATTGGAAAATTAAATTTTCAACTCGTTTTAAATCCCTCGGATTACTCGTAGTGCGTGTGACTAAATAGGCTTTCGATTTATGTTGGCCGTCTATAATTTATCAATTATAGAACGATCATGAGTGGCACCTAGTAGTACATCATGATCCCCAATTAATCGAAAGATCAACGGTTGACCTCAGAAACAATTTTGAAACCCTTCAGCAGCTATAATGAATCGTGTCACATTCCCTTCACCATCTTATACCCACTAGGTTCAGGACATGGTCTATATGTGTCAATCCCCGCTAGGCTGACTACGTCACACCTAGCCCAAGTAACGTTTTCTCGTCCTACGGATTCTAATTACTCTCATGTATTTAAGAGATTCATACTCTGAACATGTCATGCTCTGGCCGGAGGCTTCGAGTAACAATCCGACGATAGGCCTCGGGTATACATCTCCTCGCAAGGAGTGGTGAATCCTTTGTAGGTTGTTCAAACATCTTCTGGCACTTTGGCTTATACCCAATCATCCTGGGTCCACACCTCCTTGGAGATGCTTGCTTAAGATGTCAAAGTATAAGTCTCCATGATCAAGATGACTTGAACACCGCAAGTCAAAGGAACATCGCACTTAAGCTGCAGTAAGAACTTCACTGACATATCTATATGTAGACTACCATATGAAGTTTTACAGCCAGTCACTCCAATGAACTAGTTCCCTTAACTAGCATTCATGTTTATCTCTGGACATCTCAATGTCACCAGCCAGTGAGAATCAGCTGATTAGAGAATAACCCATGCTAGTCTCAACAGAATTAATAGTGTCCGTATTTATCAATTCATCGACTAGGGACAATTTCAATACTTCACAATTGCACATGTAGAGATAATCACTAGTTGTGAATTCATCACAAATTCTCTCATGCTGTGAATTGTATTGCGGACATTCAGTAAATGAGTTTAAGATCTCAATCAAATACACAAACATGTATACCCAAATAGTGAATATTTATTTATTAGAATAAATGATTACAATCATAAGGCGATTGCCTTAAGACACTTCTCTCATATCACTAACAGACTCCATTTAGTGGATATGGAGAAAGAGCGATAGACTTGTTAGGACTCTTACATACTGATGTACGTGACCCTTTCAATGTCACAGCTAGAGGAGGCTATCAGTACTTCATCACTTTCACTGATGATGTCAGTAGATACGACTATGTGTATCTCATGAAACACAAATTGAAATCCTTTGAGAAGTTCAAAGAATTTGAAAGTGAAGTACAAAACCAACTTGGCAAGAATATTAAGATGCTTCGATCAGATCGAGGTGGTAAATATCTTAGCCAAGAGTTTTGTGACCATCTAGCTGAGTGTGGGATCATATCTGAACTCACTCCACCTGGAACACCACAGTGGAATGGTGTGTCCGAGCGGAGAAATTGTACCCTATTAGATATGGTACAATCGATGATGAGTCAGACAAATCTTCCTACTTCCTTCTGGAGATTCGCTATAGAGACGACTCTTTTCACACTTAACCGAGCTCCATCAAAGGCCGTCATAAAGACATCATATACGATATGGACTGGGAAGAGTCCCACGATGTCTTTTATGAGGATTTGGGGTTGTGAGGCTTATGTTCGACGTCAAGTCTCAGATAAACTAGGACCTAAATCTGATAAGTGTTATTTTGTAGAATATCCCAAAGAAACGAAGGGATATTACTTCTACAATCCAACTCTAGACAAAGTGTTTGTTGCTAGAAATGATGTTTTTCTAGAAAGAGAGTTTATTTCTTGAAGAAATAGTGGGAGTAAAATCATCTTGAAGAAGTTCAAGATGCAGATAGCACAAAGGTCTTGATGGACATTGAACAGACACTATAAGATGTTGTGGATCATGAGATTGTTGCACAAGAAGTTATGGAGCAACAACCTGTTCAAGTAGACTAACCTCTTCGCAGATCTGATAGGATACGTCGTCAGCCTGAGAGATTCATTCCTCTTGTCTAACCATGATGACGTTATGCTTGTTGAGTTGAACGAGCCTATATCCTATCAAGAATCTGTGATGAGCCCAGATTCTGAGAAATGACTAGAGGCCATGAGGTCCGAAATGGAATCCATGTACACTAACCAAGTATGGACTTTAGTTGATCCACCTGAGGGGATTAAACCCATTGGGTGTAAGTGGGTCTTTAAAAGAAAGACTGACATGGATGGTCTTATGCATACTTATAAAGGGCGGTTGGTAGCTAAAGGTTTCAAGTAGATTCATGGTATCAACTATGATGAAACTTTTTCACCAGTTGTGATGCTTAAGTCTATTCAGATCATGCTTGCTATTGCAGCTTACCATGATTACGAAATCTGACAGATGGATGTCAAAACCGCATTCCTAAATAAGAATCTACTCGAGGATGTGTACATGACACAACCTGAGGATTTTGTAGATCCAGAGCATGTTGGAAAGGTATGTAAGTTGCAAAGGTCCATTTATGGGCTAAAGCAAGCTTCTCAAAGCTGGAATCATCGATTCGATGATGCAATCAAAGCATTTGGTTTCATCAAGAATGAAGATGAACCCTGTATTTACTAGAGGGTTAGTGGGAGCACAGTTATCTTCCTAATTTTGTAAGTGGATGACATACTCCTCATTGGAATGATATCCCTGTTGGTGCTATCGACCCAAGTGTAATCGGGTAAGATCATGGGTTTTGATGTGTGTGTCAATATGATTAAGTTAGGGTTTCATGTTGATCTAATATATGTATTTGAGTGTGCAGGTTTGCAGGATATACATAGACTTAGTTGGACATCTTCGGGTCCATTGAAGGATGGCATGGGGAGACGAGACATGAGCTTGCATGGATCCAAGGGACCGTGGACAATGCAGGAATGATGAGCCGAGGGAAGCGAACTTCGAGGCATACACGAAAGATGGCATGGGGAGACGAATCGTGGGCTTGCATGCAACCGAGGGATGAGAGCTAAAGTCAAAGAAGGCTTGAAGGCAACAGGTCAAGGCTACTGGATAAAGAGTCAGCTAAGTCGCGAGGGTTCGAGTGCTGAGAGAATTGTACTCGGGAAGGGAAACCCTAGGTTTAGGAAGGTGGCAGTCGACTGATGCTTGATCAGTCGACTGATGTAGGAATTGTACCCGTGTCAAGTTGGAACCCATGGTCAATTGATCTCAAGAGGATTTCTCTAGGAAGACTAGATGTGCAGTGGAATGTGCCAAAGGATTTGGAAACAAATTTGAATCTTAATCCTAGGAATTTGGCACATCAAAAGTGAGTTTCATGTATGAAAATATGATATTGGAACCATATTGCATGAAAAGTGGTTGTTAATATGTAGATGTCATATAAATCAGTGTTAGGGATGCATTGTGGTTGGGTATGAGAAGATACATCAAGAAGAGATCAAAACTAGGACTTTAGATCAAGATTCAATTGAACCATTTAGATAGTTTTGAGTTTTATGTCAATCATGGGATTGGTAATAGATACATGTGTGAATGTGTTTTTCCCAAGTAGACACCGGTACCACAAACCTCTCCACAAAAATTAGGAATTTTTGGATATTTATGGAATTTCTAGTGCATTCCTGAATTTGGGTCAAAAATGTTGAAAATATAGGGTACCAGTCAACTGATGCAGAGGGCAGTCAACTGCTACAGTTCGATCCAGAACTAGGGTATTCAATGTGTCAATCGACTGATCCTCCATCAGTCGACTGATCTTTCTGTTTACTCCATCAGTTGACTGATGCTTAGATCAGTCGACTGATGCCGCGAATCTTTAAAAGAATAGCCCACGCGGGGGCGGCCGAACCTAGGGTTTCAACGCCGCCCCTTGTCGCCACCTCTCTCCTTTGATCTCTCCAGCTCCTCTAAGGCTTCCTACAACCTTAAAATCATGTCTCTAGTCTTCCTCCACCTTAGATCTGAATCTAGAGCAAGAAAAGCACCTTCTTTGAGTCAACCTTGATCGTTATCCATCATGCAGCGAATGGAGAGACGGTAACGAATTGTTTACTTCATTTTTCTCATTTAGTCCATGACTCATGACTAACTCTCTATATTTTGTTTGATTATCTTGTTTTTCTTCTTGATTGGGTCATTCATGATACATGCATATGGTATTTGCATTTTAGGGCTAGGCAAAAGCGAAGGGTAGGTGAAGGAACTTCCCGACAGCCTTCCATAGATCCTGCGACACCTCGGTTCCGTTCCGAGGCTTGTCGGCGAAGATTTGAACATGTCGATTTTAGTTGGATGAGTTGTCGATATCTCAATCAATCATATTTCCAGGAGAATACTCCTCATATCATTGAGATTATCACTCATTTTGGGTTAGAAAAGTTAGTGTACTGTTAGCATTATGTAAATCTTGACCTCTGCAAGGAATTTTATGCAAATCTCACATGTAGTAGTACCGATGGCGGGACGTATGAGTCCATGCTAGGGGGAGTCACCATCTCTTTCTCACCTGCATTATTAGGATCGTTCTTAGGGTGTCGGATTTCAGAAAACCCATTACATGCTTCCCTAATGTCATTGAGCCTTTAACATTGTCTAATGTGACCATTGACCAAATTCACCGCCATTATTTTGATAATCCTCGACCTCCTCTGCAGCGTATTTTTATAGCTAGGCACATGACTGCAGTTAGCAACATTCTTTATAAAATTGTCCTAGACTGTATTTTACCCATTGTCACCAAGGGGAGGTCCAAGATTCGGCTACCTCATCTAGTGATGATATATGCTTTAGAAAGGAGGCTAGACATTGACATCGCCCGTCATGTATTTGCGTCTATTGTACATTTTTCTCATGACATCCATGGGATGATCTATATGCCATTTGGTTATATTTTGATCGAATTCTTTGCAACAAGAAAGATTGACATCACTAGAGGTCAGTTGCACCAGCTGTCCAAGGACTACGACTAGATAGGTTCTTGGTAGCTCTGCTTGGCTGGGATTGAGAGACAGCAGGGAGTGATGGTCTGGCGACGTCATCATGCATCCTCTAGTTCTGATGATGAAGAGGAGGCTGCTCCTGTTGCTGCGCCTGCTGCTGCTCCTGCGGGAATTATAGAGGAGCGGTTCTCCCGACTAGAGGCCGAGGTTCACGAACACAAGGAGGATTTTCAGAGTTTTCAACAGTGACAGGTTGCTATAGAGGGGGAGGTTCACGGTCTCAGGAGTGACTTTCAGAGTTTTCACAGAGACAGGCTGATATGTATGAGATGATGCAATACTGGGACCTGATGTACCAGTCCCCTCCTCCTCCTCCTCCTGGCGATGATGCATAGCTTCCGCATGACTTGGATGTGACGGTGCTGAGAGTGTGTTTAGCTTGAGCATGTCTTTTATTATCTCTTAAACACTATATTTGATATTGTAATATTTGAGGATTTTGGGATTATGGTCCTTGTAGAACTCCTTTTATGGTTTTTGGTGAACCCTTTACTTCTCTTAAAATTGCTTATATGAAGTGTTATTACTTTGGTTATGGGTTGTGCGTACATGATTTTATAGTTATATGATGAATTTCAATATACCTTCTATCAAGAGATTATTGTATAAAGGGGGAGCTTTGATCAATTTTTCTTTCTCTAGTGTTAATATGAGAAAAAAGGAGGAGGATTGAAAATATTTCTGTGTTTTAAGGAGTATGGGATAGACTTGGAAAATACATGGTTTTAAAGCTAGGAAGTAGGTTTGATACAAAGTTGAATATTATCATTGAATTTGAGTTTTTGTCAACAAGTCAAACATATTTAGATTTTTCATAAAAAAGTATTTTTCCCAGTTAGAATACATCATAAGAAACATATTTGCAAAATTTCATGATTTTTCGAATTTTATGAAATTTGTTAGGGATTTCTGAATTTCGGCTTAGAAGCTGAAATTTCATGTAACACCCGTAAAATCCTATCAATATTTTTTCTTAAAATATTGATCATGCCTATATGGATCCTTGAGTAACATATGAATACTAGCATGAACCTTAGCATGATTTCTTATATGAATTAAAAAGCTAAGTACTAATGGGTCTTACATGGGCCCTTCTAGTACCATGATTATTAGTGAACCTTGGGTAGAATTTTAACATAAATAGAAATGAGTTCCAATTAGGAATATTAGCATGACTCTTGGTGAGCTCTTATGTGGGCCTTGCCAAAAACAAGAGTAAATGGGATAAAAAGAAAGTGCATGCACCAAGGATTGAACCTTAGACCTAGAGCCTCATCATGCATGTACTAACAAATTCACCTAGCAAGGGAGTGCTATTGGGAAAGAGAGAAGAATTTAGTTGAGGCTAAAGGAAGTTGAAGAGGCACCATATGAAGAGGTACCATGCCCCTTCACTTAGTATAAAAGGGATGGATGAGAAGTGAAGAGGCTTAAGTTACTTTTCTTCCACCAAGGCTCTTCCTCTCCTCTCTTCTTCCTCCTCCTTGCCTCCTCCTTGCCGAGATTCACCAAGGGGTTTTCCCCTTGGAAAACTTCACAAGAGGACTCCCTCTTGAAGATCCAAGGTTTTCTACAAGGCTACAAGGGCAAGGGGTGTTCTAAGGCCAAGAAGGTTTTCATTTTTCTTTCTCTATTCAAGGTTTATAACCAAGATAAAGAGAGGTAAGACTCCCTCACCTGTGGTATAATAGTTTTTATGATGTCTTTCATGATTTAAGAATTGTTAGGGTTCTATGTTGAGAAAACTATGGATTTAGGGTTCCTATAAGTTTCGGCCAAGCACCCTTCTTGGGTTTGAGATGATGTTAAAACCTCACTTATGCTTCCTAATCCTTTCTCATGATAAATAAGGAATGAATTGTGAGTTGTGGAATTTTTGTAGCACCCTAAGTCCCTCATGAAGTTTCGGCCACCTCTCCCATTTCATGGTTAGGATTAGATCTAACCCTCCAAGCATGCTTATTATGATTCCCTATGATACAATGGATGTTAATGGTGAGTTATATGAAGTTTCCATGTACTTGTGACCCCTTATAAGTTTCGGCCAAGACCTAATCTAGGGCTAGGAATTAGGGTTAGCCTCAATCATGTGTTCTAATGGTATCCTATGGCATTGTATATATTGTATTGGGGGTTATGTTACTTATGGTAATAATGGGACTCCCATCTACAACTTTTGGTCAAGCACCAAGTCTAGGGTTTGGGTTAGTCTAAGGTTCCAAGTGTATTTGTTTATGGCTTATTATGATGTAGATATATGTTCAAGCATGTTATATGAATTTTATGATGCCTAAACCCTAACTTCATGTGCTATGCATCATGACCTTGTATACTTATATTATGTGTCATGTTTTAGTAGGTTTTATTTATGGATGTTTTAAACCATATACCATGAACACATGTGTTGTGAAGTAAGCATCATGTTTATGTAGAATTATCCATGCATTAGGTTAAATGCCTTGAACATATGTATATTATGATTATGTAAATCTACACATGTATTATGTTGAATGTTATGAACCTATGTAGTATGTATCATGTTCATATGGATCCTACCCATGCATGCTTTATGATAGATACCATGATCATGTATGCTATGTGATATGTACCATGTATGAAAAAAAAACTTATCTATGCATGCTTACCTTATGTACCATGATCATGCAAGCTTTATGAAATAAGATGATGTTTATGCCTTAAGACATAATTATGTATGTATGTCATGTCTTATGAATGAAGATGATGAATGAAGATGATATTCATGCCTCTAAGGCATAATGATGTGTGCATGATATACCTTATGAATGAAGATGATGTTCATGCCTTTAAGGCATAATGATGTTATGCATGAACTATGAATGATGAAATGCTAAGTATGTTTTATACCATGCTTCATGTACTAAGATCATGTTTATGTTTTCAATTATGTTATGTAAGTTCTATGAATGATGAAATATGATGAAAACAAAGAAGCATGTGAAGCTATTTTACTTTATGGATGGGCTTGTACCGGACCCAAGTAAGGTCCAAGGGATGGGCTCCTTATGAAAGCCTCGGTGTGGGACTACCGTAGTTGTCCCTGGTTCTGGGACTACCGCAGCTGTCCAACAGGGATGGGCTCCTTATGAAAGCCTCGATTCTGGACTACCGCAGCTATCCCTAGGTTGAAGGTAACCTAGTACCCTAGTAGGTTGAGACTAGCTACCTCACATTTACTTAGGGATGCGCATAAATGATGGATGTATGTATGTGGTACAAGCCGGGCCCCCCCATGATGTTATGATTTATATTTAAGTATTTATAATTATGATTTTCAAATAAGCATATTTATGTTATGTGCATTTGACTCATGCATTCATTCATGCTATGCATCTATGTCATGTCAAGTATGTCATATGCTTATGTTTATGTTAAGAACTATGTCATGTCAAGTATGTTCATATGCTTATATTTTATGTCAAGTACTCCTTATGCCATGAGCTCTATGCACCTTCATTTCATGTTAAGCACTTCTATATAATTATGTGTTTTCATGTACATCTATATGCCTCCTCATGTCAAATGTTTTATGAATACCTTCTCATGATATGCTTTTGTGTTATGTTACACTCTCTATGTTATGCCTTTCTATTGACTATATGTGACGTATGGTTTTAGTGAGTAGGAAAGAGTCTTACTAAGCATATGTGTTTATAAGTTTTATTTTCTTATACCGTAGATCAAGCAAGAGGATACTAAGCTATGGGAAACAGCAGGAGGGGCAAGTGTGTGTGTGTGGCAGTGACTTGGCAAAAGAAAAAGAAAGATCTTATTACCCATAATTGTCACATGCCTTATGTTTTGCATTGTCAACTTTAGTTTCATGCTATACTTTATGATGGTTTTCCTAAAGAATAACTTATGTTAATTTCCATGATGTGTTCGTTTAGAACAATATGTTGGCTTTAAGCTTGATGGTAGGATAAATTATGTTTAATGCAAACATGTTCAAGAATGTTATGTCTCACATGCTATGTCTTATTTCTTTTATGTTATGAAAATGCTAAGTTTACCAAGTAACCATGTTTAAGAATAATAGCTAAGATATGTCAATATGAGTTACAGGGTTTAAACGCATATATATGAAGTTTTAAATTATTCCGCTGCATTAAGATCTCCATATGCATATATGTATGTTCGCATAGCGCCGCCTTCCGCCTACATCGTAGGGCAGGAAGGGCGGGCATTACATTTCAGACTGAACTGTATCAGTCGATTACCCCCTGGGGCAGTCGACTAAACTCTCTGTGGGTTTTCAGTTTGAAGGCACCAGCCGACTGGTAACTGACGCAGTCGACTGGTGCATATGGTTTTTGATTTCAGGGGTTTTCAGAACTGAAAGCTTCTCCCAAATTGATACTAGGGGTTAATATTGCTTGGGGCAATCCTTTTTGATGGTGTCAAAGGGAGAGAACTTGTGATTTTAAGTTAGTTTTTAACTTAACTTGTGGAGTTAGTTTTTAACTTAACATGTGGTTATGCAAAATTGAAAATTATGTGTGAAGGCATAGGACAAGGGGAGGATGCATGTTTATGCTTCTTAATTTACTATGTCTTTAATTTTCAATTGTTATCTTTGCACCTAACATAAACATATTGTCACACATCAAAAAGGGAGAGATTGTTGGTGCAATCGACCCAAGTGTAATCGGGTAAGGTCATGTGTTTTGATGTGTGTGTCAATATGATTAAGTTAGGGTTTCATATTGATCTAATATGTGTATTTGAGTGTGCAGGTTTGTAGGATACACATAGACTTAGTTGGACATCTTGGGGTCCGGTCAAGGATGGCATGGGGAGACGAGCCGTGGGCTTGCATGCATCTGAGGGACCGTGGACAAAGCAAAAATGATGAGCCAAGGGAAGCGAACTTCAAGGCATACGCGAAGGATGACATGGGGGAGACGAACCGTGGGCTTGTATACATCCGAGGGACGAGTGCCAAAGTCGAAGAAGGCTTGAAGGCAACAGGTCGAGGTTGTTGGATAAAGAGTCAGCTAAGTCATGAGGGTTCGACTACTGAGCGAATTGTACTCGGGAAGGGAAACCCTAGGTTTAGGAAGGTGGTAGTCGACTGATGCTTGGATCAGTCGACTGATGTAGAGCATAGAAAGATCAGTTAACTGATCCTTGCATCAATCGTCTGGTGTCGACTAGAATTCAAAGCGTCGGGCTACGACATTCGAATTCAAAAGGACCAGTCGACTGGTGTTAGCACCAGTTGACTGGTAACTGTCAGAATAGTATCGAGCACTATTTAAGAGGGCTCGTTTTTGGCTGTGTTTCCTTGGCGAAACAAGCATGGGTAAAGCCTGTTAGTCGTCTACAAGTGCTCAGAAGTTGTCAAGAGATTGTGGTGAGGTTTCTCCACCAACAATGAGCCACAAGAGATAGCCAGAGGTGTTCCGGGGAGTCATCCATCGACGGATCGAGATCGTCCACCATACGGACAGCTGTGGGGTAGGTGTATCATCTCCGAACCACGTAAAGGTTTGGTATTAGCATTGTTTTAGTTTATTGTTTTAGTTTTTCGCTTGCGTTTGCTAACACGTGTAGGAAGAAAATCGAAAAGTAGCTATTCATCCCCCCTTCCAGCTAAACATCAAGGTCCCAACAATCCCTTCACTACAGTCTGTGAAGACGTGACTAGGGAATTGTTTTTCAATGAAAGACTTAGGTGAAGCAGCCTATATCTTAGGCATCAAGATCTATAGAGATAGATCTATGAGATTGCTTGGCTTAAGTCACAGTACATATATTGACAAAGTGCTTAATCATTTTGCCATGCAGAATTCCAAGAAGGGATTTCTGTCGATGTCACATGGTGTGAGCCTTTCGATGACTCAATGTTCCTCTTCTAAGAAGGAGAGATACCGCATGGATCAGATTCCCTTATACATCCGCTATAGGATCTATCATGTACACCATGCATTGTACTCGTCCAGATGTCTTGTATGCTTTGAGCATGACGAGCAGATACCAGTCAGATCCAGGTGAAAATCACTGGACAGCTGTCAAGAATATTCGTAAGTACTTATGATGGTTGAAAGAATATTTCTTGATATTTGGAGGTAATGAGGAGCTAGCTGTAAAGGGTTATAGTGACGCAAGCTTCCAAACCGACAGAGATGATTTCAGATCACAGTCAGGATATGTATTTTGCTTGAATGGTGGCACTGTGAGCTGGAAGAGTTCGAAGCAGGACACAGTCGTAGATTCTACAACAGAGGCCGAGTATATTGCTGCGTCTGATGCAGCAAAAGAGGCTGTTTGGATCCGAAAATTTATTATAGAGATTGGTGTGGTTCCTAGCATATCAGACCCAATAGACCTCTCTTGTGACAATAATGGGGCTATTGCACAGGCTAAAGATCCTCGCTCTCATCAGCAGACCAAACACATACTACGATGCTTCCATCTCACTCGAGAGATCATCGATAGAGGAGATGTGAGGATGTGCAGAGTACTCACTGATGCTATCATCGCAGATCCTTTGACCAAGGCTTTGGCATAGAAGAAGCATGATGGTCACACTAGGTCACTGGGTGTTAGATATTACAGTGATTGACACTAGTGCTAGTGGGAAATTGTTAGTAGGAGCCCTAGAGTCATTTATATGATGATTGACTAGGGACTTTTTGTATCATATTCTATCATTAATAAAGGCATATGTGATTATTATACTTACTTTATATTTGTGCCAAATAACTAAGTATAATAATGTCCTTGGGTAGTAGGTTCTTATTTACATCATATCGATTGGTTGAATCGATAGTGAGATGATGTAGAGAACACTATACAAAACCATTCCTACTCAAGCATTAATATTCAAGGACAATATTAATGCATGGAGACTAGCATGTAGGTCAACTGATTACTTGAGTTCACAAGTCATGGATAGTGATATCAAGATAACACATGGATATACATTAGAGAATGTCTACTGAATTGACCCGGTATGAGAAAGTTTCATAGATTGTCATATGAGTGTCATAAACTTTCTCATGTGACTATTAGTAGGAATAGTTCTTAGACCTGAAGTCACTACGGTTCCCTACATTAGGAGTTATGTACTTTGGTATCGTCAAACATCACCCGTAATAGAGTGGACTATAAAGGCGATCACTGGGTATGTAATAAATTATGCAGAAGGATGTGAGTGATGTAAATGGGATCTATACCTCCCATATGACGGGAGTGATATCTGTGGGCCCCTTGATCGAGTAGGACTACTAAAATTCATAGTCATGCTTAAATGAGTCAATATGAGATATTGAGCTTATTGTTTGAGTGAGTCTACTCAGGGATTAAGAAACATAAAGATTGATCGAGGATGACACGGTCTATGCCTCATTGGTCGATCTAGATATCAAGGATAGAAAGACAAGGTCATACATTGTCATAGTCACGGAGGTTAAGTCGGATCTTGACTTTCTTGTCACTTGGGTAGCAATGATATATTGCTAGATGTCGCTCATTGCTTATGTGTCTAAAATGGTTTAGACACATTGTCAACGTTACGAGAACCCCAGTCTGCTCTAGCTCCAAATTCTGTTCTGGCTCTATGTTACATTGATTTCGCTCTAAATCATTTCTTGTCAATGAAAACAAGAGAAGAATAGATCTCTAAACTAAAGGAAGAAAATATACTAATAAAAAGCTAAGTAGGGGCATGATTATAAAAAATTTAAATAAGAACAGAATATATTTAATCTATGCTCATCATTTTCAAATTAAACTTAATTAATCTTCAAATCCAAATTCACTTAATTTTTTTATTTTCAAATTCAACTTAATTAATTTTCAAATCCAACTTAACTTAATTTTCAAATTAAAGATAACTAATGTTTATATTTTAACTTAATTTTCAAAATTTGCAAGGGTAGCATGTTTCAAAAATCCTTACATTGGAAATTACATGTTTGAAAACTCTATTCTTAGATAAGTGTATAACCTGAAAATCATGATTGGACTTTAGGGGATGCGCGCTCAAATTCATTACTAAGTTTTTTATAATATGCTTAGATCATTCATCTAAATTCTTAGAAAATTATATTTTACTTAGATTTTTTTTTTAAAAAAAATATTTTACTTAAAATGATTTCTTGAAAATGAATTCACTTAGAATTTTTTTAAAAAAAGTTTTTACTTAAAAATATTTTTACGTGGAAACTTTTAAAACGGAAATGAGTTACTTAGAATTTTTTTTAAGAATAATTGATTTCACTTAAAAGTTGTTTTGGAAATTCCTTTGATATAAAATTTTTTGCTTGAAAAAAATTTATTTCTCTCTCAAATTAAAATAATTTGACTTATTTTTTTTAGAAAATTCTTCATTTGATCATGATTTTGTTGGTACCGGAAATACTAGATCAAACTTGATTTTGATAATGACAAAGGATTCAAAGTTGAGTTTGTGTAGTGATCTAATGAATTTGCTAAGTGTACAGGAAAGTCCTAGTTAACCAAGGTATGAAGTCCTGACCTGCAGGGTTGAGCACAAAGTCTTGGTCAAGGACTGGTTGAGGGCTGGGCACCGAAGACCTGACCGAGGGTTAGGCACGATGACCTGGTTCTAGGAATTGGCCATGAAGTCCTGGTTAGAGACTGGGCACCGAATACCAGATCCAGAAGATCGGGCAGAAGATTTAGCCAATCGAAGACTACGAACAGAAGTAGAGACGGGTCAAGGTAGGGACGTCTCGAGATCTGGGAGTTTGGGAGGGCGAGAAAAAGTCCAACCGGAGGAGCCGATTGACAAAAGGTAACTTCTCCAGAGTGAAGTAGGTGAGGACGCGTTCCTCGGAAGAGGGAACAATAGGCGTCGGTTTGACCTAAGATTTCATTTGAAATTCAAAGATAGAACCAGAATGCTCTAGCTGTCATTCATGCATGCATTTACTATACTATTATTGTGTTAATGGACTAACCTTGATTGCAAGCTAAAGGAATCAACTGCTACGATCAGAGGTGCCTGAGAGGACTCATGCGCTCGAGAACCCAGGCACCTCATGTTGATATGGCCTGGCGGGTTTCCTTAACAAATACTCAGTCGATCCGAGAGACCTCTCCATGTCTACGCATTAAAAATTTAATCCAAATGGAAACCCGTTTCCCATAGACTATCTCGTGCCGTATCAAATAATCCAAATCACAACTTGACCAATTACAAAAATCAACCTTGTGATTTGCTCGACCGTTCAACCGCGGAAAAGGCGACGAGTTGATCGCCGACTTTTGTGTTTATGGTCGGGGTCCAGTTAGTTAACTAACAACTATGATACGAAATCAAATTAACAAACTAACACGGATGAAATGACGAGGTAAATGAATAAGGTAAAAAAAAAGAATGAAAGGAGCCATGGATGAATTATACCTCTCATTACCTTACTATCTTCTACCGTATGACTCTCCCCTCTTGGACGTCGTGTGGGCGACGATCTACCAAGACCCGTGGTCATCAAGTTAATCCTTCTCCTTGCGCCAACCAATCCCTTACCAAAGGGATGCCGCCGGCCACTGCAAGGAAAAAGAAAAATCCAAACACAAAATCATATTAATTATCTCCTTTACTATCGGTGCCTGAACAACAAGTATCTTGAAGTTCCCTCGAAGGAGAGCAACTCCAACTTGTGTTCTGCGCTACAACAATAAATTGCATTCTCCCTCATCCATCCGCTTTGTTTCCTTCGGCCAAGAAACAAATCGCGCAAGCAATTTGTTTTCCCTCGGCCAATAACAAACTGCGTCCTCTCTGTGCTGTTTTCGCGCCACCGTTTGCATGCACCAGCCAAGAAACAAAACAACCTCGCTGTTTGTTCTCGGTGCTTCACTGCATGGAGGAGAAACAACAAAACAGCCTTGCTGTTTTGTTTGCACCGGTGAACCGAGAGCAGCGCCGCCAAGCACGCGTGGAGAAGACCAATGCTGTTTTTCTCGGTGAACCATGCACGCGTGGAAAAGACCTCGGTGAGCCATGCAGCTGTGGAGAAATCCTCGGTCAGCCATCAAGCTGTGTAGAATAAAACAAAAACAGCATCAGCTGTTTTCTATTTTCGGTGCTCCACTGCATCGAGAGGATGAATCAGCGTCGCTGAACCGAGAGCAGGAGAGAGAGAGAGAGAGAGAGGAGAGGAAGAGAAGAGAAGAGAAAAAAAGGCTAGGGTTTTCTTATGATCTATTGGATTAATTCAATTAACCATCAATTTGGTTTCATGCCACATGGGTGTGTATATAGGGTTATGATAGGGACCATGAGGAGGAGTTGGATCTTGGCCTGCTAATGAGCCCGGCCCATTAATGAGGATCCATTCCACTAAAGGACCCCCATTGAATTACCTTACCAACCCTCATATTTACATATGAGCTCCACTTATTACGAGTCGTCCATCCCCCCATGTTTAAGATCTCGAATGCCCGTTAATTAATTTAAATTATTGACAATTCAAATTAATTAACTTTTGGGTCCATGACTAGTACCACTCGACCTTATCATCATGCCGGATCAAATACACCTGCAGAGTTTAGCATGATAAACCTTTCGAGCTCATCAAGGGGGCATCATCAACCCGACTCACCAGGACACGGATTCCATCAATAATCAACAGCACATCATATTATTAATATTATCTCCCAACTTACCGGGTCATCGATCTAACAGAATAGATCTCGCTCATTTGTAAATCAAAGAGATAATAATTAATAATACATCCCCGTTATTATATCGGGATTAAGGGATCATACTCCATAATATATCTTGAGGTCTTATCCAATTATCGAGTCAGTACAAATTGAATAACCTCGGATTTTGGTCCTACTCAATGTACTCAAAGCACACTAGTGTAATTCTATGGTCAAGACCAACCACGCCTATTACACTACAACTATTCCGATGGTTTGTCCAATTCCATCTCGGTTGTGAGCCTCTATTTATACTAAGTAAGGAACTGATAATATAATCGTCTGTGTGACACTACACACCATGTTATTTACAATGCAAAATAATATGACTTTATGCATGTACTAATATAAACATGCACCTAGTGTAGTTGTGATTCTCTTTTCAAAAATTAAATGATCTCATATATATAAAAGAGCAATGTCTTTTAGTATACACATCTAACAATCTCGCACTTATATTCGAAGACATTGCTATTGTCAAAATGTCATATATATGACTCCCTGATCCTCCACATGCCTAAAGCTCTCGCTATCAAGGCCTCAGTGAAAAGATCTCCCAGGTTGTCCCCTGATGTAATCTAGGCAACAATAGCTTTTCCTCTCCTGGGTGTACTTGCGCTCTATATGTTTACTTGCCTTATGGGCTCGTGATTCCTTCGAGTTTGCAACTGCACCATTTGTTTATCACAACAAAATGTGATAGCATTGAGCAAACCAGGAATCACATCGAAATCCATCTTGAGTTTCCTGAACCATGTAGCTTCCTTTGGCTGCCTCAGAGGCTGCCACTTTAATCAGCTTCCATGGTGGAGTCCATCACGCAGCCGCTGCGCGACACTCCTCCAACCTATGGTTCCACCTCCTAAAGTAAACACAAAACCCCGAGCAATACTTACTTTTGCCCCTATCCGACTGGAAATCTGTATCCGTATAACTCATAGGGAATTGGTCTGCTCGGTAAACCAGCTTATAAACCTTAGTCCTTTTCAGGCACCAATATAAGCTTTTACTGTAATCCAATTTCCTTGACCTGGGTTACTCTGATATCTGCTAATCATGCCCACGGCAAAGCAGATATCCAGTCTCGTTTTTAGCATGCACGAGGCTTCATATAGTCAAAGCTAAAGGAACCGCCACTACCTGCTCTATCTCCTTTGATAATCTAAACATATCTCCTTAGATAGAGTAGCTCCACAGCTGAAAAGTTCAAAACTTCTCTTGGAGGTTTCCATGCTAAAACGAGTTAAGACACTGTCTCTATATGAAGCTTGGGATAAACACAACATCCTTCTCTGGTGATCCCTTAGAACTTCGATCGCCAAGGATGTATCATGCTTCTTCCTAAGTCCTTTATATCAGTTGTTTGGATGACCATACCCTTATGTCTGATAGTACTTTCTCATTGTTGCCAACTAACAAAATATTATCTACGTATAGTACAAGAATACCACTACGTTTTCGTCACATTTCTTACATACACAAATCTTATCCGTCCTTTGAACAAATCCATATGACCGGATTTATCTCTTCAAAGTGGATGTTCCTTGTCATAGGTCTAGGGATCTTGATTCATGGTCGCCAAGGATCAAGTCCGAAGACTTTCCCAAGAACATGAATCCTTCAGGTTGACTAACAACTCTCTCACTATGACAAAGCACCACATGCGTATCTTCTGTGACACGCGGTGCAATGACTTGTGGTATATCTTCTTGTACAGTTGGTACTAAGGTTGGGACATCCCCTCTTAAATTTTCAAGAACTAGTCTACTAATGGGCTTATGGTTCATCACATAGTCTTCTTCTAAGAATCTGGTATTCGTCCCAACGAATACCCTCTGATTCCTTAGGACTATAGAACCACCTTTCATTCCCTTAGAATAGTCTACGAACAAGCGCACGAGATTCCAATCTTATCAGTACTCCCTCTCAGCACATGTGCTGAGCTATCCCATGTCCGAATATGTCTTAGACATGACATTCACCCCGTCCACATTTCTACGGGAGTAGAAGACACTGACCTAGATGGTATCAAGTATGTACGTTGTCGTTTCCAGAGCATATCCCCAGAACGAATTCGGCAACTCGGAGCAGCTCATCATTGTCCTAACCATTTCCATAAGAGCCCTTTTCCTTCGCTCTACTGCACCGTTCTGTTGGGGCGTATCGAGTGCAGCCAATTTGGATTGAATCCCAGACTTTGATAAGTATGTCCTAAACTTTCCCAAGAGGTACCCACCACCACGATCCGATCGTAGTGTCTTGATACTTTTACCTTGATGTTTCTCCACAACAGTCTTGAATTCTTTGAACTAATCAAAGATTCAGACTTGCGGCCATCAAGTAAACGTATCCATAACTTTGAATATTCGTCTCACGAAGTATTCAAAGTTATCTCTATCCTGGATAGACATAGGACCACACAAATCAGAATGAACTGATTCTAACATATCTTTGGCTCTATACCCCTCGGCCTTGAAAGGCCTCTTGGTCGTCTTACCTTCCAAGTAAGATTCAATGGTTGGGAAGTCTCCCACCACCAATGAACCCGAGGGCCCATCGACTATCGACCTTTGAATCCTACTAAGGTTAATAAGACCAAGCCATAGATGCTAAAGGTATGTTTGGTTCATCTCGGAAGGAACCTTTCTCTTACTTAGGTTAGATGATGAGCTATTAGCTACTATTTGCATCATGGGAGACTTTGGTTTTAATTGCTTATCCATGTTCCTAAATAGATAATCTTTCTATTCCACTTTTCTTAACAAAAAGCAATAGAATATCCACTATTTCAGAAACTGAACCAGAGTTCTTTCTAAAATTTAGGTACATAAAAGCAATTTTAAAACCAAAACTTTATCTTCTAAAGACAAATAAATAAGTCCCACTACAATAGTAGCCACCTCCGTAGCATATCCCTTGTAGACAGTAATCTCTTCCTTAGCTAGTCGTTGGGCTTCCTAGAACCCCTACAAAGAATTGCAGACAGGTTTAGTGACATCCATATCTACACACCAGGTACCGGTAGATAACATCACTAAACATGTTACAACGACAAAAGAAAAAGATATACCTTTCTCTTGACAATGAGGACAGTTCGTCTTTCAGTGCCCAGTTTGCTTGCACGTGAAGCACTTGCCTTTTGGCTTCTTCACGCTAGTCCGGGGTCCCTGCGATGCTGCTTCCATCTTGAACCCTCCTTGTTTCTTCTTCTTCCTGCCTTTCGGCACAGAAGAAGAAACCTTCTGAGTGACCAAGGCCTGCAAACCCTGACGAATGAGCCTCTCTGCCGCCTGGAGCTCTCCTAGTAGTTCCCTCAACGTATACTTATGCTTATTCATGTTATAGTTGAGTCGGAACTGCTCAAAATTTCTAGGCAGAGATTGGAGTATTATATTGACATGGGTTTCCCCATCTATTTATCCTCCAAGATCCTCAATCTTATTGAGGTTGGCCATCATCTTCAGGACACCCTTCGAAGAGCACATATTTATACTCTTTAACAGTAAAGACAATATCTAGGTTTCTTTTCCAGTCTATGTAATTGGGGCCACTAAGATTATTTTCCTTAAGTATTGTCACTAGTGGGTTAAAGACTATTTTGAAAATCCTTAGAATCACAACATACACTACTTTAGAATTCGAAAATAAATTGATTCCTCAAAATAATTAATTTTCGAAATCAACCAACATCTCAAACACCGAGAATTTGCATGTCACGTTAGTGTGGACGTATACAAACTCTACATTCGTTAGAGAAGGTTTTACCCATTAGTCTTACTGTCTTGTCAACCTAACTTTTTGACAAGTAAAACTAATAGTTGGTCAACTTCGGCCCTACAAGTTATTAGCAGTGACTCCGTTGGGGAGGATACTAATAATTGTATCTAAGTATTTACCATTGCACGACACTAAGGGAACTACTTAGGATTATGTGCCTTCCATTGGGGAAGTGTACACGCTCTTTAGTAATCCCCTATAATCTTTTCTGATGTTGTGATCCGCAGAACAAGCCTATCCATTATGGAGGAAGGCACTTAGAGCCAATGCGCGGGCTTGTTCGCATCACATATCAGATTGCAATGGAGGTCGTGGGACCCTTAGGGTCCCTCTCCTACTTAGTAATTTATCTCGAGGAATTTTACTAGCACAACCACACAACCAAGCACACAACCAATATCACAAAAAAAACATAAAGAAAATCCTAGATTTTTCAACTTTCATGGCCCTTGGTCTCTAATGCGCCTCTAGTCGTGTCGTCACTTCGTCCGTTCCTCCCTTCCTTCTGTGCAAGCTACCTCGAGGGATCTCCGAGCCGAAATGAATAGCTAATTATTTACATCATCGATCCTATACTCCACGAAGGAGTGTACATGAAATCTAGATTAACTGTAAATAAATAACTCGGTTAAACATGTGCCGTATTTAATTCAAAAAATTAAATACCTAGCATCGTCAACCCCGAGGATTAAATAATTACAAAAATTTGCAAAGCAATCACACAACACATATTTGGCCATGAAGATGGAATCTCGTGCCTGCAACACAAAGTTAGCCTACGCACATCCACACATCATCCAGCAAAATAATATATATGAAAAAGCAAAATTTAACCAATCCTAAACACATAAAGCCGGAAACCTCAGCTTTGATACCAATTGTTGGTATGGCCTGGCGGGTTTCCTTAGCGAATACTCAGTCGATCCGAGAGACCTCTCCATGTTTACGGATTAAAAATTTAATCCAAATGGAAACCCATCTCCCATCGACCATCTCGTGTCGTATCGAACGATCCAAATCACAACTTGGCCAATTACAAAAATCAGCTTTGTGATTTGCTCGACCGTTCGACCGCGAAAAAGACGCGAGTTGATCGCCGACTTTTGTGTTTATGGTCGGGGTCCAGTTAGTTAATTAACAACTATGATACGAAATCAAATTAACAAACTAACACACATGAAATGACGAGGTAAATGAATAAGGAACAACAAGAATGAAAGGAGCCAAGGAAGAATTATACCTCCCATTACCTTTCCATCTACCGTATGACCTTCCCCTCTTGGACGTCGTGTGGGAGACGATCTACCAAGACTCGTGATCACCAAGTCGATCCCTTCTCCTTACGCCAACCAATCCCTTACCAAAGGGATACCGCCGGCCACTGCAAGGAAAAAGAAAAATCCAAACACAAAACCCTATTAATTATCTCCTCTACTACCGGTGCCTGAACAACAAGTATCTTGAAGTTCCCTTGAAGGAGAGCAACTCCAACTTATGTTCTGCGCTACAACAATAAGTTGTGTTCTCCCTCATCCATCTGCTTTGTTTCCTTCGGCCAAGAAACAAATCGCGCAAGAAATTTGTTTCCCTCGACCAACAACAAACTGCGTCCTCTCTCTGCTGTTTTCGCGTCACCGTTTGCATGCATTAGCCAACAATCAAAAACACCCTCGCTGTTTGTTCTCGGTGCTTCACTGCATGGAGGAGAAACAACAAAACAACCTTGCTATTTTGTTTGCACTGCTGAACCGAGAGTAGTGTCTGTGAGAAAATAATTAATCCAGACATTATCATCACACTTTATTTTATTAACTTTATTTTGATAATTATTATGACTTAGTCTAGGATTAGCCTTTCCTATCTTAATGGGATAATTAGCGAATTAGTCTTCCTATTTTAATTCCTATTTTAATGGGATAAGTTATGACTAAGTTTGGTTCGTGGTGTATTTAAAGGGTCCTAGAGGCATGTGAAACAGAGTCTCAGTTTTATTGTAAGTGTTTCTTCCAGAAAATAAATTCGTTCGTTCTTCTTTCGTTCTTTCGGGTTTTTCGTTTTCTTTTTGTTCCTCTTGCATATTGGTGTGGTTCTTGGGTGCGTTATTCTTTGATCTGGGCCAACAATTGGTATCAGAGCTTTGGTAGTATAGAGCAGCCAAGAATCCTCGCTTCCACAAAAAATGTCGAGCATCGTAGCGAAGGAGAACGGCGGAGTGTCATTTCCCTATCCGATGCTAAACCCTCACAATTATACTGTGTGGGCAATAAAGACAGAGGCAATTCTCGATGCCCAGGGAGTCTGGGAGGCGGTGGAGCCAGAGAAAGAAGCCCAGGTGGATGCAAAGAAGGACAAAAAGGCACGTGCATACATCTTGCAGTGTGTCCCCGAAGACATTCTTCTCCAAATCGCAACAAAGAAGACGGCGAAAGAAGTCTGGGACAACCTTAAACTGAGGTACCTAGGCAGTGAACGAGTGAAGAAGGCACGCGTACAAACGTTGAAGAGCGAGTTTGACGCCCTCCGGATGAAGGAGACCGATACAATTGATGAGTTTGCTGGCAAACTCAGCGCTATGAGCAGCAAATTCTCCACTCTTGGTGCCACGCTTGAAGATTCCTCGTTGGTAAAGAAGTTACTCGATTCTGTCCCTGATAAATTCTTTCCTATTGTTGCTGGTATTGAGCAGTTCCACGACCTTGAGACTATGCCATTTGAGGAGACTATCGGGCGACTGAAGGCATACGAGGAACGAACACTGCGATTACGCAGCAATACCAACGACACTGAAGGTGAACTCCTATTTACTCATGCCGAATGGCAAAAGTGATAAAAAGGGAGCAGCGTGGACACTTCGTCAGAAGGCAAGGGGCGCGGGTCCAGCGGCCCTAATCGTGGCAAGTGGCGTGGGCGAGGGCGCGGTCGTGGCCGTGGTACGCAGCGTCAAGACAGTGCAGGAGGCACTAGCAGCAACAACAATAATACTCGTGACAAGAAACACATAAAGTGTTTCAATTGCGAGAAGATGGGGCATTATGCGTCCGAATGCTACAGCAAGCGTCGAGATGATGAGGCTCACCTCACTTGCGCCACCAAGGAAGAGCTAGCACTGATGATGACCGTGTCCCATGAGGAGTTTCACGCAAGGGGTGAGCGGCAAGATATCATTTTGCTCAGTGAAGAAAGGTTCCTACCAGAGATGTATCGCAGCGTGAAGAAAGGAGAAGATAAAGACGTTTGGTACCTTGACAACGGTGCCAGCAACCACATGACTGGCCATCGTGAGAAGTTTCAAGAACTAGATGAAACCATCACCGGGAGGGTGAGGTTTGGCGATGGATCAACCATAGAGATCATGGGCAAAGGGACGGTTGTGTTCGAATGCAAGAACGGCGATCAGAAGGCTCTCCATAAGGTATACTACATTCCAAAACTTTGTAGTAATATCATCAGTCTTGGTCAATTGACAGAAACTGGGAACGAGGTGCACATGGAAGGAGATGCCATGAAGGTGATTGATGGGAGCAGGAAGCTCTTGATGCTGGTAAAGCGAACACAAAATCGCTTGTACAAGATAACCTTGAAGACATTCAAGCAAGACTGTCTCCTAGCAAGCCTAGAAGACCCAACTTGGTTGTGGCATGCAAGGCTCGGGCATGTAAATTTCCATGACTTGAAGCTACTGGGGGAGAAGAAATTGGCGGTTGATATGCCACTACTGCCCCAGCCGAACAAGCTTTGCGAGGTGTGTGTGATCGCCAAGCATGCAAGATTGCCATTCCCGTACCAAGCAAACTTTAGAGCAAAGAAGCCGTTAGAACTTCTCCATGCTGATATTTACGGGCCAATCTCACCATGTACACTTGCCGGTAACAAATATTTTCTTCTAATTGTGGATGATTTCACTAGGTGGATGTGGGTGTTTGCATTGGCAGCAAAGAGTGATGCATTCCAGGCATTCAAGAAGTTCAAATTCCTGACAGAGAACAAGACTGAGTACAAGATCAGAACACTCCGGACAGATCGAGGCGGCGAGTTCCTATCCACGGAGTTTACTCGATTCTGTGGAAATGAAGGAATCGAGCGGCACCTTACGGCTCCCTACACACCCCAACAGAATGGTGTAGTGGAGCGTCGTAATCGCACCGTGATGGCCATGGCGAGATCTCTCCTCAAGGGTACACATATGCCGGCGAGGTTCTGGGGAGAAGCGGTTAGGCATGCTGTCTATCTGCTAAACCGTCTCCCAACTAAGGCACTAGGAGAGCGTACACCATTTGAAGCTTGGATGGGGAGAAAGCCAAATTTTTCTCACTTGAGAGTGTTCGGTTGTGTTGCATATGTGAAAAACACAACCCCTCATCTGAAGAAACTTGACGACAGAAGCTCACCCATGGTATACTTGGGTGTCGAGGAAGGTTGCAAAGCTCATCGTCTATTTGATCCAAAGCATGGCAAGCTACAAGTAAGTAGAGATGTAATGTTTCAAGAAAATTGTGAATGGACATGGAATGCAGGTGCCAACAATGAAGAACAATTACCGGAGTTTATGGTGGTGGATGCATTTGACACCGACGAGGTGATTGTTGAAGTAGACACTCAGGCAGGGGTGGAAGATGTCACACCACCGGCAATAGCTGTGGTACCTATGTCAAGAACGTCAAATCCATCTACATTATCATCGAACTTGAGTCCATCTACACCATCATCAAACTCGAGTCCATCTACACCATCGTCGAACGCCCATACAACTACCTCGCCTCCGATAACAAACACGCCTGATTCTTATGAAGGGCCAGTCCGCTATAGGTCCCTTGCCGATATCTACGCCAACACTGAGGAAGTGGTTGGTATTGATGAAGAAGAGGAAGAGCTGATGATGGTGGTGTCTGATGAGCCAACAAGTTATCAAGAAGCTGCAACTGAGGCTTGCTGGTATGAAGCAATGGAGGAAGACTTGAAATCTATTGAGATGAACAAGACCTGGACGCTAACTGAACTCCCATTAGGCCGCAAACCTATCGGTCTGAACTGGGCGTTCAAATTGAAGAAAGATTCATATGGGAAAGTTGTTAAGCACAAAGCAAGATTAGTTGCTAAACGCTATGTACAACGACAAGACATCGACTTTGAAGAGGTTATGCATTGTCGTCATCTTCACATGGTACTGTGTTGTCTTATCTTCATACATGTCCCCAGCCAGGTTTGGATTATGTTGTTGGATTGGTTACATTGGAAGTGGAAGATGGTAACGCTTCACATGATGCTCTTCAGCATCCCAAACTGTCTGGAGAAACTACAATACAAAATGCAGTTACAGAGGTTGCTGCCATGGTGGGAGAGAATGCCAGGAGTGAAGTTAGCTACCATGCGACAACTATTCGGCGTCCGTGATTTACAGTCATGTCTGGATTAGGGGGAGTAATGTGAGAAAATAATTAATCCAGACATTATCATCACACTTTATTTTATTAACTTTATTTTGATAATTATTATGACTTAGTCTAGGATTAGCCTTTCCTATCTTAATGGGATAATTAGCGAATTAGTCTTCCTATTTTAATTCCTATTTTAATGGGATAAGTTATGACTAAGTTTGGTTCGTGGTGTATTTAAAGGGTCCTAGAGGCATGTGAAACAGAGTCTCAGTTTTATTGTAAGTGTTTCTTCCAGAAAATAAATTCGTTCGTTCTTCTTTCGTTCTTTCGGATTTTTCGTTTTCTTTTTGTTCCTCTTGCGTATTGGTGTAGTTCTTGGGTGCGCTATTCTTTGATCTGGGCCAACAGTGTCGCCATGCACGCGTGGAGAAGACCAAAATGCTATTTTTCTCGGTGAACCATGCACGCGTGGAGAAGACCTCGGTGAGCCATGCAGATGTGGAGAAATCCTCGGTCAGCCATGCAGCTGTGTAGAATAAAACAAAAACAGCATCAGCTATTTTTTATTTTCGGTGCTCCACTGCATCGAGAGGAAGAATCGGCGCGGCTGAACCGAGAGCAGGAGGGAGAGAGAGGAGAGGAAGAGAAGAGAAGAGAAAAGAGGTTAGGATTTTCTTATGATCTATTGGATTAATTCAATTAATCATCAATTTGGTTTCATGACACATGGGGGTATATATAGGGCTACGATAGGGATCATGAGGAGGAGTTGAATCTTGGCCTACTAATGGACCCGGTCCATTAATGAGGATCCATTCCACTAAATGACTCCCATTGAATTACCTCACCAACCCTCATATTTACATATGGGCTCCACTTATTACGAGTCTTCCATCCCCCGTGTTTAAGATCTCGAATGTCCGTTAATTAATTTAAATTACTGACAATTCAAATTAATTAACTTCTGGGTCCTTGACTAGTACCACTCGACCTTATCATCATGCCGAATCAAATCCACCTGCAGGGTTTAGCATGATGAACCTTTCAAGCTCATCAAGGGGGCATCGTCAACCCGACTCACCAGGATACGGATTCCGTTAATAATCAACAACACATCATATTATTAACATTATCTCCCAACTTACCAGGTCTATCGATCTAACAGAATAGATCTCGCCCATTGGTAAATCAAAGAGATAATAATTAATAATACATGCCCGTTATTATATCGGGATTAAGGGATCGTACTCCATAATATATCTTGAGGTCTCATCCAATTATCGAGTCAGTACAAATTGGATAAACTCGGGTTTTGGTCTTACTCAATGTACTCAAAGCACACTAGTGTAATTCTATGGTCAAGACCAACCACACCTAATTACACTACAACCATTCCGATGGTTTGTCCAATTCCATCTTTGTTGTGAGCCTCTATTTATACTAAGCAAGGAACTGATAACATGATCTTCCATGTGACACCACACACCATGTTATTTACAATGCAAAGTAATTGAACTTTATGCATGTACTAATACAAACAGACACCTAGTGTAGTTGTGATTCTCTTTTCAAAAATTAGATGATCTCATATATATAAAAGAGCAATATCTTTTAGTATACACATCTAACACCTCATATGACTCAAGCGCCTTAGAGGGGGTTTTTGTAAGTACCCCTGGATGATTTTGATGTGATCAACCGATTTAAGATAGGTCTTGGTGTGTTTAACCCCTCTGCTAAGTATGCAGGAGCTTAGGTATGGAAGAAGTCGAGCGTAAGACGTAGCGGATGAGAAGGATTGTGTGGGGATATGAGCTGACGGACTCGGTACAATCCGAGGGGCGTGAAAGCTGCGAAAGAGTACGTCGGTGGAGTGAGAAGGACGTGCGCGGTGTCCGAGGGACAAGAAGCCAAGAGGAAGGAAGCTCGAGAGGCGAAAGGTCGGAGTCGAGTTTGGGTGAGCCTAACTCCGGTTGGCCGGAAATCACCCAGAAGACGAAGAACCTGTAGGATATGTATAGTGAAAGACATGATTTCTTTATATGAACATCTTCATTTTGAAAAGAGAATCACTACCACACTAGGTGCTTGTTTACATTAATACATGCACGAAGTCCAATTACTTTGCGTTGTAGATAACATGGTGTGTGGTGTCACACAGAAGATTATGTTATCAGTTCCTTGCTTAGTATAAAATAGAGGCCTACAACCGAGATGGAATTGGACAACCTGTCGGGATGGTTGTAGTGTAATTAAATGTGGTTGGTCTTGACCATAGAATTACACTAGTGTGCTTTGAGTACATTGAGTAGGACCAAAACCCGAGGTTATCCAATTTGTACTGACTCGATAATTGGATGGGACCTCAAGATATATTATGGAGTACGATCCCTTAATCCCGATATAATAACGGGCATGTATTATTAATTATTATCTCTTTGATTTACCAATGGGCGAGATCTATTCTGCTAGATCGATAGACCCAATAAGTTGATAGATAATATTAATAATATGATGTGCCGCTGATTATTAACGGAATCTATGTCCTGATGAGTAAGGATGATGATGTCCTCTTGATGAGCTCAAAAGGTTCATCGTGCTAAACCCTGCAGGTGGATTTGATCCGGCACGATGATAAGGTTGAGTGATACTAGTCAAGGACCCAGAGGTTAATTAATTTAAATTGTCAGTAATTTAATTAATTAATGGGCATTCAAGATCTTAAACACGGGGGGATGAACGACTCGTAATATGTGGAGCTCATATGTAAATATGGGGGTTGGTGAGGTAATTCAATGGAGGTCCTTTAGTGGAATGGATCCTCATTAATGGACCGAGTTCATTAGCAGGCTAAGATCTAACTCCTCCTCATAGTCTTTATCGTAGCCCTATATATACTCCATGGTGGCATGGAACCAAATTGATGGTTGATTAATCCTAGGATGCACAAGAAAATCCTAAGATCTTCTCTCCTCCTCTCTCTCTCCCTCCCTGTCGGTGCACCGATTCAAGCATGGAATTTCTATTCTCCGGCACTTAGTCTCACAATTACCGTGAGGCAATTCCGCTGCCGTGAGGAAATTGCCGAGAGCACGGCAATTGATGCATCCATTGCCGTGTTGATCAATTGCCGTGAGGCAATTGCCGACTGCAATTGATTTGCCTCGATTGCAGTGCGGCAATCGAGAGGCAACTCAGTAATTGCCGCCGGACAATTAGAATTGCCGAGAGGTAATTCGGGATTGCAGGCAATTGAATTGCCGTGAGGTAATTCGGAAATTGCAGCAATTCAGGAATTGCCTGGCAATTGAATTAACGAGAGGCAATTGAATTGACATGAGTCTTTATTGGGGAGAGGAGACAGCAAATTGCCTCGTGCTTGGGGCATGACAATTTTCTTCGAGTTGCCTAGAAGAACACGAGTTGGAGTTGTGGAGTTGTTCAGAATACAAGTTGCTTGTGCAACTTGGAGTTGCTCTGATCAAAATAACTCTAAGATACTCGTTGTTCAGGCGCTGGAAGTGGAGGAAAGAATTAATTGGGTTTGTGTTTGGATTATCTCCTTGGAGTGGCCGGCGTCATCCCTTTGGTTAGGAATTGGTTGGTGCAAGGAGAAGGGATCGACTTGGTGACCACGGGTCTTGGTAGATCGTCGCCCACACGACGTCCAAGAGGGGAGGGTCATACGGTAGAAGATCATAAGGTAACGGAAGGTATATTCTTCCGTGGATCCTTTCGTTCTTATATGTGCTTTATTTATTTGCCTCGTCATTCTATGTTTGTTATTTAATTATTTTGATTGTAATTCATTGTAAATAATTATTTAACTGGACCCCGACCATAAACACAAAAGTTGACGATCAACTCGTCGCCTTTTCAGCGGTCGAACGGTCGAGCAAATCACAAGGCTGGTTTTGGTAATTGGTCGAGTTGTGATTTGGATCATTCGATACGGCATGAGACGGTCGATGGGAAACGGGTCTTCATTCGGATTAAAATTTTAATCCGTAGACATGGAGAAATTTCTCGGATCGACCGAGTATTCGCTTAGGAAACCCGCCAAGCCATACCTAACAGAACCAAAAGACTGATCAGTTTGACCATATCAAACAAGGCGCTCGAAAAAAAAAAATTTAATTGCTGCTAAGAAGACTCGATCCCAAGACCTCACCTAAGAAGTGTTGCCATGATTACCACTTGGGATAGCTGATAATGACAACATTTAGTTATTGATGTTACTACTTGAAGATTACAACAGCGAAGTCTAGAGCAGAAGAAAATGTCTTAAAGGATAAAACCTATCCTTTAATCAGATCCAATGGATGCAATTTAATCGCATCCAAGATCAACCGTTCAGATTATATCCATGGATCAACGGCCAAGAGAAAATTGCTCAACAATGAACAAACCAGATTTATTTTCTTAGGCTATAAATAGGCTTAGAGTTTCAGTCTTTTCATTAATTCAATTAATTTATTCTTGTAAACTCTCTAAAAGTCTAGCGTGCTATTTTTGTAAGGCTTCTCCGTCACAAGGTGATTTTTATTGAGCATCTAATGCCTTGGAAGCAACGTTCTCAGTTGCGACCAAATTTCTTTTTTAAAGACGAGTGCCTCCACTTTCATATTTTTTTACCGTCAATTCACCCCCCTCTAGCCAGTCCAACCAGATCCAACAAGTGGTATCAGAGCCAAGGTTGCCGCAGAAGGACTAACCGCCGACTGCAACAATTTCAAGAAAATGGTTGAAGCCATAATCTACCCGCCGAAGTTTGAGGGGTAGTTCACGATGTGAAAGCGCCGAATGCAGGTATTTTTTAAAACATATATTGAACTGCTACTAATTATGAAAAATGATTTTTCAGTTCCTAAAGACAACAACGACAAGGATAAAGAAATAGAGTCGTGGACCAAGAAGGAGCAAGCGGACTTTATAGCAAACGGCAAAGCGGAATTTCATCTACTAGCCGTTCTTCCCGCGCAAGAAGTCTACTAGCAGTTTGGTACTAGAGTCGTGGACCAACTGCAGTTAAAAAATAAAATATTTTTGCAAGAAAAATTTGCACTTGAAAATTTAATGCATTTGAAAATTTAACTTCACTTTTTAAAAAAAAATTATTGAAAAGAATTTTTACTCTCTTTTTTTTTTTTTGCTCTCCCCCTTTGTTATATATCAAAAAACTGAAAATAACAATTGCGAATCAGAGCCAATTTTTGTAAAAATTGAAAACACATATTGAACCAATTCTAGTGAGTCCAAGCAACAAAAAGGATCAAACCAACTAAATTGAACTCGTTCAGGTCCTATGTAACTCAGTTAGCTACTTACTAACTATTATATAACAGCAGCTGTCACTAGGGTTAGTCATGTTAAGTGATTTGATCAAGTTAGATTTGCTAAGCTTAAACACTTAGCTTGATTGTTGTTCAAATGTATTTATTGTTGGTGCAGGAAGCACCATATCGAACCTGGTTTTGATATTGGCAAAGGATTCAAACTTAAGTTTATTTGTGATCTAATGTTGTTCACTGAGTGTGCAGAAAAAGCCCTAGCGAAGGACTGCCAGTAACCAAGCCCTAGCGAAGGACTGCTAGGCAACTAGCGAAGGACTGCCAGCATCCAAGACCTAGCGAAGGACTGCTAGGCGCCAGGCGAAGGACAGCTTGGGACTGAAGCCCTAGCGAAGGAATGCTAGGCACCGGGCGAAGGACAGCTCGGCATCCAAGACCTGGCAAAGGACCGTCAGGAAAAAGTCCAACCAAAGGAGCGGTTGGCATCAGGTACATTCTCCCGAGAGGAGTAGGTGAGGACGCGTTCCCCGTCGAGGGAACAGTAAGCGTCGGTTCGACCTAGGCTCCATTTTGGAGACCAAAGTCAGAACCAAGACAGCTAAGGCTGTATAAACTAACAAATTAATGCTTTATTTTGTTTTCGGACTAACCCTAGATGCAGGACCAAAGGAACGTGTGTCTGCAGCTCAGACAGCCTCAAAGGAGTGAGGCAGCAGCTGAGTAGGGTGCCCTGAGTGTCTAGGGCGCCTCCAAGGTGAACAAGAAACAGGTAAAGCAAAAAGGAGTTCGGCTAAGCACTGGCCAAAGGCGCCCTCTGCATCCGGGCGCCCTCAGCAGCCAGGGCGCCCTCAGCGCCAGGGCGCCCTCAGCGCCCAGGGCGCCCTCAGGAGCCAAGCGCTCCACGCCTATGCCAGCGAGGCCGATCAACTCTATCCAGCCGAGAAGACCGTGTCAACCAAGGCGCCCTCAGCGACCAGGGCGCCCCAGAGGTCAAACTGTTGGTTTGAGAAAGACCGATAGAGGGGGGGTGAATATCGGAAAATGTTCAGATTTAAAAGAAAGAGTAAGTGCGCGGCGGAATAAAATCAAACAACGCAAACACCAAGGTTTTACTTGGTTCGGAGCCTGGGTCGACTCCTACTCCAAGGCCCACGGTCGTTGACCGTTTACTTTGGGCAATTCTATAGTGCGCAAAACGGTTACAGAGTGAGATTACAAAATTACTGTAAATAGAAATATACACTTTGTTTTACCAACTCCCAGTGTAGATCGAGTTTCGGTGCAGTGGGAGGTTGACGGCGCTTCGTTCTTGAGTCGGGAAGTTTCCGGAGCAGAGCACGGTCGTCAGAGCGTTTGGATACGTTGAATGAAAGCAGTGTTTTTAAGAGAAGGGTCTAGGGCCCTTTTTATAGTGCCTGGGGGCGCCCTGGTCGACGGGGGCGCCCCCCCACGTGGCAGCAGATCCACACAAGGCGCAGTCAACGACTTATCCCTTGAACCTCGGGATAAGGTCTTGACGGGGGCGCCCTGGACGCTGGGGGCGCCCTGGTTGACTCGGCCAACCCTTATCCACAACGCTGAAGTCTCCTGCGTAAGAGTGGCTGGGGGCGCCCTGGGCGCAGGGGGCGCCCGGGACAGCGGGGGCGCCCTGGGTGCGCAGTGCAGACGCGGCAGCAGCTTAACTCTTCAGTTTGTTTGCCATGGGGCGCCCGGGACAGCGGGGGCGCCCTCAGAATGTACTGTCGAGGTTCATTTGCTTTCTTTGTGTTTTGTGTTCACCTTGGGGGCGCCCGGGACACTCCGGGCGCCCTGGTCAGCAGTTGCCTCTTTCCTTTGAGGCATTCTGAGCTGCAGACACACGTTCCTTCGGTCCTGCTTCCAGGGTTAGTCCAAAACACAATAAAACAAATATTTAATTTAATTTATACAGCCTCAGCTGTCTTGGTTCTGACTTTGGTCTCCAAAATGGAGCCCTAGGTCGAACCGACGCCTAATGTTCTCTCAAGGGGAACGCGTCCTCACCTACTCCTCTCGGGAGAATTTACCTGGTGCCAACTGGCTCCTCCAGTTGGACTTTTGCCCGGCAGCCCTTCGCCAGGTCTTGAGTACCACGCAGCCCTTCGCTTGGTGCTAGCAGCCCTTCGCTAGGTCTTTTCTTCTGGCAGCCCTTTGCCAGTGCCTAGCATTCCTTCGCTAGGGTTTTTCCATTCTGGCAGTCCTTCGCCAGAGCCTAGCAGTCCTTCGCTAGGGCTTTTCTTCTGGCTGGCATTCCTTTGCCAGTGCCTAGCATTCCTTCGCTAGGGCTTTTCTGTACACTCAAGAAACTTGTTAGACAACAACTAACCCTTAACTTTTGAACCCTTTTGCTAATATCAAAACACAGGTTTGACTTGGGTGCATTCTGCACCAACACAAACCTCATCCCTATTCAGGTGGGATAAAGCTTGACCGAGCGAAGTGTGGATCGGCTGACACGTGGCAGGGCGCCCCCGACGTCCAGGGCGCCCTAGGTGCTATAAATAGCACCCCTCGACCCCAAGCTTCATCAATCACCTCGACACAACAACTTCCATACAAAGCTTCCACGCTCTTCTGCTCTCGCGCTTCACCTCGGAATCCTCCCAACTCGAGCCGACGACGTCCTGCTGCTCCGGAAAAAGTCGATCTTCCTCGGACGTCGGTAAAAAGAGCTATTTAAGTTTACTGTACTAAATTCTGTAATAACTTTCTGTAAACTATTTGCGCCTGATATAGAATTGCCCAAAGTAAACGGTCAACGACCGTGGGCCATGGAGTAGGAGTCGACACAGGCTCCGAACCAAGTAAAAACCACTGTGTCTTTGTGCTGTGTCTCTTATCTTTATTTCCGCTGTGCACTTACTCTTAGTTTTCCGAAAAAGAACGATTTCCGATATTCACCCCCCTCTATCGGTTTTCACGATCCAACAAGTGGTATCAGAGCAGGGAAGCTCAAATTTGGTGCAACCACCAATTTGAGAGTTTTTCGGATTTACAAAATTTTTAATCTTATTTCCTTTCTTTCTAGTTAATCAACACAACTCGATATTTTTTCCGCCTTTTATTTTAAAATAAAAAATATCTGTAGGTGGATTTAAAATATCCTTACGCCTTTTTCAATTTTGAATTCTCATTTTTCACCATAAGTTAGAATTGTTAAAATAATCAATTTTTGAAAATTTATCATAAACTTTTTATTATTATTTTAATATTATTTTTTTCTCGAAAATCGTGCTACCTTAATCTGAGCAAATTTTCTCCCAAAACATTAAAGTCTTACTTTTTATCATTAATCAAAATTGATAAAGTAACATTTTCAAAAAAAAAATTGACTTAATTTTTTATTCTGCCTTGAAATTCGTGCAATATTTTTTTTGGCTATTTTTTTTCTTCTCCCGCACTACTAATCCAAGACCAAGTCTTGGTACATTCTGTTATTTCTTTTCTGTACGAGGTTAAACTAAATGGCCAACCAAGAGTGGAACAGTGCCCGACCACCACTATTCTCCGGCGACAACTTCAAGTTTTGGAGATGTCAAATGGAGTCCCTTCTGAAGGCCCACATAGACTTATGGCGGGTCATCCAAACGGGATTCTCTTTTCCCGTAGAAGATGAGTCATCAATCGAGTGGGATAAACTGGATGAACACACCCTCAATCAAATCGAGACCGATGCAAGGGCAACAACAATCCTACAATGTGGCCTAATCAAGGAGCAACTCGAGCTAGTAGGTCCATGCAGATGTGCTAGAGAAATCTGGGAAAAATTGGTAAACCTTCATCAAGAGATCTCAGATGAAGAAGAAGATCAGGTAAATTATCTTGCCCTTTCAGTCCAAGCACAAACAGCCGAGTCAAGTCTGAACCTGAATCCAAAATCGAACCAGAATTAGACGACGAATTGACTGAGACGGTAACCGATTTCGAATTCTTTTCAAATTTACAATTAAATAATCAAACAGGTACTATAATGGTCGAGGAAGGTATAAATTTTATTTCAGGGAAAACTCCTAAAGAACCACCAAAGAAGGAGCTTCAACCAGTACCCGAGTCTGACTCAGACACAGAATCAGAAGATGAGCCTAGATTCGAGGTGGCAAGAATCAAGGGGGAGATTCTCAATAAAGAACCAAAAGGTAAAAGTGTAAATTCAAATTTTAATCATGTAATCTGTTACACATGCAGGGAGAGAGGGCACTACCAAAATCAGTGCCCTACTCGTAAGACTCGGTCTACACCACCGGCGACAAAGGAATCAGTTCCAAAAGCACGAAAGAACAAAAGTCGCATTCAATGCTTCAAGTGCTAGGAGTTCGGGCATTACAAAAGTGAATGCACAGATAAAAGAGCTACCAAGAATGTCGAACAAACAATCAACAAAGGTAAATTTACAGTATTTGAAAATCCGTTATTTACCTTGAATAATGTGATTGATTCATGTAACTTAATTAAAACAAATTTCAGAAAATTGAAACAAGAAAATGAAACCCTAAAACATAAGGTCAATAAGTTAGAAAATTTAATTCATAATCTTGCTGATTTCGAAAATCCGGAGTATTACTCCAATTGTGACCTTACTTAGACAATTGTTTGTTTTAATTATGTGTTTTTTTTTTTGCTTAGAATTAGGATTGGGACTAAATCAGTTAATTGAAAATTGAACAACATAGTATTGGGTGGAGGTGAGATGATAGTACGTTAGGGAAGCCAATTTGGCGGAACTAGCCGAAGCTACCGATCCAAGACCCAAACTAGTTAGACCAGAAATTTTTCAAAGAATAATTTTGAAAATGAAATTTCATTAAAAGGCTTTGTCAAGGAAAGGGTGGATGATCCCATAAGGCTACGGCCAAAGAAGGCCTAGTGCCTCGCCAAGACCTGGAAGCCAATTTTTGAAATTCAAATTCAAATTAATTTTTGTTAAATTCGAATCTAACACAAATTTTCAGGTAATTTTAGATTCAAATATCTCTTTTCAAAATAAATTTAAAGTGTGTTTAAAAAAATTAATTTAACTTTTTAAAATTATTCATGGTCTTTTCAAAATAAATCTTCTACTAAAACATGTCTCACAAAAACCCTTAAGGTTAACATGCTTGATCATGTAGAACTGGGTGAGACATCTAGGACCTAAATGCATAACTCACTACCCTTTCAAATAAAATATACTTTCAAAAGTTATTCAAAATTGTCTCTATTTGTCAAATTAATTCAGTTTACTGTGCCTACTTTCTCGTCCCTTTATTATTGAATTTCATGATAGACTCATTTTAAATAGAATCTAAGTTTTTTTTGTTAATCAAACATAGTCAACTGGTTAAAACTTGGGCAACACAGAACCTTAGTCAACATAGTCAAACCTGGTCAACACTGAAATCCCTTAAGGAATTTAGATAAAAGTTAGACTGTGTCGGATACAGGGGGAGTTTTCTTTTAATATTTAAAAAAAAAATTAGATTTTTTTTTCAAAAACCTTATGCTCTAAAATTTAGTAACATCTCAAAATAAGGTTTTCAAAAATTTGATTCAAAAACCTTGTATATTACTCTTTAAATTATTATCATCATGATTTTTGAAAACTGTGCTATCATTTCAAGTCGTGTTTTCAAAAATTATCTTCTTAAAAATTATCATACTTTAAAAGTTATTCTTTTGATTTTGGTAAACCCTAAAGACATAGAGGAAGGTCCACTACTTCATGATCTACAAGGACTCCAAGGAAGTGTCAAATTTAGGGGGAGTCTAAAGAAATTAATTCTAACTATTTGTTTAAATTATTAATTCTTATAATTTGAGTCAAACCTTATGACTCAGAGGAAGATCGCTTGTAGTCAACAAGCTTCCTAGGACTGGGTCAAGCTCAGGGGGAGATTAAATTAAAAGAATTATTAAACTGACAAATAATTTTTCAAATTATATGTTTTCATGCACTGCACTTTTTAAATCCTATTGAAAACATAAATAAATATTCTTTCAAAATAAAAGTACTTATAATTTTGCTTATATTCTTTTTGCCTATATTTTTTAAAAATGCATAATATTTTTCAAAAGTATTTATATTTTTCAAAATATGCATAATATTTTTCAAAAGTACTTATATTTTTCAAAATATGCAGAACATCTTTCAAAAGTACTACTATTTTTCAAAAGTACTATTACTTTCCAAGGTACTAATGTTTACAAAGTACGAATATTTTTTTCGATTTCAAAAGTGGAATTTAAACTTTTTTGCTATGCTTTCAAGAATTATACTAAGTTTTTTTAAAAACTCATAAGGCTCTGATACACAAACTTTCTCTTAAAACTTATTTTAAAATATATTTCTTTATTGATATATATATAGCCAAGGGGGAGAGCAAGAAATAGAGAAAGGATTTTTTTTTCTCCTTTTCAAAAAGAAAAATTCTAAGTGTGTTAAATTTTTTAAGTACATGTTTTTCCTATGTAAAATTTTTTTCTTAGTAAACATAATTTGTCTGAGAAAAAACTTTTAAATATTGGCAAATGTTCCTAAGTAAAATTTTTTGGTGAAAAACTTGTCTAGAAAATTCTTATAGATTTTGTTGTATTTCCAAGTATATTTGTAACACCCCAAATTTGTCAATGTAAAATCATGACAATGTATGAAAATGGTTATAATGAAATGATATGAATTTCATTCAATCACATGCCATGAAATGTTAGGAATGCATGAAATATTATATTAATGAAATAGTATTATCATGAAATATTATCATGAAATATTATATTCATGAATATGGAATATTAAAAATATTATGAAATAATATTTTTGGAATATTATGAAATATTCTGAATTCATAAAATATTATTCACATTATGAAATTTCATGATGGGCTTGGTTTATTGGGCTTGGAAATGAATGGTGCTAAAAAGAAAGTGCAAAGTGGAGGAAGCAAGGATTGAACCTTGGACCTCCTAGTTGCACTCACCATGTCATAACCAATGAACCAAGCAATATTTCATGTAGAAGGAGAAAGGAACATGCTTGTTAAGTGGGTAAGAGTGAAGAGACATGTCTTTTCATGAGAAAGGTATAAATATGGGAAGTTGGAATAACTTCCATTTCTTTTCTTCTTCCTCTTCACTTCTCCCAACCGAAACCTCCATCATCTTCTTCCTTCTTTCCATTTTCGAAAACCCTAGGCAAGGGTTCTAACCCTAGGGCAATTTCAAGAGGGAAAATCCAAGTGATCTTGTCATCTACCAAGACCAAGGAATCGTAGAGAGAAGATTTGGAAGAAAAGATCTTTGCATACCCTCCAAGTGTAGGGTACCCTACAGTTTAAGAGAAGGATAAATTCCAGCGCTAGGATGTAAGTATCCTCTCGCCTGTAGCATAATTGCTATTGAATGTACTTGTTTCATTCTTTTGAAAAAAAAATCACAAGGACCATCCCTTATAAGACTTTCGGCCACCACCATGAAGTAGGGCTTGGTTACTTTTTATTGCATGAGGAGATGCCTAGAAACGTAGGGTATACATGTAGATGGATGTTTCTTCATGGTGTCAAGAACAAAACCTAGGGTTTTGCTTTGTAGAGGGTTTCGGCCACCCCTTGTAAGGGGTCCAAGAGAAGAGTTGTTTTGATCAAACTTGATGCATACTAGTAACCCTAGGGACTTATTTCTCATATGTGTTGTTTCCCAATTTTTGAGAAGACAAAATTAGGGTTTAGCACCCTATATGACTTTCGGCCAAGGTATTGAAAAAGGGGCTAGTGAGAGTTGAGTTATCCTAGAAAACATTCATGCTTAGGGTGTGGAATAATATTGTATACAAGGTGTTTGTATAATTGTGTGTGAAGTTTGGATGTCAAAAAAATCTAGCCTAGCCTACTCTACAAGGTTTCGGCCACCCCTAGGGAAATTAGGGTTCAAGGTTGAATGATTTTCCCTATGATATATCCATGCTTAATGATATAAGTGAAGTGTTTGTAAGAATGCTTGAATGAATGCTTGGTGGGAAAACCAAATTCCTTACTTGTATGTTTCGGCCAACCCTAGTCCTAGGGTTGGGAAGTACCTAATGAGACCATGAAGCATGCTATTACATATGTGATATGTGTATAAATTATGTGACCTATCTTGTTAGGTATAAAAGCATGCCTTATAGCCCATGGGGCACTCCTATGACATGAATATGATGTGATTGAGATGTGGTTGATAATATGCCTAAAAAGGAGATACTCTATTGAAACTGGGATCAAGAGCACCCGAATGCGTGGTGTGTCCCTAGGGGATCAAGAGCACCCGAATGTGTGGTGTGTCCCTTTGAGAAGTGATTAAGAGTACCTTTAGGCATATACATATATGAGTAATTGCATGATAAATTACTTTACTTTGAAAAGTTGTGTACCCGACTCGGAAGGGGGTCGTTAAACAAATCCAATGAGCATGTTAAGGTCATGGCATTGGTAGGACGGAAGGGTCCTGCTCTAATTAGATTGGTGGCTCGCTACCCCAATTTATTAGGGAACGCGCATGATATGGTGGTACGACAACTGGGCCCTGGATGATGATATGATATTTTGAAGTACTTACCATTATGGAACCTTTTTGAAAAACATTTCTCATTATGTGATTTTGTTCCGTAAAGTACTTAGAGATAAATTGATGTGATGTTTATGATGCTTTGATGAGATGCTTATGATGCTGATAATTCTATCTGATTATGGTGTACATGATATGATGCATTGATATGGATTTTGCGAGTAGGCCCGGATTCTTACTAAGCATGTTTTGCTTACTAGTTCCTGTTATTTTTCTTATGCTGCAGATAGCGGTAAGAAATATTCGAACTAAAGGAAGAGGCAGAGGGAAGGTTGGAGGATGTGTGTGGTGATGGCTCGGGAAAGGATGAAAGATTCTATCTACCTTAGTTTATCTAGAATCTAACTGCTTCCGATTAAAGATTGAAATGTATTACTATACTCTGAATATATGATGATTGTGACTACTCTACTGTTAGGGATATGGAACCTAAGTCATGTTAGATAATACTATTATTAATGTCAAATTCCTATAGTATGCATGCTCAGTAAAATGCTAGATGTTTACTATTTTCGGTTGCCTATGAATGTTTCTTTTGCATGCATCTAAGACTAGATAACTGTTGCTATATGCTTACTTGAGATTTCATGCTATAGTGTGTTAAATGATTTCCATATTAGGTTGTAAATGCATGTAGATATAAATGAAATGGAAAACCTTGCTTGGTAATTTAGTGTTCAATAAGCATGCTTATTACTAGTTCATGTATTGTAACTGTTTTGTTGGATATACATGTTTAACATGATTGCATGATACGAATGTGTGGACCCGTAACCCCGCCTTTAGGGTAGATATAAGGTCGGGCGTTACAAGTTGGTATCAGAGCAGATTTCCCCTCCATCACACACACATCAAGCTTCCTTCTGCCGCTTCCAAGTAAGAAATCCTAAACTCGCTTTATTTATTTCATGTACAGTACTACTATATGGAAATGATTAATACTTGCATAACAAGTGAAGATAGAATTAATGCTTATGTAGCATTTACTGTCTAGGATAGAATATGTGAACGTATGTAAAATATGTGAACGTATGTGCATTTATTCATGACCTAGAATTTGGGGTAGGAGGGTGGTTACATATAGTAATCACTAGGGTAAACCACACCGATTAGGTGTGTGTTCCTCTGTACATATTTGCGAATTGAAAAAGGAATGGTTTCGTACTAACCATGTCATTTTTTTCTTCAATTCCAGATGTTGCATGAGGACTACCCTGAGAGATGCCGCGAGCTGCTGGAGCAGATAGAGACGGTTAGGGATTGGCCGACTCTGGGGATTCAAGGCACCATAGGATTCCTGGATCGGCTCTTCTGGAAACTGGAGCGGGAAGGGTTTCCAGCCACGGACGATCATAGGATCGGAGCCTTACTCCGTGCTTTGCCCAACCGGGCCAGAGAGGTGGCGCATCAGATCTGGGGACAGCACAGATGCCGTATCCCCTATACGGAGTTGCGCAGGCAGCTCCTCCGCCATGAGTTCCCAGCAGACCTGGGAGACTCGGAGGAGGACCCTGAGCCGTCCGAGGAGGACCCTGAGGAGGACCCTGAGCCGTCCGAGGAGGACCCTGAGGAGGATCCTGAGCCCTATGAGGAGGATCCCGAGCCGGTTGAGGAGGATCCTGAGCCCTTCGGGGAAGACCCCGAACTCTTCGAGGAGGATCCAGCGCTGCTGGAGATGTTCGAGGAAGACCTCGAAGCAGACGAGGAAATTCTCAAGATTGAAGATGAGGACCCGATGGGGACAGTTGAGGATCCTGAGGCGGCCCAGAGAGTGATGAGCGAGGAGATAGTAGGCGTCGCTATGTTATTCTTTATGTTGGGCATCACAGCAGCCCGTCTCGCTCACTGAGTGGACTAGTCTATATGTAGACTTATAAGAATGAATAAAATAAAATTTTGGTTGGTACAATAAATAAAATCTCATTTATCCAATATTGATCATGCGACACATAAGGACAGCTACAAGAGCTTCTCGACAAGGGACTTATTCGCCCTAGTCATTCCCCCTGGGGAGCTCCCGTACTGTTCGTCAAGAAGAAGGATGGGTCGATGCGTATGTGTATCGACTATCGGGCATTAAACAATGTGACCATAAAGAACAGGTACCCTCTGCCCAGGATAGATGACCTGTTCGATCAGTTAAAGGGAGCTACGGTCTTCTCTAAGATCGATCTGAGGTCTGGTTATCATCAAGTCCGGGTGAAAAATGAGGACATACCCAAAACTGCTTTCCGGACGAGATACGGACATTATGAGTTCGTAGTGATGCCGTTTGGAGTCACTAATGCTCCGGCAATATTCATGGATCTTATGAATCGGATTTTCTCGGCATTTCTCGACAGATTTGTGATCGTCTTCATCGACGACATCCTTATTTATTCGAGGACTTCCGAAGAGCATGCAGAGCACCTGCGTTTAGTATTACAGATTCTTCAGAAAGAACAACTGTATGCTAAATTTTCGAAATGTGAGTTCTGGCTGAATCAAGTGTCATTCTTGGGACATATCATCTCCAAGGACGGAGTGATGGTCGACCCAATTAAAATTGAGGCCGTAAGTAACTGGTCCAGACCCAAGAATGCCAGTGAGGTCAGAAGTTTTCTGGGGTTAGCCGGATATTACAGAAAATTCGTAGAGAATTTCTCTCGGATTGCAGCCCCTATGACAGCTCTTACAAAGAAGGATAAGAAATATACTTGGACCGAGGAATGTGAGAAGAGTTTCTCTGAACTGAAAAGGAGGCTGACTAGCGCTCCTATATTGACTCTTCCGGAAAATGATACAGGTTTCGATATGTACAGCGACGCATCCAAACTGGGACTCGGAGCTGTACTTATGCAAAATGGGAAGGTAATTGCCTATGCCTCTAGGCAACTGAAGGAACATGAAAAGAATTATCCTACCCATGATTTGGAATTAGCAGCGGTGGTCTTTGCACTGAAAACATGGAGGCATTATTTGTATGGCACTCAGTGCAAGGTCTTTACTGATCACCAGAGTCTGCGGTATTTCTTCACCCAGAAAGACCTGAACATGCGACAACGCCGATGGCTCGAGTTGGTCAAGGACTACGATTGTGAGATCCTGTACCATCCGGGAAAAGCCAATAAGGTAGCCGATGCTCTTAGTAGAAAATCGTGTGCTACTTTAATATCTTTGTCGGCTTTGTCACAAACATTAGGGAAAGAGATTATGGATTTCGGAATCGAGATTATATCGGGACAGCTTTCTACTCTACAGATTGCGCCGACATTATTTGATGGTATTCTGGAGAAGCAGAATCTTGATCCGAGTTTTCAGAGAATCAAGCAAGAGATTCTTGAAGGCAAGGACGAGGGATTCCGGATTTCCGATAGTGGAGTCTTATATCTCCGGGATCGATTATGCGTTCCCGATGACTCCGACTTACGGACAAGGATACTCGAGGAAGCTCACGGAACACCTTACGCGATGCATCCTGGGTCTACCAAGATGTATCAAGATCTGAAAGGTAAATTTTGGTGGTCCGGCATGAAGAAAGATGTAGCCCATTATATTAGCATGTGTTTGACCTGCCAGAGGGTCAAAGCAGAACACCAGAGACCTGGGGGAGTTCTGCAGCCTCTACCTATTCCCGAGTGGAAATGGGAGGACATATCTATGGATTTCATATCCGGGCTGCCTCGGACTACGAATGGATATGATAGTATATGGGTGATTGTGGACCGGCTGACCAAGTCCGCGCATTTTCTGGCTATCAGGATGACTTATTCAGTGGAGCAGTTGGCTCAACTGTACGTCAAGGAGATTGTCCGTCTACACGGGGTTCCCAAGACCATCGTCTCTGACCGAGACGGTCGATTTACTTCTGATTTTTGGGGACACGTGCAGAAGGCCCTTGGCACGAAGCTGAAGTTCAGTACAGCCTTCCACCCCCAGACTGACGGGCAGACTGAACGAGTAAACCAGATACTAGAAGATATGTTGCGAGCTTGCGCCTTGGACTTCAAGGGAAGCTGGTGTCGATACCTGAGCCTGGCAGAGTTTGCTTACAACAACAGTTATCAGGCTACTATCGGGATGGCACCGTACGAAGCACTATACGGAAGGAAATGCAGATCTCCTTTATGCTGGCATGAGAGTGGTGAAAAGAGGGAGATGGGACTCCAGACCGATATTATTGATGAGACCACTCAGGCCATAAAGAATATCCGCCAGAGGATAGAGACTGCTCAGAGTCGGCAAAAGAGCTACGCTGATAAGCGACGCAGACCGCTTGAGTTCGAGGTTGGGGATTCGGTGTTCTTGAAGGTAGCCCCTATGAAAGGGGTGATGAGATTCGGAAAGAAGGGGAAACTGAGTCCGCGATACGTGGGACCCTATCAGATTTTGAGACGAGTAGGCAAGGTGGCCTACGAACTGGAGTTACCGCCAGAAATGGCGGCTATCCACAACGTCTTCCATGTGTCGATGCTCAGGAAGTGTACCCCTGATACGAGTCAAATGATAGAACCCCCACCAGTGCAAGAACAAGAGAGTCTTAGTTCCGAACGCCGACCGATCCAGATTCTTGATCGGGAATTTAAGAGACTAAGGAACAAGGAAATATCCTTAGTAAAGGTTCTGTGGCGGAACGAGCAGTTCGAAGAAGCCACCTGGGAACGGGAAGATGCGATGCGATCAAAGTACCCGGAACTGTTTTAAGTTCGGGACGAACTTTCTATAAGAGGGGGAGGATTGTAACACCCCAAATTTGTCAATGTAAAATCATGACAATGTATGAAAATGGTTATAATGAAATGATATGAATTTCATTCAATCACATGCCATGAAATGTTAGGAATGCATGAAATATTATATTAATGAAATAGTATTATCATGAAATATTATCATGAAATATTATATTCATGAATATGGAATATTAAAAATATTATGAAATAATATTTTTGGAATATTATGAAATATTCTGAATTCATAAAATATTATTCACATTATGAAATTTCATGATGGGCTTGGTTTATTGGGCTTGGAAATGAATGGTGCTAAAAAGAAAGTGCAAAGTGGAGGAAGCAAGGATTGAACCTTGGACCTCCTAGTTGCACTCACCATGTCATAACCAATGAACCAAGCAATATTTCATGTAGAAGGAGAAAGGAACATGCTTGTTAAGTGGGTAAGAGTGAAGAGACATGTCTTTTCATGAGAAAGGTATAAATATGGGAAGTTGGAATAACTTCCATTTCTTTTCTTCTTCCTCTTCACTTCTCCCAACCGAAACCTCCATCATCTTCTTCCTTCTTTCCATTTTCGAAAACCCTAGGCAAGGGTTCTAACCCTAGGGCAATTTCAAGAGGGAAAATCCAAGTGATCTTGTCATCTACCAAGACCAAGGAATCGTAGAGAGAAGATTTGGAAGAAAAGATCTTTGCATACCCTCCAAGTGTAGGGTACCCTACAGTTTAAGAGAAGGATAAATTCCAGCGCTAGGATGTAAGTATCCTCTCGCCTGTAGCATAATTGCTATTGAATGTACTTGTTTCATTCTTTTGAAAAAAAAATCACAAGGACCATCCCTTATAAGACTTTCGGCCACCACCATGAAGTAGGGCTTGGTTACTTTTTATTGCATGAGGAGATGCCTAGAAACGTAGGGTATACATGTAGATGGATGTTTCTTCATGGTGTCAAGAACAAAACCTAGGGTTTTGCTTTGTAGAGGGTTTCGGCCACCCCTTGTAAGGGGTCCAAGAGAAGAGTTTTTTTGATCAAACTTGATGCATACTAGTAACCCTAGGGACTTATTTCTCATATGTGTTGTTTCCCAATTTTTGAGAAGACAAAATTAGGGTTTAGCACCCTATATGACTTTCGGCCAAGGTATTGAAAAAGGGGCTAGTGAGAGTTGAGTTATCCTAGAAAACATTCATGCTTAGGGTATGGAATAATATTGTATACAAGGTGTTTGTATAATTGTGTGTGAAGTTTGGATGTCAAAAAAATCTAGCCTAGCCTACTCTACAAGGTTTCGGCCACCCCTAGGGAAATTAGGGTTCAAGGTTGAATGATTTTCCCTATGATATATCCATGCTTAATGATATAAGTGAAGTGTTTGTAAGAATGCTTGAATGAATGCTTGGTGGGAAAACCAAATTCCTTACTTGTATGTTTCGGCCAACCCTAGTCCTAGGGTTGGGAAGTACCTAATGAGACCATGAAGCATGCTATTACATATGTGATATGTGTATAAATTATGTGACCTATCTTGTTAGGTATAAAAGCATGCCTTATAGCCCATGGGGCACTCCTATGACATGAATATGATGTGATTGAGATGTGGTTGATAATATGCCTAAAAAGGAGATACTCTATTGAAACTGGGATCAAGAGCACCCGAATGCGTGGTGTGTCCCTAGGGGATCAAGAGCACCCGAATGTGTGGTGTGTCCCTTTGAGAAGTGATTAAGAGTACCTTTAGGCATATACATATATGAGTAATTGCATGATAAATTACTTTACTTTGAAAAGTTGTGTACCCGACTCGGAAGGGGGTCGTTAAACAAATCCAATGAGCATGTTAAGGTCATGGCATTGGTAGGACGGAAGGGTCCTGCTCTAATTAGATTGGTGGCTCGCTACCCCAATTTATTAGGGAACGCGCATGATATGGTGGTACGACAACTGGGCCCTGGATGATGATATGATATTTTGAAGTACTTACCATTATGGAACCTTTTTGAAAAACATTTCTCATTATGTGATTTTGTTCCGTAAAGTACTTAGAGATAAATTGATGTGATGTTTATGATGCTTTGATGAGATGCTTATGATGCTGATAATTCTATCTGATTATGGTGTACATGATATGATGCATTGATATGGATTTTGCGAGTAGGCCCGGATTCTTACTAAGCATGTTTTGCTTACTAGTTCCTGTTATTTTTCTTATGCTGCAGATAGCGGTAAGAAATATTCGAACTAAAGGAAGAGGCAGAGGGAAGGTTGGAGGATGTGTGTGGTGATGGCTCGGGAAAGGATGAAAGATTCTATCTACCTTAGTTTATCTAGAATCTAACTGCTTCCGATTAAAGATTGAAATGTATTACTATACTCTGAATATATGATGATTGTGACTACTCTACTGTTAGGGATATGGAACCTAAGTCATGTTAGATAATACTATTATTAATGTCAAATTCCTATAGTATGCATGCTCAGTAAAATGCTAGATGTTTACTATTTTCGGTTGCCTATGAATGTTTCTTTTGCATGCATCTAAGACTAGATAACTGTTGCTATATGCTTACTTGAGATTTCATGCTATAGTGTGTTAAATGATTTCCATATTAGGTTGTAAATGCATGTAGATATAAATGAAATGGAAAACCTTGCTTGGTAATTTAGTGTTCAATAAGCATGCTTATTACTAGTTCATGTATTGTAACTGTTTTGTTGGATATACATGTTTAACATGATTGCATGATACGAATGTGTGGACCCGTAACCCCGCCTTTAGGGTAGATATAAGGTCGGGCGTTACAATATTCTTCTAAGTGTGCAAATTCTTTTAAAACAAAATTTTCCCAATTCTCAAAGTTGAAACTTTTTAGGGAAATTTGGATTCAAAATTTTGCCTAAGTAATTTTTTTTTATCTTTTCACAAAATTTAGGCTTCTTTTACTATTTTTTTTAAAACACCTTGTCAAAAACTTATTTTTGGTAAAACTCAAACCTCCCTATTAGATACCTTGTTCACCCATGTTTATTTTTGATATATGTCAAAGGGGGAGGAAAGGTCAAAGTTAAGTATTATAACACAAGTACTCAGGGTTTTAGGGGGAGTATAAGAAATAAAGGTTTTTTATGAGAAATAAAAGTTTTTTTTAACTCTTACCTTGTGTTAGTAAATGTTATAAAGTTTTTACTTAACATTGAATTGTGTAAAATTGCTATACTTCATCTTTACATTATGTTCTTAAACAGTTATAAAGTTTTTGTTACTTAACTTTGAATTGTGTTGCCATAATCAAAAAGGGGGAGATTGTTGGTGCAGGAAGCACATATCGAACCTGGTTTTGATATTGGCAAAGGATTCAAAGTTAAGTTTATTTGTGATCTAACGTTGTTCACTGAGTGTGCAGAAAAAGCCCTAGCGAAGGACTGCTAGGCACCTGGCGAAGGACTGCCAGTATCCAAGCCCTAGCGAAGGATTGCTAGGCACCTGGCGAAGGACTGCCAGTATCCAAGCCCTAGCGAAGGACTGCTAGGCACCTGGCGAAGGACTGCTAGTAACCAAGCCCTAGCGAAGGACTGCTAGGCAACTAGCGAAGGACTGTCAGCATCCAAGACCTAGCGAAGGATTGCTAGGCGCCAGGCGAAGGACAGCTTGGGACTGAAGCCCTAGCGAAGGAATGCTAGGCACCGGGCGAAGGACAGCTCGGCATCCAAGACCTGGCAAAGGACCGTCAGGCAAAAGTCCAACCAAAGGAGCGGTTGGCATCAGGTACATTCTCCCGAGAGGTGTAGGTGAGGACGCGTTCCCCGTCGAGGGAACAGTAAGCGTCGGTTCGACCTAGGGCTCCATTTTGGAGACCAAAGTCAGAACCAAGATAGCTAAGGCTGTATAAACTAACAAATTAATGCTTTATTTTGTTTTCGGACTAACCCTGATGCAGGACCAAAGGAACGTGTGTCTGCAGCTCAGAGAGCCTCAAAGGAGTGAGGCAGCAGCTGAGTAGGGCGCCCTGAGTGTCTAGGGCGCCTCCAAGGTGAACAAGAAACAGGTAAAGCAAAAAGGAGTTCGGCTAAGCACTGGCCGAAGGCGCCCTCTGCATCCAGGGCGCCCTCAGCAGCCAGGGCGCCCTCAGTGCCCAGGGCGCCCTCAGGAGCCAAGCGCTCCGCGCCTATGCCAGCGAGGCCGATCAACTCTATCCAGCCGAGAAGACCGTGTCAACCAAGGCGGCCTCAGCGACCAGGGCGCCCCAGAGGTCAAACCTCATCCCTATTCAGGTGGGATAAAGCTTGACCGAGCGAAGTGTGGATCGGCTGACACGTGGCAGGGCGCCCCCGACGTCCAGGGCGCCCTAGGTGCTATAAATAGCACCCCTCGACCCCAAGCTTCATCAATCACCTCGACACAACAACTTCCATACAAAGCTTCCACACTCTTCTGCTCTCGCGCTTCACCCTGGAATCCTCCCAACTCGAGCCGACGACGTCCTGCTGCTCCGGAAAAAGTCGATCTTCCTCGGACGTCGGTAAAAGGAGCTATTTAAGTTTACTGTACTAAATTCTGTAATAACTTTCTGTAAACTATTTGCGCCTGATATAGAATTGCCCAAGTAAATGGTCAACGACCGTGGGCCTTGGAGTAGGAGTCGACACAGGCTCCGAACCAAGTAAAAACCACTGTGTCTTTGTGTTGTGTCTCTTATCTTTATTTCCGCTGTGCACTTACTCTTAGTTTTCCGAAAAAGAACGATTTCCGATATTCACCCCCCCCTCTATCGATTTTCACGATCCAACATTTATCGCCCCAACTACTCTAGATGCACTGACTTAAAGCATCTTGAGTCAATGCATAGACCTAAGCATCTCAACCCTATCTAGGTTATCAATCAAAGTGTCCTAATGTGTTTGTGAGATGCAGACTTCTAGATCTATAGGAGCATACAATTCTAGGGTTAATGCCTAGGCTAAATCCATTGCATAGAAAACCCTAGTTTTAAAGGGGTAATTTTTCAAAAAAATCTAAGTCAGAAAAAGAATTTTAAAATTCGAGACATAATAAGAAAAATGATTTTTCAAAAATATATGAAATACTAGTTTTAAAAAATTTTGAAAACATAATAATAGTCATATTCTACTAAGCGCAGCCCTAACTGCCTTCTTAGTAAGCTGAATTCAGACTCAAGTACGGGTTTGGTAAAGATGTCGGCTAGATTAGATTTCGAGTCCACATGCATAAGTACGATTTCACCCCTGGCTACGTGATCCCTAACAAAATGATGTTTTACATCAATGTGTTGGTTCGGGAGTGATGAATAGGGTTTTTCGTAAGATTGATCGAGCTTATGTTGTCAATAAACACTTTGGTTTGAACATAGTCTAGCTGGAAGTCCTTAAAAGTGTGCACCATCCATAAAAGTTGTGCTACACACTATCCTAGGGCAACATACTTTGCTTCAGTTGTGGATAAGGCAACGCAATGTTGCTTTCTACTACACCAGCTGACTAGATTGTGTCCTAATAATTGACAACTTCCACTTGTACTCATTCTATCTAGTTTGCATTCGGCATATTTTGAGTCGAAGTATCCTGATAATTCAAAATTGGAAGTCCTAGGATACCAAATACTTGTTGAGGCAATCAGCCCTTAAATGATTGGAAGATCATGGTTTTGATGTGTGTGGGTGAATATGTTTAAGGTTAGAGTGTTATGTTGTGTTTGATATGTGTGATTGAGTTTGCAGGACTTGGAGAATCACACATGGTGGACATATTCGAGAGACGAGAGCCGAGGGAGGAGAGCTCCAAGGGCAAGCCGGGAAGTGGACTTCAAGGGCACACGTGAAGGGTGGCATGGAGGCAAGCCAAGGGAAGGCTTGCGTGTGCATCCGAGGGACGATAGACAGAGGAAGAGGACTTCAAGAGGCAAGCCAAGGAGTAGACCTGAAGGCACACGTGAGGAGAAGGTCCGGAGTTGCTGGAACTAGGCTGAGAGGCAGGGGAAGTCGACTGCCCCAGGGGAAGTCGACTGCCAAAACTCATAGAAAGTTTTCGACCTCGGACCAGTCGACTGCCCGTGAGGCAGTCGATTGGTATTGTTAGTGATATGAGAAAAGTGTCCTAAGGCAATCGCCTTATGATTGAAATCATTTATTTTAATAAATGAATATTCACTATTTGAGTATACATATTTACGTATTTGATTGAGATCTTAAACTCATTTACTGAATGTCCGTAATACAATTCATAGCATGAGAGAATTTGTGATGAATTCACAACTAGTGATTATCTCTACATGTGCAATTGTGAAGTATTGAAATTGTCCCTAGTCGATGAATTAATAAAAATGGACACTATCAATTCTGTTGAGACTAGCATGGGTTATTCTCTAATCAGCTGATTCTCACTGGCTGGTGATATTGGGATGTCCGGAGATAAACATGAATGCTAGTTAAGGGAACTAGTTCATTGGAGTGACTGGCTGTAAAACTTCATATGGTAGTCTACATATAAACATGTCAGTGAAGTTCTTACTGCAGCTTAAGTGCGATGTTCCTTTGACTTGCGGTGTTCAAGTCATCTTGGTCATGGAGACTTATACTTTGACATCTTAAGCAAGCATCTCCAAGGAGGTGTAGACCCAGGATGATTGGGTATAAGCCGAAGTGCCCGAAGATGTTTGAACAGCCTACAAAGGATTCACTACTCCTTGCGAGAAGATGTATACCCAAGGCCTATCGTCGGATTGTTACTCGAAGCCTCTGGCCAGAGCATGACATGTTCAGAGTATCAATCTCTTAGATACATGAGAGTAATTAGAATCCGTAGGACGAGAAAACGTTACTTGGGCTAGGTGTGACGTAGTCAGCCTAGTGGGGACTGACACACATAGACCATGTCCTAAACCAAGTGGGTATAAGATGGTGAAGGGAATGGGGCACGATTCATTATAGCTGCTGAAGGGTTTCAGAATTGTTTCTAAGGTCAACCGTTGATCTATCGATTAATTGGGGATCATGATGTACTACTAGGTGCCACTCATGATCATTCTATAATTGGTTAATTATAGACGGCCAACATAAATCGAAAGCCTATTTAGTCACACACACTACGAGTAATCCAAGGGATTTAAAACGAGTTGAAAATTAGATTTTCCAATCAAGAGAGATTAGGTTTGGTTGAGCCAAACGATAAGTCGAATCTGAATTTTTCAGAGACGCATCGGAAGCGTAAAATGGCTAAGTCTTTTGAAGACTTAATAGATAAATTAAATGAGTTTAATTCATTGGGGCGTGGCCTAGATAGGCCGGCCAAAGAGGGTCCCCACCCTCTTTGCTTGGCCGGCCACAACAAAGGGAGGGAACAAAATTGTTTGGTTCAATTTATAAAATAAATCAAGTGTGGTTTGTTTTATAAAATTATGGATGATATAAATTTTTTATATAAACCAAGGTTTAGTTTATTTTTCATGGAAATAAAATGAACTATGGATTGATTTATTTTATTTTATAAAATCAATCATGGATTGATTTACCATGATAAAGAAATTTATATAAAATTTATTTTTCATGGAAATTAAAATGAACCATGGATTGGTTTATTTTATTTTATAAAATCAATCATGGATTGATTTACCATGATAAAGAAATTTATATAAAAAAATTTATTTTTCATGGAAATTAAAATGAACCATGGATTGGTTTATTTTATTTTATAAAATCAATCATGGATTGATTTACCATGATAAAGAAATTTATATAAAGAAATTTATATGATAAATTTCTTATGAAAATTTATTCCATATGAAAAAAAGAGACTTGGTTGATTTTTATCATAAATTAAAATATAATTTTAACCATGATATAAAATCAAGACTTGGCATGATGGAATAAGTCATAGAAAATTTATATGATAAATTTCTTATGAAAATTTATTCCATAAGAAAAAAGAGACTTGGCGGTTGAGAGACCACTATATAAAGGACTCAAGGCAAGGCTTGGAATTCATTCGAAATAATCCAAGTATTCTTGATTGAGCTCTCTCCCTCTCCTCCCTTCTTCCTCTTGGCCGGCCACAAGCCTCTCCCCCTTTCTTCTTGTCGTGAGCACAAGGAGAAGCACCGAGGCGACGAAGTTCTTCCGTTAGGACGATCTTCCTCTCCGGCCATCATCTCCTTGGGATTGGGCGCAAGTCATCTTCCTCCTTCTCGCCGGAATTGTGATTCCGGCCAACCTTGGTGGTGAGTTTTTCCGATGTGATTACTTCTCTCTTGGTTTTTGTCGCGTTCTCGGAGAATCTAGTAGTTCTCGAGAACACGAAACTCGTGGCTTTGCGAAGTCATCCCGAAGATACTCGGCGTGGACGCGAATAGAGGCGGAGCATCCGAGGGACGCTTACGGTTGGATCTCATCCCTTCCTTTGAGTTACACGAGGTAACAAGTAAATTAGTTTACGTTTCTGCAAAATTTTAAATATATGATCATGTCTACACAACATAAGGTTGCATGCTTAGATGTGTGGTTAAATAATTTGAGAAATTATTTATGCTAAACCTTCCGCTGCACGTAATTAATTTTAAAATTACGAACCCGCATCCATGTCAACATGCACCCGGTCCCAACAGGTATACCCCGAAAACTAGCCGTTGTCTAGCAATTAATGCTAGACCAGTCGACTGCCCTTGGGGCAGTCGACTGGTGCGGGGCTGGACAAACTACGAGTTTGTCCTATTCACCTACAAAAGGAGCACCTTTTTGCATGTGAGCGGTACGGTTCCGTACAGAGTCGAAGTGCTGCTCGTCTGAAGAGTGCTTTTTACTTCCTCTCACATTCTACTTCATTCTGTAAAGAGGAAGATCACCGTTGTAAAGGTTTCTCCACCTGAAGGAGAGTTTTCGATAGTGAAAGTGGCGCTCGCGGCGTGGATCCTTGGATTAGTCACCCATCTGGGTGGATACCAAGTAAACGATCATTGTTAGCATTGTACTTATTTTCATTTGCATATTATTTCCGTTGCACTAACGAATTTGTAGAAATCCAATCCGAAAAAGTGATATTCAACCCCCCCCTCTAGCACACCTAAACGATCTATCAGTTGGTATCAGAGCCGGTGCGTTTGGAAGAACTAACCGTCAATCGGAGCAAATATAATGGTGTTTCAAAAGGGATACTCCACCGCACGACCACCCTTCTTCGACGGGAACGAACTTCGCTTACTGGAAAGGTAGGATGCAATACTACCTTATGAGCGATATTGAAAACTGGATTAGTGTTGCAGATGACTTCGAGGCACCCGTCGATGAAAGAGGAGAACCAACACCGATGAGATCTTGGTCAAAGGAGGTAATGAAGAGGGCGCAATCCAATGCCAAGGCCACCACCACACTGCAGTGCGGGCTCTCAAAGGAGCAATTGAACAAGGTGGGGCCGTTCAAGAGCGCCAAGGAACTGTAGGACAAGTTGGTGGAATTGAACGAGGAGTCAAACGAGTCCAGAAGAGTCAAGAAGGACTTGCTAGTGGCCCAATTACAATCCCTATCCATGAAGAGCTACGAGAACGTCAGCCAGCTACATGGAAGGGTAAAGGAAGTGATCAATGAGCTCCATATGATTAGAGAAAAGATTAAGAACTGGGACATCGTCAGGTATATTCTACAAGCCTTCCCAAGAACCACCTTGTGGGCATCCATGGTTGATGCCTACAAGGTATCAAGGGATTTGTCCATTGTAAAATTAGATGACTTATTCTGTGAATTTGAGCTACACGAGCAAGCTAATGTATCGGCCAAAGAGAAGGGTATTGCCTTTGTTGCAGAAAAGGAGAAGAAGAAGAGGAAGGAGAAGAAGAAGGTGGTTTACTCATCCTCATCAGATTCAGAGGAATCCAGCGCCTCCTTGGATAGCGATCAAGAGGCGTTTATGGTAAGAAAATTTTGTAGAGTTTTTAAAAGTTTGTCTAACAAGTCCTATGCTAGGAAAGGGTCCAAAGGTAAAGGTAAGGGCAAGGACATCATATGCTACAACTGCCACCAAGAGGGACACATGAAGAACGAGTGCCCTCAATTGAAGAGAAAAGAGGACAAGAAGGAGGAGAAGAAGAAAGGTGACAAGAAGAAGTCAAAGGGAAAGGAGAAGGGTGCCACCAACCTCAAGGCAACTTGGGATGATCCATCATCCTCAGAGGAAGAAGAAGAGCAAGTCTCCCACTTCGCTCTTATGGCACAAGACCACTCAGATTCATCAGATGATGAAAGAAGCTCAAGTAGTGAAGATGAGAGCTCCTCCACTTCATCATCAGAGTCAGAAGCTTCGGTAAGTGAGGTATACCACTTACCCTCCTCTACTTTAGTAAAGATCATTTCTAGCACTAACATGGACTTAGCTAAGGCTAGAAGTAAAATTAAGGATCTAAAAGAAGAAATTACCATGCTTAGAGTAGAATCTACCAAACTTAAAGAATTGCATGCTAGTTCTACCTCTTCATATGCTTCACATCTTGAAACTGAAAATAGGGAATTAAAGAAAAAGGTAGATGACCTCACAAAGGCTCTTAGGAAATTCCAAGTAGGATCTTGTAACCTAGACATGATAATCAACAGTCAAAGGGCCGTTTATAACAAGACCGGTTTAGGATATAGGCCAAAGACAAAGGAGGTAGCCTTTGTCTCACTCACTGGTAGGATTGGTGCATCTAGGAGACTAGGGGCTAAGGGAAACACAAAGAAGGCATGAGTACCTAAGAGATTTCTAAATGATGCTTATGGATCAAAGATTTGAGTACCAAAAGAGTATGCTTTTCATGTTGTATAGGTAAAGGTGAAGGAGACCTCAACTATGTGGATAGTAGATAGTGGATGCTCAAGACACATGATCGGGATGTTAGCAAGTTCACCACTATTAGCTACTTAAGAGAAGGGACGGTCTCCTTTGGAAATAGTGAAAAATTGAGAATCAGTGGAAAATTGAGAATCATTGGTAGGGGCACCATTGAGGTATCTCCCACGATTTCTATACATAAGGTACTCCTAATAAAAAATATGAAGTTTAATTTACTAAGTGTGAGTCAATTATGTGATGCCGGTTTTAGGGTTGAATTTTATGCTAGGAAATGCATGATAAGACATAATGAATCAAATGATGTCATATTAGAAGGATTTAGAGAGACAAATTTATATTATCTTGATCTTACTTATGCTACTAACAATGTTGCTAAGTGTTTCATGTCTAAAGAAGAAGAAGGGTGGTTGTGGCACCGGAGACTTGGACATGTCAACATGAGAAGCATTGCAAGAGTGGCCAAGGAAGAGTTGGTGAAGGGGCTACCAATAATCAAGTATGAGAAGACCAAATTGTCTGATGTATGTCAAGAGGGTAAGCAATCAAAATCATCACACAAAGGTAAAACCCTAACCACTACTTCTTTGCCATTAGAACTTTTGCATATAGACTTATTTGATTGTCATAGTACTCCCTCACTTGTAGGGAGTAAATATTGTCTAGTCATACTAGATGAGTTTTCTAGATTTACATGGGTTTATTTTTTGAAACATAAGGATGATACCCTAGAGATTTTTATAGGATTTAGTAAAAGGGTAGAAAATGAAAAATATATCAAAATAAATCGAATTAGGAGTGACCACGGTGGGGAGTTCCAAAATGCAAACTTCAAACAATTTTGTGTTGAAAATGGATACAAGCATGAATTTTCATGCCCAAGGACTCCTCAACAAAATGGGATAGTTGAGAGGAGAAACCGAGCCCTACAAGAAGCTACTAGGACTATGCTTAATGCATATTCCCTTCCTAGCTATTTTTGGGCCGAAGCAGTTAACACCGCTTGCTATATTCAAAACCGGGTATTGGTACATAGGTTCCTAGGAAAAACACCTTTTGAATTATGGAATGGAAGGGTACCACAAGTCCACTACTTTAGGGTCTTTGGATGTAAAGTCTACATCTTAAATACTAAAATGACCTAAGGAAGTTTGAGTCAAAAGTCGATGAAGGAATTCTAGTAGGGTACTCATTAACTAGTAGGGGTTATAGAGTTTACAACAAGAGGACAAACGTGATTGAGGAGTCCTCAAATGTTAAGTTTGATGAAACAACTAGTACCTACCCTAGAAAGGCCCCAATTGATAAGGATATAGAAGAGGTCCAACCCCTTGCCCAAAGAATCCAAGACCTACAGTTCGAGGGCAATGATCAAGGGGGAGTAAGAAGTACCCTAGAGGATGAGGAAGAAGGAGTAAATGAACCCACAACCTCTAGGCCCTTGAGACATCAGCATGATCACCCTATTGACCAAATAGTAGGTGATGTAACTCAAGGAGTAAGGACTAGGTCCTATTTTAGGGATCAAACTAGTCAAATAGCTCTAATCTCTCAATTAGAACCCAAGTCCATTGATGAAGCATTAGAAGATGTGGATTGGGTCTTAGCCATGCAAGAAGAGCTAAATCAATTTGAGAGGTGTGAAGATTGGGAGTTAGTTCCTAGGCCCAATGACTGCACCATTGTAATCACAAGATGGGTCTTTAGGAACAAACTAGATGACCATGGCAAAATCACTAGGAACAAGGCTAGATTGGTAGCTAGGGGGTTTAACCATGTTGAGGGATTAGATTATGATGAGACTTATGCCCCCATAGCTAGGTTAGAATCTATTAGAATTCTACTAGCCTATGTCGCTCACATGGGTTTCACACTTCACCAAATGGATGTGAAGTCGACATTCCTTAATGGGATCATTAAGGAAGAGGTCTATGTAGATCAACCCCCCGGGTTTGAGGACCCTAACTATCCAAGACATGTTTATAAATTAAGAAAAGCCTTATATGGATTGAAACAAGCTCCCCGGGCTTGGTATGAAAGGCTTTCTTCATTTCTAGTGTCTATGGGGTTTAGGAGAGGAATAATTGACCCTACTTTGTTCCTAAAATCTAAGGATAAGGACATATTTGTTGCCCAAGTCTATATAGACGATATCATTTTTGGGTCAACAAATAATGACTTCTTATAAGAGTTCATCAAGTGTATGGAAGATGAATTTGAGATGAGCCTTGTAGGAGAGTTAACCTTCTTTTTAGGTCTTCAAGTTAAGCTAACTAATGAAGGTACACATGTCTTTCAAACCAAATATGCTAAGGAAATGTTAAAGAAATTTGGTTTAGAAAATGCTAAGGTAGCATCTACACCCATAGGAACCAATGTGAAAATGGATAATGACCTTGAAGGGAAAATGGTATACTCTAAACAATATAGGAGCATGATTGGTAGCCTACTATACCTAACCGCTAGTAGACCGGATATACTTTTTGCGGTAGGTATGTGTGCAAGGTACCAATCTTGTGCCAAAGAGTCCCATTTGGTTGTAGTTAAGAGGATCCTAAGGTATGTTAAAGGTACCCTCAATGTCGGACTTTGGTATCCTAGAACCCCTAGTGTTGATCTAATTGGATACACCGACTCGGACTATGCGGGGTGTAAACTAGATAGGAAGAGTACTAGTGGAGGGTGTCAATTTCTTGGGTCTTCCTTAGTTAGTTGGAGTAGTAGGAAACAACCATGCGTTGCCCTATCAACAACGGAAGCGGAATATATGGCAATGGTTGGGTGTGTTTCCCAACTCCTTTGGATCATGCACACCTTAGAGGATTATGAGTTACATTACACCAAGGTCAAAGTCTTGTGTGATAATGTAAGCACAATCAACTTGACCAAAAATCTGGTTCACTATTCTAGGACAAAACACATTGAAGTGAAACATCACTTCATTAGAGACCATGTGGCAAGGGGAGACATAGAACTACACTATGTTGAATCAAAGTCGAACCTAACCGACATCTTCACCAAGCCTCTTCCCGAATCGTAGTTTACATCCTTAAGAAGAGGCCTTGGAATGTGTTTTGTGGAAGTGTAGGATGAACTTGGCGATATTTGATTTGAAAAAGGGTGCTTGATCCATTAGGGTGATATATTTGGCTCACTTGTGCTTGTGGCACATTGTTGAACCATTAGAAGTATCAAAATATGAAAAATAGACCAACTATGAGGAAGGTAAGTGTTTAATCAATGGACACTTTGTCCAAAGATCGACATTTTAAACCTTTGAAAACTATTTTATGCTTTATATGTTTTGCCATGCTTTTAAAAGTCATATGATTGCAAAACTAGATTATAAGTTTGATACAAAATGTAATGATTTTCAAAAAGTTTAGATTTTTATCAAAAGTCATGCATGTTTGAAATTTTATATGGACTAATATTTTTCCTAGATAGAGTATATCATTTCAAACATGTCTGCAAAATTTTATAATTTTTGAAATTTTTTTGATTTTTCTGGAGGTTTCTGAAATTCGGCAGAAAACCTGAAAATTGAAACTGATAGTGTATCAGTCGACTGCCCCATGGGCAGTCGATTGGCACGTCTATTTTCAGCTACTGTGAGAAATTTCAAAAATCCATTATTCTTTCATTTGATGCCATAGGGTTGGGTTGCTTGAGGCAATCCTTTTGATGGTGTCAAAGAGGGAGAATGGGTGGTTTAAGTTAGAATTTTAACTTAGAATGGATGGTTTAAGGGTTTCTTTCTCACTTAGACCTTGAATGATTAAAAATAGGGAGAAGACATAGATTAAGGGGGAGGTTACCTCTTAGGTTCTGATATGTCTTGCATTTTTAATATTGTCGAGTGTTAAGTGGAAACTTAACTTGGACTATGATTAGAATTGAAAATGGGGAGAAGACATGGATTAAGGGGGAGGTTACCTCTTAGGGTTACTATGTCTTATGCTTTTTCAATTGCTATCTCTTGTTATTGTTATTGTGGTTGTTTTTATCTCTAAACTTAAACATATTACCACACATCAAAAAGGGGGAGATTGTAGAGGCAATCGGCCCTTAAAGGATAGGAAGATCATTGTTTTGATGTGTGTGGGTGAATATGTTTAAGGTTAGAGTGTTATGTTGTGTTTGATGTGTGTGATTGAGTTTGCAGGACTTGGAGTATCACACATGGTGGACATATCCGAGGGACGAGAGCCGAGGGAGGAGAGCTCCAAGGGCAAGCCGGGAAGTGGACTTCAAGGGCACACGTGAAAGGTGGCATGGAGGCAAGCCAAGGGAAGGCTTGCGTGCGCATCCAAGGGACGATAGCCAGAGGAAGAGGACTTTAAGAGGCAAGCCAAGGGAGTAGACCTGAAAGCACACGTGAAGGAGAAGGTCCGGAGTTGCTGGAACTAGGCTGAGAGGCAGGGCAGTCGACTGCCAAAACTCACAGAAAGTTTTCAGCCTCGGACTAGTCGACTGCCCCTGGGGCAGTCGACTGGTATACCCCGAAAACTAGCAGTTGGCTAGCAATTAATGCTAGACCTGTCGACTGCCCTTGGGCAGTCGACTGGTGCGGGGCTGGACAGACTACGAGTTTGTCCTGTTCGCCTATAAAAGGAGCACCTTTTTGCACGTGAGCGGTACTGTTCCGTACAGAGTCGAAGTGCTGTTCGTCTGAAGAGTGCTTTCTACTTCCTCTCACATTCTACTTCATTCTGTAAAGAGGAAGATCACCGTTGTAAAGGTTTCTACACCTGAAGGAGAGTTTTCGATAGTGAAAGTGGTGCTCGCGGCGTGGATCCTTAGATTAGTCACCCATCTGGGTGGATACCAAGTAAATGATCATTGTTAGCATTGTACTTATTTTCATTTGCATATTATTTCCGCTGCGCTAATGAATTTGTAGAGGTCCAATCCGAAAAAGTGCTATTCAACCCCCCCTCTAGCACGCCTAGACGATCTATCAATACCTACATTTAGGGTACCCTTAATGTACCTAAGGATTCTTTTTAGAGCTGCTAAGTGAGATTCCTTAACACAGGTTTGGTATCTAGCGCACATTCCTACTACGAACAGTGTGTCAGTCCTAATAGCAATTAAGTATAATAAACTACCTATCATGCTTCTATATAGCTTTAAGTCAACTGATTTACCTTCAGGGTCATTGTCTATTTTGACATTCGTGACCATGGGAGTACCTAAACTCTTAGAGTTTTCCATTTTGAATTTCTTGATTAATTCTCTTGCATATTTGGATTGATGAACATAGTTGTCATTCCTGGTTTTTTTTTATTTGGAGACCTAAGAAAAAGTTTAGCTCACCTACCAAACTCATTTCAAACTCACTCTCCATAATTTTAACAAAGTCTTTTAAAAAGTTAGAATTTGTTGACCCAAATATTATGTCATCTACATAGATTTGAGCTATAAATATGTCTTTTTCTAAGGTTTTAACAAATAAGGATGAGTTAATTTGGCCTTGGTTAAATTCCTTAGAAATCAAGTAGGTTGATAGTCTTTCATATCAGGCTCTAGGTGCTTGTTTTAACCCATAAAGGGCTTTCCTAAGTTTGAACACATACTCAGGATTGTCTAAGTCCTCAAATCCTGGGGGTTGCCCTACATATTCTTCCTCTTTTATGAACCCATTAAGAAAGGCAGACTTGACATCCATTTGGTATAATTTAAAACCTCTATGGGCTGCAAAAGCTAGTAACATCCTAATTGATTCAAGTCTGGCAACGGGGGCATATGTTTCATCATAATCCAACCCTTCAACTTGACTAAACCCTTTAGCTACTAAGCTGGCTTTGTTTCTCACAATCTCCCCTTGATTATTTAGCTTGTTTCTAAATACCCACTTAGTGTCTATAACTGACTTACCTTCAGGTTTAGATACTAAGTCCCAGACTTGGTTTCTCTCAAATTGGGCTAGTTCTTCTTGCATTGCAATGATCCAATCTGGGTCAGATAGGGCTTCTTCTATAGTCTTAGGTTCTATTTTTGAAATTAGGACAATTTGACTAAGATTTCTGTAAGAAGACCTTGTTTTGACCCCTAAGGATGGATCATCCAAGATTTGGTAAGATGGATGATTGAGTCTGGGTTTCTTCGTTCTCCTAGATTAAGGTTCAGCCTCAGACCCGACTGGTAGGTTTAGTTCAGTGGTCGGTTCAACTACTTGGGTTGGTTCAACTATTGGTTAAGTTGATGCCTCAGTAGTTGGTTCAATTGATAGCTCAGTTAATGGTTCAATTAATGGTTCAATATCTTCTTGATCAATATTTGAATTGTTTAGGTTTTGTTTTACAATAGGTTTTGTTTCAAGTTCTTCATCAAATATTAAGTTGGTGGTTTCTTCAATTTTGAGGGTGTGTCTATTGTAGACCCTATATGCTCTACTTGTTGTTGAATATCCTAGAAAGGTCCCTGAGGTTGATTTTGATTGAAACTTACCTAGGTAGTCCTTAGTGTTCAAAATATGTACTTTACACCCAACAACCCTTAAGTAATGTAAATTTGGTATCCTATGATAGTAAATTTCATAAGGGGTTTTGTTGTGTCTTCGATTTATTAAGACTCTATTTTGATGATAACAGGCTGTATTTACCGCTTCTGGCCAAAATTGATAAATAGGTTGTATTCGTTGAGCATGGTCCTTGCGGCTTCCTGAAGGATTCTATTCTTCCTCTCAACTATTCCATTTTGTTGGGGAGTTCTAGGACATGAAAATTCATGGACGCACCCGTTAATTTTACAAAATTCCTCAAATCCAAAATTTCAAATTCTCCCCCGTGGTCACTCCTAAGTCTTTTAATTTTTGTGTCATTTTGATTTTTTATCATTTTGTACAAATTATTAAATGAGTTAAATTTTTCATCACTGGTTTTTAAGAATCTAACCCAAGTAAACCTAGAGTAATCGTCAATAATTACTAAGCAGCACCGATTCCCGCTTAGCGACTTGGCTCCATGTGAATTAAATAGGTTTAGGTGTAGGAGCTCAAGTGTGGCTTGGGTTAAGTCTGACTGGGTTGGTTTGTGGGTTGACTTGGTTTGTTTACCTTGTTGACATGAATTACAGATGGTATTTTCAAGGTTTAATTTTAGGTATACCTTCAACTAGTCCAAGTTGAGTTAGTTTTGAAATTAATTTAGTATAGGTGTGGCCTAGTCTTCTATGCCATAGATTGGTTTCTTCTAGTTGAGTTAGAAAATATTTAGGTATTATGGGTAGATTGATTGTATAAACATTGTTCTTCCTACTACCCTTAAGAGTAACTTCTGAGTCTTATAGATTCCTAATCAGGCAGTCAGAATTGCTGAAGGTAACAATATAACCACTATCACACAGTTGACTAATGCTAAGTAAATTAAATTTACAGTTTTAAACCAATAACACATTTTTAATAATAAAATATGAGTTTAGTTCAATATTACCTGACCTAATCACTTTAAGTGTGGCATTGTTGCTAAATGCCACTGAGCCTAGGTTTTTGAACTTGATTTTGATGAACTTCAATTTATCCTCAGTCATGTGTCTGGAGCATCCACTATCCAACATCCACTGGTCCAAATCTTTATGGTCCTACACATAAAGTATGTTCAATTTGGATCCATTTATGTAGAGGTAAGGATAGATTGAATTGAATCTCACTGTCTAATCTGTCTCACCCATATCTAAGGTTATCAAGCACGTTGACCTTATGAGTTTCCTTTTGTGAGACAAGTTTTCAGTATTAGTAAAAAACTTAGTTTGAATTAATTTTGAAATTGACTTTGAAAAATATTAGGTGAAAATGTTAAGTGTAGAATTAATTTTGAACATGTAGAATTAGAATTAATTTTGAAAGTGTAGAATTAATTTTGAAAATGTTGAATTAGAATTAATTTTGAAAGTGTATAATTAATTTTGAAAAATGTTGTAGAGTTAATTTTGGTTAGTTGGGTTGGACTACTTTATTAGGTCCTAGACATCTCACCTAATTCTAAGTGACAAAACAGGTTTCCTTATCTATTTTATGAGATGTATGATTTTTATCTTTGATTTAACGTTAAATCTAAGATTTAATTAAAACTTATGTTAGATTTGAGTTTATCAAATAGTAATTTAAAAGTGAGTTTCGATAATCGACTTTCAGGTCTTGGCGAGGCACAGAGGCCTTCTTTGGTCGTAGCCTTATTGGATCAACAACCCTTTCCTTGACAATGCCTTTTAAAGAAAGATCATTTTCAAATTACTCTTTAAGAAACTCTGGTCTACGTAGCTTAGGATTTGGAGAGGTAGCTTCGGCTAGTTTCACCGGACTAAACAGACCAAATAGGGTACGCCTTACCCTACTTGACTCCTTAGACAGGCTTCCCTAACGTACTATCATCTCACCTCCTCCTAATACTATGTGGTTCAAGTTTCAAGTAAGTCTTGTCCTTAACTAATCATTCCTACGTCTAAGCAGAATAATATTGCAAAAAAAAATAAACAAGCATCAATAAAAAAAATTATCTGTATAAAAATAGTTTTTATATTGGCTCCTCCTGGACTGAAGCCTCGAATGGGTTAGGCAAGATGTGAATCTTGTCCTTGGGGATCCAATATTGGTTTGGTCTAGCCTGGTTGTTCAAACTCAACTTTGGGACCCATGCTTGGACTCGGGTTCTAGTTTGGTTTAATATAGAAAAGTAAGATCGTTGTTGCGAGTTGGTTCGATAGCCCAGTCCGAATCGATTTAGAACAGACTTCTGTTTTCCAAGAATCATGTCCAGATTCTTGGAACCTGAAGTGATTTGTTCTAATGCGACTCTGAGTTCCTTGACTTCAGTTTTCAAGGAGGAATTCTCTTCCTCAAGCTTTTGAACTTGAGTCGAGGTTCCTTCTTGAACTGACTCGGTCGAGGAGCTCGAGTTGACTTCCTCTTTCAGAAGTTTGACTTCCTGTCGGAAGGTTTCAACCCGGACGTTGGCTTTTGCCAACTTGCGAGACAGATACGAGATAAGATCGTAAAGCTCCGATTCAAGATAACCTCTTACCATAATCCATCCGTCCTCTGAGATCGAAAGCTTTCCGGTGCCGACGTCTTCATCAGGTTCTGATTCCGTTCCGGAGTCGATGTCTTCCGAGGCGGTCAACGCGAGGAGGTTGGAGTGCAGAGCCTCTTCTTCTTCTTCTAAGGGCGATTCGTCCCATGTGGCTTGCAGTGCCTTCTTCTTCCGAGCTTTCTTGTTTTTCTTCAGGTTAGGGCACTCTGATCTAAAGTGACCCTTCTTGTTGCACTCGTAACATGTTATGTTGCTTTTATTCTTCTGGCTTGTTGAGGGTTCAGACGGATCATCCTTCTTCTAAGTCGTCTTCTTTTTGCTCGTTTGATTCTTCAACACCTTGTAGTAGTCACGACCAACCGGACCAGTTTTGGACGATCTACTCCATCGTCATCAGACTCTGAATCTAAGTCGGACTCGGATAATGGTTGTTGCTTCTTCTGTGATTTTCATGAAGTTTTCCCTACAACAAAAGTTATACTTTTCTCGACCATTAAGTATTAGTTTGCTCATGTAATTCTAATTCTGAGAATAATTCATCGAGCTTAATTTCAGAAAGGTTCCTAGAAACCTTGTAGGCATCCACCATAGATACCCACAGTGAGTTCCTTGGGAATGAGTTCAGAGTATACCTTATTAGGTCACGATTTTCCACCATATGACCTATTGTATGTAGCCCGTTCATCAGCTTTTGGATTCTTACGTGGAGTTGTGTTACTGTTTACCCGTCGTGCATCTTGATGGTGTAGAGCTTGTTGAGTAGCAGATCACTTTTACTAATCCGCGTATCTGACGTACCTTCATGTAGTTTGATTAATTTGTTCCATAGCTCCTTTGCGCTACTGGAGGGTCCGACACGGTTCAGCTCTTCCTTGGTTAATCCACATTGCAGTGTTTGTGTGGCCTTAGCGTCTACTTCGATTTTCTTCTTGAGTGGTCCATCCCACTCTGTGTAGCCTTGCACCTCGCCTTGTGCATTCTTGAGAATCGCCAGTCCGGACAGGATGATTATCCAAATGTTCACCTGAGTTTTTAGGTGGACCTCCATCCTACTCTTCCAATAGGAGAAGTCTTTCCTGAGAAGAGTGGTGGTTTGGCGGTGTTGCAGCCTTCTTGCATGGCTATGTATTTTAATCTGAAAATTTACAAAAAAAAACTTTGTTCCAAGACGAAGTCTTGGATTAGTAGCGCGGTAGAAAAAATAATAATAAAAAAAATCGAGGGGTGTCATACCAACCTCGATGAAAGAAAAAGTTACGAACGAAAAAAATATTTTAAACGAAAATCCAAAAATTTCTCAATCGGTGGTTGCGCCAGATTTGAGCCACCTGCTCTGATACCACTTGTTGGATCGTTTAGAATTAATAGAGGGGGTGAATATCGATAAAATTTTTCGGATATAATAAAAATAATAAGCAGCGGAAATTCAAAACAATGCTAACACGATTTCTTTTACGTGGTTAGGAGTCTAGATCGGCTCCTACTCCAAGGCCCACGGTCCTTAAACGTTTATGTTGGACAATTCTATATTTCGCAAAAAGGTTACAAATTTGAAGCACAAATACAGAATTGAATTTAAGCAATTAAATTAAAAATATCGTTGACTATAGAAGGATTCGGAGATCGGAGCAGTGGGTCGTCGTTGGCTCTTGAAACTTGAGCACGGAGAGATTAGAGCAAAGCGTTTGAGTAATTGCGTTGGAAGAAGTGTTGTCTCGAAGAAAGGGGGTGAACCCTTTATATATAGTCATCTGGGGTGCCTGACACATGTGCCTATTTGTGCCCGTCATTATCCGTAGATTTGGCCAGCGCTTATCCTTTCAACCAGGGTGTCTGGGATGACTGGGGCGCCTGTATGGTCACGGACGCCTCCCTTGCTAATATGGAGGCTCTCTTCGCAGACTACTGGAAAACACCCTTCTTGGGCGCCTGTATCCATACGGGCACCTATATGATCAGGCGCCTGACTCCTTTCAGGCGCCTGGGAAGCAGAGTACTCCATCCTTTGTTCATGCAAACAGGGTTAGTTCTAAAACACAAATAATAGATAAATTAAGTACAGTTAACAGCCTGTGCTGTCTTGGTTCTGACTTTGGGCTTCCAAAATGGAACCCTAGGTCAAACCGACACCTAATGTTCCCTCCTACGGGGAACGCGTCCTCACCTACTCCTCTTAGGAGAATTTACCTTTTGCCAACCGGCTCCTCCGGTTGGACTTTGCCCGATCTTTCGTATCAGGACTTTGTGCCCAGTCCACGACCAGGACTTATTGCCCAACCCTCAGTCAGGTCTTTGGTGCCCAGCCCTCAGCTAGGACTTATTGTCCAATTCCTCGAATCAGGACTTTGTGCCCAGTCCATGACCAGGACTTATTGGCCAACCCTCGGTCAGGTCTTCGGTGCCCAACCCTCAGCCAAGACTTATTGCCAAATTCTACAAACCACGACTTCATGCCTAGCTTACCTAGGACTTTTCCTGCGCACTTAAACAAATTCATTAGATCACAATGTAACCTTAACTTATGAACCCTTTGCCATTATCAAAACTCAGGTTCGATCTTACTGCTTCCGGCACTAACAAGAAATTGCGATGATTCAAGCCAATGTGGAGGAGGACCGAGAAGCAACCATGGCATGATTTTTACAAGCTTTAAATCACGAAATTGCAAATGTAGTGGAGTTGCAACATTATGTGGAGCTTGAAGACATGGTGCATATGTCGATGAAAGTTGAAAGACGACTCAAAAGGAAGGGACCAATCAAGCATGGGGGGCAAAGTTCTAATTCGTCAACTTGGAAATCTTGCTGGAACAAAAGAGATGATAAAGTTGAATCAAAGAAAAGCCCGATTTTTCAAAGAATAAAGATGCAAGCTCTGCATTGGTCAAAGGAAAGGATCCCCTCCAACCTTCAAGAAATAGAGATATTAAATGCTTTAAGTGATTGGGAAGGGGACATAACACATCACAATGCTAAAAGAAAATAGTGACATCGAGACTGAGAGTGAGTCCGAAGATGATAGTGTCTTGCCCCCATTATTGGAAAGTGATGCAGAAGAGTATCCCGTCGTAGGTGAAGCCCTTGTCACTAGGAGTGCTCTAAATGTGCAAGTGAAAGAAGATGATGAAGAACAATGAGACAACATATTTCATACTCGTTGCCACATCAAAGACAAGGTATTTAGTATGATTATAGATGGGGGAAGTTGCACTAATGTAGCTAGTACTATCTTGGTTGAGAAATTATGCCTACCTACCACTAAGCATCCTAGACCTCACAAACTACAATGGTTGAATGATTGCGGGGAAGTCAAGGTCAACAAGCAAGTGTTGGTTTCATTTTCCATTGGTAGGTATCATGATGAGATACTTTGTGATGTAGTACCAATACATGCAAGTCATCTACTTTTAGGAAGACAATGGCAATTTGATAGGAAGGTCATGCATGATGGGTTTAAAAATAAGTATTCTTTTATGATGCATGGTAAACATGTAACTCTTGTATCAATGACTCCTAAGCAAGTATATGAAGATCAATTAAGGATAAAAAATGAGAGTGAAAAAAGAAAAGATTGTGAGAGAAAAGTATACGAGAAAAGGAAAAAGAATGGAAAAGAAAAAGAGTGTGAGAAAAGAAAAGTGAGGATTGTTGGATCGAAGAAAATGATAGAGGGGGGGGTGAATATCGTTACAAACTTTTCGGACTAAGAAAGAGCAAATATGCAACGGAAAGAAATAAAGTGCACAAGAACACAAGTAGATTTTTTTTACTTAGTTCGGAGTCGCGGTTGGCTCCTACTCCAAGCCCCACGGTCCTTGACTGTTTACTTTGGGCAATTCTATATTCAGAAAGATCATTATAGATTGAGAGTACATATATAAAATTTTAAAAACAAATTACAACACTTTCGTAAATTTAAAACTTTACCAACGTCCGAGATGGATCGAATTCCGGAGCAGAGGGTCGGCGGCGGCGCTGAAATTTCGAAATGGAACTTTGTCGGAGCGCAACGCGTAAGTGAAAGAGTTTGTAGCATTGGAAAGAATTGTTGTTGAAGCCTTGGGGTCGAGCCCCTTTTATAGTGCCCATGGGGAGCCTGACACGTGCCTTCACCTACGAGAACCTCAATCCGCAGCTGGGTCAGCACTTATCCCCTTCGATTCGGCACCTGGTCTGACTGGGGCGCCCGGGACCTCTTGGGCACCTAGGTTGACCTGGTCCATTGGCTTCATGGCAGATTTGCTTCGATGACCGCTTTGGCTTTCACCTTGGGCGCCCGAGACCTCCTGGGCACCTAGCCCAGTATGGTTCAAAGCAGTCTTGCTTCTTGGCAGTTTTTGGCTTTGACCTTGGGCGCCCGTGACCTCCAGGGCGCCTAGCTCAGTGAACCATCCTACTCCTTTGGGGTGTCTGAGTTGCAAAAACACAATCCTTCGGTCCCTGTAACCAAGGTTAGTTCTAAAACAAACCAAGCAAGAGTGTTAGTCATTATTTACAGCCGTAGCTGTCTTGGTTCTGACTTCGGGTCTCCCAAATGGAACCCTAAGTCGAACCGACGCCTACTATTCCCTCTACAGGGAACACATCCTCACCTACTCCTCTCATGAGAGTTTACCTTTTGCCAACCGGCTCCTCCGGTTGAACTTTTTCCCAATCCACCTGACCAGGTCTTCGTGCCCAACTTCTGGTCAGGTCTTCTTGCCCAGTACTTGACCAGGACTTCTTTGCCCGACTTCCGGTTAGGTCTTCGCTACCCAGCCGCTTTGCAGGACTTCGTACCCAGTCCTCAACCAGGACTTCTTTGCCCGACTTCTGGTCAGGTCTTCTTGCCCAGTCCTTGACCAGGACTTCTTTGTCTAGCCCTTTGCCAGGACTTCTTGCCTAGTGTACCTAGGACTTCTTCCTGCACACTCAGTGAATAAGTTAGATCACAATAACATCTTAACTTCTGAACCCTTTGCCATTATCAAAACCTAGGTTTGACTTAGGTGATGCCTGTACCAACAATCTCCCCCTTTTTGATTTATGGCAACACGGTTCAAAAAGTTATGTTAATAAAGCAAATAAAATACTAAATTTCCTCCCCCGGAAGAAATCTCCCCCTGAGTTTTTCAAGAATATGTGGGGTTTTTGAAAACATTTCTAAGTCCTTGTCTTATCATAAAATGGAAAAGATTTTTCAGGATTTCAACACATAGAAAATTTTCAACAGGGATTTTCAAGTTAAAAAAAAAATTCCAGAATATTTTCAAGTTGGGCACTTAGAAAATTTTTCAAACCATTTTTGAAGTTAACACTGAGAAAATTTTCAAAACCAATTTTGAAGTTAACACTTAGAAAATTTTCAAAGCAATTTTGAAGTTAACACTTAGAAAATTTTCAAAACCAATTTTGAAGTTAACTTTACTTTTTGAAAAAGGAGATAAAAGTTTTTGAAAAAAAATTTAATTTGAAAATTTTAAATTTTAAAACCTTTTCTTTTCTCTCCTTTCCAATCTCTCCCCCTTTGCCATATATCAAAAAAAATATAGCAGAAAAAATTGAGTAAGGAAAGTAAAGTGCTGTATTGAACCAATTTTATGCATAAACTAGACCAAATCAATTTAAATTTTCTCTTTCGGGTCCTGTCTAACCCAGTTAGCTACTTACTAACTGTTATTAACAGTAGCTTTCGCTAGGGTTAGTCAAGTTAAGTGATCTTATCAAGTTAGATTTTCCAAGCTTGACACTTAACCTGATTACTGTTCAATTGGTATTTATTGACCCAATTACTGCAGATGCACTGACTTAAAGCATCTTGAATCAAGACATAGACCTAAGCATCTCAACCCAGTCTAGGTTATCAATCAAAAGTATCCTAAGGTGCTTGTGAGATGCTGACTTCTAGATCTATAGGTGCATGCAGTTCTAGGGTTAGGGCCTAAGCTAAGTCCATTTGCGAAAAAGCCCTAGTTTTGAAGGGGGTAAATTTTTAAAAAACTAAGTCGGAAATCATTTTAAATTTCAAGATAAAAATGATTTTTCAAATATAAGAAATAAAACTATTTTTGAACAGAAAACATAAGTAGAGTAGTCTTATTCTACTAAGCATAACCCTAACTGCCTTCTTAGTGAGCTGAACTCAGACTCAGGTAAGGGTTTGGTGAAGATATCAGCTAAGTTTGATTTTGAGTCTACATGCTTAAGGACTATTTCACCCCTGGCTACATGATCTCTTACGAAGTGATGTTTAACCTCTATATGTTTTGTTCTGGAGTGTTGGATTGGGTTCTTAGTTAGATTAATTGAACTTATGTTATCAATGTAGACTTGGGTTTGGGTGTAATCAAGCTGGAAGTCCTTAAGAGTGTGCGTCATCCATAGGAGTTGTGCTACACACTCTCTTAAAGCAACATATTCTGCTTCGGTTGTGGATAAAGCTACGCAGTGTTGCTTTCTACTGCACCAACTGACTAGATATTTCCTAAGAGTTGGCAGCTTCCACTTGTACTCTTTCTATCTAGTTTGCATCCAGTATAGTCAGAATCAGAGTATCCTGACATGTCAAAAGTTGAGGTCCTAGGATACCAAATCCCTACATTTAGGGTGCCCTTAATGTATCTAAGTATTCTTTTTAGGGCTGCTAAGTGTGTTTCCTTAGCACAGGTTTGGTATCTAGCACACATTCCTACAGCGAAAAGGATATCAGGTCTACTAGCTGTAAGGTAAAGTAGACTTCCAATCATACTTTGATATAGTTTAAGGTCTACAGGTTTACCTTCAAGGTCACTATCAATTTTTACATTTGTGGCCATAGGGGTACTTATGCTTTTGGAGTTATCCATTTTAAATTTCTTTATTAACTCCTTAGCATATTTGGATTGGTGAACATAATTTCCATCCTTAGTTTGCTTAATTTGTAATCCTAAAATGAAGTTGAGCTCACCAACTAAGCTCATTTCGAATTCGTTTTCCATTATTTTTACAAAGTCTTTTAAGAAGTTTGAATTGGTGGATCTGAAAATTATGTCGTCAACATAGATTTGGGCAATGAAGATGTCTTTTTCTAAGGTTTTAACAAAAAGAGTTGTGTCAATTTGTCCTTGGTTAAATTCCTTAGAAATAAGGTAAGTTGATAGGCGTTCATACCATGCCTTAGGTGCTTGTTTTAGTCCATAAAGTGCCTTATTAAGTTTGTAAACGTAGTAGGGTTTTTCTATGTCCTCAAAACCGGTGGGTTGTCCTATATAGACTTCTTCTTTAATAAACCCATTCAGAAAGGCTGACTAAACATCCATTTGGTAAAGTTTAAATCCTTTATGGGCTGCAAAGGCTAACAACATTCTAATAGACTCAAGTCTGGCTACTGGGGCATAGGTTTCGTCATAGTCTAACCCTTCGACTTGACTGAACCATTTAGCTACTAAGCGGGCTTTGTTTCTAACTATTTCCCCTTGGTCATTTAGCTTATTCCTAAACACCCACTTAGTATCAATAATGGATTTGCCCTCAGGTTTAGGTACTAGTTCCCAGACTTGGTTCCTCTCAAATTGGGCTAACTCCTCTTGCATTGCTACGATCCAATCAGGATCAGGTAAGGCTTCCTCTACAGACTTAGGTTTAATTTTCGAAATCAGTGTGATCTGACTAAGATTTCTATAGGAAGACCTAGTTCTTACTCCTAAAGTTGGATCACACACAATTTGGTCAGAGGGGTGACTGAGTCTGGGTTTCTTGGTTCTTCTAGAACTTAGTTCAGCCTCAAGTCTGGCTTGACGGTTAGGTTCGGTATCTTGTTCAATTACTTGGGTTGTTTCAATTGTTGGTTCAATTGATGCAGTAGTTGGTTCAATAGTTAGTTCATTTAGAGTTTCAACCAGTGGTTCAATTAATGGTTTCATAATTTGTTCATTATCTTCTTGATCAAAATTTGATGGATTCAGGTTTCGATTATCAGGTTTTGAATTAATTTCATCACCAAATATTAAATTCGTTGTTTCTTCAATTTTGTTAGTTTGTCTATTGTAGACCCTATAGGCCGGTCCTATGACAGGCCCAAACTATTAGATTAAATTGTCACGAATTGTGGGACCATCAGAATTTAAATATGAATGAAAGCTGGAAACCCTTTTTGCAATCAAAATATGAAAATGTAGTAAAGGGGCCACAGGTCGTATTTTTCTCAGGGACTAGTTGAAGGTTTGTTTGATTCGCGCTTGTATTTAGGTGTCGTTTGTGTTTTCGGGTTTCAAATCAAAATTGGGTTTTGGGTTGCAATCAAAAATGAAATCACAATGAGAATAAAGGAATTCAACTAAATGGGCTAAACAAAATTAATGCCACTAAGGACTCAATTATTGGTGAACTTAGTTAATTGATGCAAATGAGCATGAACTTGGAAAAATAAATTCAAATTCCAATGTGAGTCTACACTACAGGTTATGTTCAATTTCACACCCATCCATTCCAAGTGCTCCACTTGATACAAAAAATATTCAGCCACTAAAACACTATTATGCAAAAATTGAAGCTTAAAGTTCAAAACTGCTGATTTTGAAACAACTGAACTAGAACTCAACTCCACACTAGAAGACTTGTTGGATTTTAAGAATTTAAACTCAAAACTATTGAAATATCTGCTGAACTTCACTTAGCACATGTTGGGACCGGGTGCATGTCGACAGGGATACGAGTTCGTAAAATTTAAAATTTTTACGTGCAGCGGAAGAGTTTGCATAAAATAATTTCCTAAATTATTTTAACTTCGTATCTAGCATGCAATCTTATGGTGTGTTGACATAATCATAAAATAAACTTTGCGGAAAAGTAAACTAATTTACTAAGTACCTCTCGTAACTCGAAGTAAGGGACGAGATCCAACCGTAGCGTCCCTTGGAAGCTCCGCCTCTATTCACGTCCACGCCGAGTTCTCTTCGGGATGACTTCACAAAGTCACGAGTTTTGTGCCGACGAGAACTACTAGATTCTCGGAAGGCACAACTAGAAGAATAAGAGAAATAATGGAAAAACTAACCAACGAAGTAACGGAATCAAATTCCGAGAAGAGAGGAGTCGCTATCCGCTTCTTCTTCTTCGTCTTCGAGTTCTCCTCCTTCTTCAAAGCTCACGGCAAACACCCTTGTTGGTGTTGTGGTTGGGCGCCGGCCCTAGAGAGGCTAGGGTGCGCCGGCCCTAAGGGAGGAAGAAGAGGAGGAGGAGAGGAGATTAAGAGAAAGAGAGAGGGAGTAATTAATCTCTTAATTAGTTAGGAATAAGGGCTAGCCTTTGGTTCCTTTATATAGTAGCAACTCCTTTGCTAAGTCTCCCTCTAAACCGAATTAACGGAATTAGTTATAAGAAATTTATCTTATAAATTTTCTTATTAATTATTCCGTTTAAACCGAGTCTTTATTATAAACCAATTTATAATAAAACTAATTCTTTTTCTCTTTAAATTATGGAATAAATTTTTATAAGAAATTTATAAACTTTCTTATTATGGAAAAAATCAATTCATAATTGATTTTATAAAATTAAAATAAACTAATTCATGGATTATTTTAATCTTCCATAAAAGAATAAATTTCTACAAATTTTATTTATATAAATTTCTCTATACAAATTTATTTATCCATAATTTATAAAATAAATCATACTAGATTTATTTTATTAATTAAACCAATTAAATTGGTTTTTCTCCTCTTATTTGGCCGGCCACCAAAGAGGGTTTAACACCCTCTTTGGCCGACCAAAACCAACCCAATAAACCGCGAATTAAACTCATTTAATTCGCCCAAAAAGCCTTCAAAAGACTTAGCCATTTTTGGCTTCCATTGCGCCTCTGACTAACTCAGATTTGACTTGTTTCTCTTGATCGGAAAATCCAATTTTCAACTCGTTTTAAATCCCTCGGATTACTCGTATTGCGTGTGACTAAATAGGCTTTCGATTTATGTTGGCCGCCTATAATTAACCCATTAATTATAGAACGATCATGAGTGGCACCTAGTAGTACATCATTATCCCCAATTAATCGAAAGATCAACGGTTTGACCTCAGAAGAAATTATTCTGAAACACTTCAGCAGCTCTAATGAATCGTGCCTCATTCCCTTCACCAACTTATATCCACTTGGTTCAGGACACGGTCTATGGTGTCAGTCCCCACTAGGCTGACTACGTCACATCTAGCCCAAGTCGTGTCTTTCTCGTCCTTTGGATTTCTAATTACTCTCATGTATTTAAGAGACTCACACTCTTATCATGATATGCTCTGGCCAGAGGCTTTGAGTAACAATCCGACGATAGGCCTGGGTATACATCTCCTCGCAAGGAGTGGTGAATCCTTTGTAGGCTGTTCAAACATCTTCGGGCACTTCGGCTTATACCCGATCATCCTGGGTCCACACCTCCTTAGAGATGCTTGCTTAAGATGTCAAAGTATAAGTCTCCATGACCAAGATGACTTGAACACCGCAAGTCAAAGGAACATCGCACTTAAGCCGCAGTAAGATCTTCATTGACATATCTACATGTAGATTCCCATATGAAGTCTTACAGCTAGTCACTCCAATGAACTAGTTCCCTTAACTAGCATCCATGTTTATCTCCGGACATCCCAATGTCACCAGCTAGTGAGAATCAGCTGATTAGAGAATAACCCATGCTAGTCTCAACAGAATTGATAGTGTCCGTTTTTATCAATTCATCGACTAGGGATAATTTCAATACTTCACAATTACACATTAGAGATAATCACTAGTTGTGATCCCATCACAAATTCTCTTATGCTGTGAGTTGTATTGCGGACATTCAGTAGATGAGTTTAAGATCCCAATCAAATACACAAAATATGTATACTCAAATAGTGAATTATCATTTATTAATATAAATGTTTACATAATAAGGCGATTGCCTTAGGACACTTCTCTCATATCACTAACAGCACAAAACCAGAAATGGCTTAAACTTGATACACATGGGCTGAATCTTCAACTATTACTCATGTAGAATGCACAATTCTGAGTTTTAAGAAAAACCAATGAATATAGAAATGAATTTCCATTCAAAACCGAATCTCCACTTGGTACAACAGGCAGCAATAAAATCTGAAATGCATGGAAGAACAAACTTAATGCCAAGCCTTTACTTGATACAAAAATTGCAGCAAAGGTAAAACTTGATACCAAGAGGAAGCTGATGAGCCAAAAATTTCTGGCAAATGCAACACTAGAAGCTATCAAATTCAGAAATGCAACTAGCCCTCATGCTTGAAAATGTAAGCTATCATTCGGATGAAACTGAAAGCTGAAGTTGGAAATTCAGAAATGAAGTAAAGAGCAATGCAGAAATCAGAAAATGCAGAGACCTTACAGAATTTCAGACAACATTACAAATGCAGAACAATCATGCCAAGGCAAGCTAGATACGAATGCCTCATCCGTTGTTCAGATAAGAAATAGGGAAACTAAGATTACTTGACTCGAAATTCAGAAACTACAGCTGAATTGGCAGAACAGTAATCTGAAACGCAATGCAGAAAACAGAAACTTCTGATACAAACTGATACGCAAGCTGTAAGGCACAAATTAAACTGAAATCGAAGGCTATTGTTATCTTAACAAGCTCACTAACTAATCTACTTGCAAAATGGAATCCTAATTAGAGCTAAAACAATTCAGAAATCGAAACTAAGTTGCTGATATGAAAAACAGGACAGAATTGACAGAATTCGAAATTACAGCTAATTGCAATGAAATTTAACTAAACAAAGCCTCAATCTCTCATCTCAGCTTCGAATCCTTGCTGTCACTCAAGGATGAGCCTCCAATTGAGAAAGAAACATTCCATACAAGTAAATTACAGCAACTAATTCAGAAATTGCAGAAATGAAGTGGCAGTAATAAAATTACAGCTAAAACAAAGAAAATTGACTAAGAAATCTAAACCCCAATCACTTCATTAGCTCAAGGACTTCTTGGTTGTCAATCAAGAGCTGGCTTCGAACCCGCAAGCTCAGCAATTCACTAAGGAACTGAATCGGTAGTCGAATCCAGCTCAAAACTGTTCAAGAAGGAAAATCCCAATCGATTTCTTCAATTCAGCCATGTCTGAGTGAAACGAAGGTGCGGGAATGATCCAAACACTTCAGGGAACCCCTCTGAATAGCTTGGATTGATGAAGAACTCGACAAAACCGAGTTTGAAGCTATCAAATACAAGGCTGCGGAAACCTCTCAACAGCCCTGTTCTTGCCCAATTCCAAGCTGAAAACTCCACAAACTACTCTCCCTAGTGACCTCGAACTTGATCTGATGAAGGATGGAGGTGGTCGCGCCCCTTGGATAAGAACATGCTAAGAACTTGCGAAGAAGATGAAGAACGGCAGAGACGCGACCAGGCTGGCTGCTGTGGGTTTTTGATTAAATAGCTAACAATGGACGGCCCAGATTGATCGGATGAAATCCAACGGCTGATCTTGCTCCGATTTGAGCCAAACTTTTATGATGATGATCTGGGGTCAGGATCTGCCTCGTGGTAGCTCGGATCCTCCAGATATGCAACGGATGGTCCAGATCAACTTTATCTGTGAATGGACGCTCTAGAGCCCTCCTTGCTTGATCCAACGGTTGATTTAGCTCTGATTGGGATGAAACCTTCAGATCTTGATCATAGAGCTTGATCAACCCTAACCCTAGCTCGGATTGCTTTAGATCGTCCCGGATGGCTCAGATCTAGCCGCTCTTGAATCGGACGACCCGGATTAATCGTAGGCTTGATAATTCGATCCGGTTCACATCCGACTCAGGTTTGACCCAGTATGCCCTAGGTCCAGGATCCTTTCATGCCTACAAAAATATATCAAAAAATTAGTGGCCAAATAATCCAAAAATTATGTAATTTTGCAATTAAGTCCAAAATAAGAGGAAATCCTAAAACCTAGGGTAAAATCACAATTAAGCAATAAAAACATAGGTCAAACATGGATTTTAACAATTAAAATAATCAATAAAATGGTGCTTATCACCCTACTTGTTGTTGAATATTCTAAAAATATTCCAGGGGTTGACATAGACTGAAATTTCCCTAGGTAGTCCTTGGTCTTTAGGATATGGACTTTGCACCCAAAGACCCTTAGGTAGTGTAGGTTTGGAAGTCTATGGTAATATAGTTCATAAGGAGTTTTATTATGTCGTTTGTTAATTAGGACCATATTTTGGATATAGCAAGCTGTACTAATTGCTTCTGCCCAAAATTAGTTAGCTAGGTTGAATTCATTGAGCATAGTCCTAGCGGCTTCCTGTAGGTTTTATTCTTTCTTTCCACTATCCCATTTTGCTGGGGGGTTCTAGGACACGAAAATTCCTGAATATACCCGTTTATCTTACAAAATTCCTCAAACCTTTGGTTTTCAAACTCTCCCCCGTGTTCACTCCTAAGTCTTTTGATTTTGGTATCATTTTGATTCTCAATTACCTTATATAGGTCAATGAATAGATTTAGGATTTCATCCTTAGTTTTTAGGAACCTTACCCAAGTGAATCTAGAGTAATCATCAATAATTACTAAGCAGTACCGGTTTCCGCTTAGTGACTTGGCTCCATGTGAATCAAATAGGTCAAGGTGCAGGAGCTCAACTGTGGTTTGAGTTAGGTCTGATTGAACTTGTTTGTGATTAGACCTGGTTTGTTTACCTTGGTTACATGAGTCACATATCATGATTTCATGGTTCTTAATTTTTGGTATTCCTTTAATTAGACCAAGTTGGGTGATTTTTGAAATTAGTCTTAGATTAGTGTGACCTAATCTCTTATGCCAGAGGTTTGATTCCTCTAGCTGAGTTAAGAGGCATTTAGGTACTAAGGGTAGACTTATAGTATAAACATTATTTTTCCTAGTGCCCTTAAGCATGACTTCTGAGCCTTGCAAATTTCTAATCAGGCAGTCAGAGTTGGTAAAGGTAACTACATAGCCAGTATCACATAATTGACTTATACTAAAGAAATTAAATTTAAAGTTTTTAACCAAGAGTACCTTTTTAATCACAAAATCTGATTTGAGTTCAATGTTACCTGGCCCAATGACTTTGAGTGTAGCATTATTGCCAAATGCTACTGAGCCTAGGTTCTTGAACTTGAGTTTGGTGAATTTCAATTTGTCTCCAGTCATGTGTCTGGAGCATCCGCTATCCAACATCCATTGGTCCAAATCTTTATGTTCCTACACATAAAGTATTTATTGATTTGGATCCAATTAGAATTAAGGATAGCTTAAATTGATTTTTACAACCTAGTCTGTCTCACCCAATCTATAGTTATCAATCACGTTAACCTTATGAGTTTTTGTGAGACAGGTTTTGACAGAAGTAAAGATTTTATTTTAAAAAACATGATTAATTTTGAACAGTTGAATTATGTTTAAAAACAGTTTAATTGAATTTTAATTTTAATTTTTAAAAGTGGTTGAATCTAAGATTAATTGAACTTTGTGTTAGATTAAAATCTGACAATAGTAAAGTGAATTTGGTTTTCAATAATCGGCTTCCAGGTATTGGCGAGGCACTAGGCCCTCTTTGGTCATAGCCTTATTGGATCATCAACCCTTTCCTTGACAAAGTCTTTTATTGAAAAATCATCTTCAAGTTACTCCTTGAGAGATTTTGGTCTAGCTAGTTTGGGTCTTGGATCGGTAGCTTCGGCTAGTTCCGCCAAAATGACTTCCCTAACGTACTATCATCTCACCTCCACCCAATAATATGTTATTCAAATTTTAGTTAAATCGTTTCAGTCCTTAGTCTAACCAGTCCTAGGTCTAAGCATGATAATTTGCATAAATAAATAAACAATCAAGCATGCAATTCAAATTAAAAAAATTATCTAATTATAAAAATTATTTTTAAATTGGCTCCCCCTGGACTAAAGCCACGGTAATGACTAGGCAAGATATGAATCTTGTCCGTGGGTATCCAATACTGGTTTGGTCCAGCTTGGTTGTTCAAGCATAGTTTGGATACCCATGCTTGAATTTTGGGTCTAGATTGGTTCAATACAGCATAGTATGACCGTTGTCTCGACTTGGTTCGATACCCTAACCCGGATCGATTTAGAACGGACTTCTGTTTTCCAAGGATCATGTCAAGACCCTTGGAACCTGAAGTGAATCGTTCTAAAGCCGCTCTAAGGTCCTTGACTTGAGTTTTCAAGGAGGAGTTTTCTTTCTCAAGTTTTTCAAATTGAGTAGAGGCTCCTTCTTGAACCTTCTCGGTCAAGGATCTAGAGTCAACTTCCTCTTTCAGGAGTTTTACTTCCTGTCGGAGGGACTCGACTCGGATTTAGGCTTTCGCCAAGTTACGAGATAAGTAAGCAATTAACTTTGATAATTCAACTTCAGAATAACCACTTACCATTATTTTGCCATTCTCTGAAATTGTGAGCCTTCCGTCGTCCGACTCTAATTCTGATCCGGTGTCGATGTCTTCCGAAGTGGTTAAGGCAAGAAGGTTTGACTGTGGGGCCTCTTCTTCTTCGTAGGAGGAAGATTCGTCCCACGTGGCTTGAAGGGCCTTCTTCCTTCGAGTCTTCTTGGCTTCCTTTAGATTAGGGCACTCCGATTTGTAGTGTCCCTTCTTATTGCATTCATAGCAGGGCATATTTGGTTTGGTCTTCGAAGTTGAAGGTTCAGCTGGATCTTCCTTTCTTCAGCTGGCTTTCCTTCTGTTGGTCGATGCTTCAGCTCCTTGTAGTAGTCGCGGGTTAGTCGCACCAACTTGGGTCGATCCCCTTCACTATCTTCTGAATCTGAGTCTGAGTCAAACTCGGGTGCAGGTTGAGGCTTTTTCTTGGCTACCTTTCCTTGGGGTTTACCTGCAAGAAAAGCAATACCTTTCTCGGCCAATGTGCAGTTAGTCTGCTCATGTAACTCTAATTCAGAAAATAATTCATCTAATTTAATTTTAGAAAGATCCCTAGAAACCTTGTAAGCATCTACCATAGATGCCCACAGAGTATTTCTTGGGAAAGCATTTAAGGTATACCTGATAAGGTCACGGTTTTCTACCTTGTGGTCGATTGTGTGCAGGTCGTTCATCAGCTCCTGGATCCTGGCGTGGAGCTATGCTGCTGACTCACCTTCGTTCATTTTGATTGTGTACAATATGTTCAGCAGTAGGTCTCTTTTGCTGATTCTGGTGTCGAAGGTGCCTTCGTGCAACTCAATCAGCTTGCTCCAGAGTTCTTTAGCACTATTGAAGGGACCCACCCGGTTCAGTTCTTCTTTGGTTAATCCACATTGTAGTGTCTGGGTTGCCTTTGCATCAGTCTCGATCATTTTCTTCAGCGAGGCATCCCATTCTGAGTAGTGATGTGCCACTCCTTCAGCGTTCTTGGGGATTTCATGACCAAATTGGATAATAATCCACATATCCACCTGAGTTTTCAGGTGGACTTCCATCCCTCTTCCAGTAGGAGAAATCTTCTCCACTGAAGAATGGTGGTTTGGCTGTGCTGAAACCTTCTTGCATGGCCATAATAATTTCTAAAATAAAACAAAAATAGGAAACATTGTCCCAAGACTTGGTCTTGGATTAGTAGTGCGGGAATAAAAAATTAATCGAGAAAAAGCGATGGAGTGGTGTTGCACCAACCTCAAAAAAATTCGAAGAAAGAAAAAAAATTAAAAATTTCATAAAATCCGAAAATATTCTCAAATTGGTGGTTGCACCAGATTTGAGCCTCCTGCTTTGATATCACTTATTGGATCGAAGAAAACGATAGAGGGAGGGGTGAATATTGTTACAAACTTTTCGGACTAAGAAAGAGCAAATACGCAACGGAAAGAAATAAAGTGCACAAGAACACAAGTAGATTTTTTTACTTGGTTCGAAGTTGCGGTTGACTCCTACTCCAAGGCCCATGGTCCTTGACCGTTTACTTTGGACAATTCTATATTCGGAAAGATCTTTATAGATTGAGAGTACAGATATAGAATTTGAAAAACAAATTACAACACTTTCGTAAATTTAAAACTTAACAGACGCCCGAGATGGATCGAATTCTGGAGCAGAGGGTCGTCGTCGGTGCTGAAATCTCGAAATGGAACATTGCCGGAGCGCAGCGCGTAAGCGAAAGTGTTTGAAGCGTTGGAAAGAATTATTGTTGAAGCCTTGGGGTCGAGCCCCTTTTATAGTGCCCATGGGGGTGCCTGACATGTGCCTTCAACTGCGAGAACCTCAATCCGCAACTAGGTCAGCGCTTATCCCCCTCGACTCGGCACCTGGACTGACTGGGGCGCCAGGGACCTCTCAGGCGCCTAGGTTGACCTGGTCCATTGGCTTCATGGCAGATTTGCTTCGATGACCGCTTTGGCTTTGACCTTGGGAGCCCGGGACCTCCTAGGCGCCTAGCCCAGTGTGGTTCAAAGCAGTCTTGCTTCTTGGCAGTTTTTGGCTTTGACCTTGGGCGCCCATGACCTCCCGGGCGCCTAGCTCAGTGAACCGCCCTACTCCTTTCGGGCGTCTGAGCTGCAGAAACACAATCCTTCGGTCCATGTAACCAAGGTTAGTTCCAAAACAAACCAAGCAAGAGTGTTAGTCATTATTTACAGCTGTAGCTATCTTGGTTCTGACTTTGGGTCTCCCAAATGGAACCCTAGGTCGAACTGACGCCTACTATTCCCTCGACTGGGAACGCGTCCTCACCTACTCCTCTCATAAGAGTTTACCTTTTGCCAACCTGCTCCTCCGGTTGGACTTTTGCCCAATCCACCTGACCAGGTCTTCGTGCCCAACTTCCGGTTAGGTCTTCTTGCCCAGTCCTCGACCAGGACTTCTTTGCCCGACTTCTGGTCAGGTCTTCGGTGCCCAGCCGCTTGCCAGGACTTCATGCCCAGTCCTCGACCAGGACTTCTTTGCCCGACTTCTGGTCAGGTCTTCTTGCCCAGTCCTTGACCAGGACTTCTTTGCCCAGCCCTTTGCCAGACTTCTTGCCTAGTGTACCTAGGACTTCTTCCTGCACACTCAGTGAACAAGTTAGATCACAATAACATCTTAACTTCTGAACTCTTTGCCATTATCAAAATCCAGGTTTGACTTAGGTGCTTCCTGCACAAACAAGGATGAGATGAGTGAAAAAAAGAATGAAAGGGGAAAAGAAATTCAAGAGTAAGAGAGTAAAAAAGGGAGCTTTTATGCAAAAGAAAGAGAGATTAAGAGAGTATTTTATGCTTCACAGCCAATAATTGTACTTTTGTACAAAGAGGCTGATTTTGACACTAACGATCTTGACCCTACATTGCCTAGTGTTGTTAAATCTCTTTTGCAGGAATTTGATGATGTATTTCCTGATGAGGTTCCTGATAGATTGCCACCACTTAGAGGAATAGAGCACCAAATTGATTTCATCCCTGGAGCCATAATTCCTAATCGGTCAGCCTATAGATGTAACCCTGCTGAGATAAAAGAATTTCAAATGCAAGTTGAAGAGTTGTTGGGAAAAGGGTATGTCCAAGAAAGTTTGAGTCCATGTGTTGTCCCCGTTTTTCTAGTACCTAAGAAGGATGGAACTTGGAGAATGTGCGTTGATTGTAGAGCTATCAACAATATTACGGTATAGTATCGTCATCCTATTCATAGATTAGATGATATGCTAGATGAACTACATGGCTCTTGCATTTTCTCTAAAATTGATTTGAAGTCGGGCTATCATCAAATTCGCATTCGTGAGGGAGACGAATGGACAATTACATTTAAGACTAGGTATGGTTTGTACAAATGGTTAGTAATGTCATTTGGGCTTACTAATGCACCTAGTACTTTCATGAGATTAATGAACCATATTTTGCGTGCTTTTATTGGAAATTTTGTTGTAGTATATTTTGATGACATCATGATTTATAGCAAAAATTTAGAGGAGCATTTCAATCATTTACAAAATGTTCTAATTGTTTTGCGAAATGAAAAGTTGTATGCTAATCTTCAAAAATGTTCTTTTTGCATTAATCACCACTATTAGCTACCTAAGAGAAGGGACGGTCTCCTTTGGGAATAGTGGAAAGTTGAAAATCATTGGTAGGGGCACAATTGAGGTATCTTCCACCATTTCTATACATAAGGTACTTCTAATCAAAGATATGAAGTTCAATTTATTAAGTGTGAGTCAATTATGTGATGCCGGTTTTAGAGTTGAATTTCATGTTAGGAAATGTATAATAAGGCATAATGAATCAAATACTATCATACTAGAAGGGTTTAGAGAGGCAAATTTATATTATCTTGATCTTACTTATGCTACTAACAATGTTGCTAAGTGTTTCATGTCCAAAGAAGAAGAAGGATGGTTGTGGCACCGGAGACTTGGACATGTCAATATGAGGAGCATTGCAAGAGTAGCTAAGGAAGAGTTGGTGAAGGGGCTACCAATGATCAAGTACGAGAAGACCAAGTTGTGTGATGCATGCCAAGAGAGTAAGCAATCAAAAGCATCACACAAAGGTAAAACCCTAACCACTACTTCTTTACCTTTAGAACTTTTGCATATAGATTTATTTGATTGCCATAGCACTCCCTCACTTGTAGGGAGTAAATATTGCCTAGTCATAGTAGATGATTTTTCTAGGTTTACATGGGTTTATTTCTTGAAACATAAGGATGATACCCTAGAGATTTTTATAGGATTTAGTAAGAGGGTAGAAAATGAAAAACATACCAAAATAAACCGAATTAGGAGTGACCATGGTGGGGAGTTCCAAAACGCAAGTTTCACACAATTTTGTGATGAAAATGGGTACAAGCATGAATTTTCATGCCCAAGGACTCCTCAACAAAATGGGGTAGTTGAGAGGAGAAACCGAGCCCTACAAGAAGCTGCTAGGACAATGCTTAATGCACATTCTCTTCCTAGCTATTTTTGGGCCGAAGCAGTTAACACCGCTTGCTATATTCAAAACCGGGTCTTGGTACATAGGTTCCTAGGAAAAACACCTTTTGAACTATGGAATGGAAGGGTACCACAGGTCCACTATTTTAGGGTCTTTGAATGTAAAGTCTACATCTTAAATACTAAAGACAACCTAAGGAAGTTTGAGTCAAAAGCCGATGAAGGAATTCTAGTAGGGTACTCCTTGACTAGTAGAGGTTATAGAGTTTACAACAAGAGGACAAAAGTGATTGAGGAGTCCTCAAATGTTAAATTTGATGAGTCAACTAGTACCTACCCTAGAAAGGCCTCAATTGATAAGGATATAGAGGAGGTCCAACCCCTTGCCCAAAGAATCCAATACCTACATTTGGAGGGCAATGATCAAGGGGGAGTAAGAAATACCCTAGAGGAGGCGGAAGAAGGAGTAAATGAACCCACAACCTCTAGGCCCTTGAGACATCACCATGATCACCCTATTGACCAAATAGTGGGTGATGTCACTCAAGGAGTAAGGACTAGGTCCTATTTTAGCGATCAAACTAGTCAAATAGCTTTAATCTCCCAATTGGAACCCAAGTCCATTGATGAAGCATTGGGAGATGTTGATTGGGTCTTAGCCATGCAAGAAGAGCTAAATCAATTTGAGAGGAGTGAAGTTTGGGAGTTTGTTCCTAGACCCAATGATTGCACTATTGTGACCACTAGATGGGTCTTTAGGAACAAACTAGATGACCAAGGTAAAATCACTAGGAACAAGGCTAGATTGGTAGCTAGGGGATTTAACCAAGTTGAGGAACTAGATTATGATGAGACTTATGCCCCCGTAGCTAGGTTAGAATCAATTAGAATCCTACTAGCCTATGCCTTTCACATGGGTTTCACACTCCACCAAATGGATGTGAAGTCGGCATTCCTTAATGGGATCATTAAGGAAGAGGTCTATGTAGAACAACCCCCGGGTTTGAGGACCCTAACTTTCCAAGACACGTATTCAAATTAAGAAAAGCCTTATATGGATTGAAATAAGCTCCTCGGGCTTGGTATGAAAGACTTTCTTCATTTTTGGTGTCTAAGGGGTTTAGGAGAGGAACAATTGATCCTACTTTGTTCCTAAAATCTAAGGACAAGGACATATTTGTTGCCCAAGTCTATGTAGACGATATCATTTTTGGGTCAACAAATAATGACTTCCTATAAGAATTCATCAAGTGTATGGAAAATGAATTTGAAATGAGTCTTGTAGGAGAGTTAACCTTCTTTTTAGGCTTCAAGTTAAGCAAACTAATGAAGGTACACATGTCTTTCAAACCAAATATGCTAAGGAGATGTTAAAGAAATTTGGTTTAGAAAATGCTAAGGTAGCATCTACACCCATAGGAACCAATGTGAAAATGGATAGTGACATTGAAGGGAAAATGATAGACTTTAAATAATATAGAAGCATGATTGGTAGCCTCCTATACCTAACCGCTAGTAGACCCGACATACTTTTTGCGGTAGGTATGTGTGCAAGGTACCAATCTTGTGCCAAAGAGTCCCATTTGATTGTAGTTAAGAGGATCTTAAGGTATGTGAAAGGGACCCTCAATGTCGGACTTTGGTATCCTAGAACTCCTAGTGTTGATCTAATTGGATACACCGACTCGGACTATGCGGATTGTAAGCTAGATAGGAAGAGTACAAGTGGAGGGTGTCAATTCCTTGGGTCTTCCTTAGTTAGTTGGAGTAGTAGGAAACAACCATGCGTTGCCCTATCAACAACGGAAGCGGAATATGTGGCAATGGGTGGGATTGTTTCCCAACTCCTTTGGATCATGCACACCTTAGAGGATTATGAGTTGTATTACACCAAAGTCAAAGTCTTGTGTGATAATGTAAGCACAATCAATTTAACTAAAAATCCGGTTCACCATTCTATGACAAAACACATTGAAGTGAAACATCACTTTATTAGAGACCATGTGGCAAGGGGAGACATAGTACTACACTATGTTGAATCAAAGTCGAACCTAGCCGACATCTTCACCAAGCCTCTTCCCGAATCGGAGTTTACATCCTTAAGAAGAGACCTTGGAATGTGTTTTGTGGAAGTTTAGGATGAACATGGAGATATTAGCTTTGAAAAAGGGTGTTTGATCCATTAGGATGATACATTTGGCTCACTTGTGCTTGTGGCACATTGTTGGACTATTAGAAGTATCAAAATATGAAAACTAGACCAACTATGGGGAAGACAAGTGTTTAATCAATGGACACTTTGCCCAAAGATCATAGTTGGATATTTTAAACCTTTAAAAACCATTTTATGTTTTATATACATTGTCATGATTTTAAAAGTCACATGATTGCAAAATTGGATTCAAAGGTTGATACAAAATGTAGTGGTTTTCAAAACTTTTGGATTTTTATCAAAAGCCATGCATGTTTGAAATTTTATATGGACTAATATTTTTCCCTGATAGAGTATATCATTTCAAACATGTATGCAAAATTTTACAATATTTGGAATTTTTTGTAATTTTCTGGGAGTTTCTGAAATTCGTAAGAAAAGCTGAAAAATCAGACTGATGGCGTATCAGTCAACTGCCCCATGGGCAGTCGACTGGCACGACCAGTTTCAGCTTCTGTGAGAAATTTCAGAAATCCAAATTTCTCTCATTTGATGTCATAAGGTTTGGTTGCTTAAGGCAATCCTTTTGATGGTGTCAAAGGGGGAGAATGGGTGGTTTAAGTTAGAATGTTGACTTAAAATGGATGGTTTTAGGTATTTTGTCTAACTTAGACCTTGAAAGGTTAAAAATGGGGAGAAGACATGGATTAAGGGGGAGGTACCTCTTAGGTTCTGATATGTCTTATATTTTTAATGTTGTTGTTGTTAAGTGGAAACTTAATCTGGATTGTGATTAGAATTGAAAATGGGGAGAAGACATAGATTAAGGGGGAGGTTACCTCCTAGGGTCACTATGTCTTATTTTTTTCAATTGTTATCTTTTGCTATTGTTATTGTGGTTGTTGTTTATCTCTAACTTAAACATATTGCCACACATCAAAAAGGGGGAGATTGTTGAGGCAATCGGCCCTTACATGATTGAAAGATCATAGTTTTGATGTGTGTGGGTGAATATGTTTAAGGTTAGAGTGTTATGTTGTATTTGATGTGTGTGATTGAGTTTGCAGGACTTGGAGAATCACACATGGTGGACATATCCGTAGGACGAGAGTCGAGGGAGGAGAGCTCCAAGGGCAGGCCGGGAAGTGGACTTCAAGGGCACACGTGAAGGGTGGCATGGAGGCAAGCCAAGGGAAGGCTTGCGTGCACATCCGAGGGACGATAGCCAGAGGAAGAGGACTTCAATGGGCAAACCAAGGGAGCAGACCTGAAGGCACACGTGAAGGAGAAGGTCCGGAGTGACTGGAGCTGAGCTGTGAGGCAGGGCAGTCGACTGGCCCTGGGGCAGTCGACTGCCAAAACTCACAGAAAGTTTGCGGCCTCGGACCAGTCGACTGACATTTGGGCAGTCAACTGGTATACCCCAAAAACTAGTCGTTGGCTAGCCGTTGGCTAGCAATTAATGCTAGGCCAGTCGACTGCCCTAGGGGCAGTCGACTAGTGCGGGCTAGACAGACTGCGAGTCTGTCCTGTTCACCTATAAAAGGAGCACCTTTTTGCACGTGCACGGTACGGTTCCGTACAGTGTCGAAGTGCTGCTCGTCTGAAGAGCATTTTTCACTTCCTCTCTTGTATTCTACTGCATTCTGAAAAGAGGAAGATCGATTGTAAAGGTTTCTCCACCTCAAGGAGAGTTTTCGATAGTGAAAAGTGGTGCTCGCGGCGTGGATCCTTGGACTAGTCACCCATCTGGGTGGATACCAAGTAAACGATAAATGTTAGCATTGTCTTGATTTCCTTTGCATATTATTTCCGCTGCGCTAACAATTCTGTAGAGATCAAAATCGGAAAAGTGCTATTCACCCCCCCTCTAGCATGCCTAGACGATCCTTCACCCAAGTCGTCGGTTGCACAACTATCCTTCTTCTTCTTTAGATATGAGACACTTAGGAAAATTATTAGAAGCATAAGCAAGTTTAAGATAATAAAGGTTAGCTTCTCTATATCCTTCTAGCATAATACTTTCGGATCCATTTTGTCTAATTAAACACTTTCTAGCATGAAACTCAACTCTATATCCCGCATCACAAAATTGACTTACACTAAGTAGATTAAACTCCATATCCTTAATCAAAGAACTTTATGAATTGTGATTGTAGGAGATACCTCAATGGTGCCTCTACCAATTATTTTGAGTTTCCCACTATTTCCGAATGACACGGTTCCTTCCCTTACATAGCTAATGGTGGAGAATTTGGTCACATCTCCGGTCATATGTCTTGAACACCCGCTATCTACAATCCACATTTTTGAGGCATCCTTCACCTTTACCTATACAACACGGAAAACATAAGCTTTTGGTACCAAATGTTAGTTTCACAAGAATCATTTAAATATTTCTTTGATACCCAAGTCTTCTTTGTATTTCCCTTAACACCTTGTCTCCTAGAGGCACCCTTTCTACCCATAAGTGAAACAAATGCTACCTCCTTGGTTTTTGGCCTATAACCTATCTCGGCTTTATTATACACGGTTCTTTGGCTATTTATGATCATATTAAGGTTACTAGAGCCAACTTGAAATTTCCTAAGTGCCTTGGTTAGGTCTTCTACCTTTTCCCTTAGCTCCCTATTTTCTTTTTCCAAACATGAATCATTTGACATGGTAGAGGAAACATGCAAATTGTCCTTAAGTTTCATGGATTCTAATTTGAGCATGCAAACTTCAATTTTCAATTCTATAACTTTTCTCCTAGCCTTAGCCAAATCATCATTTGTACTAGTAATAATTTTGACAAGAGTAGAGGAGCATAAGCTATACACCTCACTTACTGATACATCGGATTCGGATGATGAGTCTTCACTTTCATCTTCACTACTTGAACTCCTCTCATCTTCGGATGACTCCAAGTTGTCAACTTCCATTAGTGCGAAGTGTGACACATGATCTTCTTCTTCCTCCGAAGATGATGGATCATCCCAAGTAGCTTTTAGATTTGTGGCACTCTTCCTTTTTTCTTTTGACTTCCTCTTCTCACTCTTTTTTTTCTCCTCCTTCTTTTCTTCTTTTTCTTTAATTGTGGGCACTCATTCTTCATGTGGCCCTCTTGATGGCAATTGTAGCAAATAATGTCCTTCCCTTTGCTCTTGCTTCTTAACCCTTTCCTACCATAAGACTTGTTAGAAAAACTTTTAAAATCTCTTCTCATTTTCCTTACCATGTAAGCTTCTTGGTCACTATCCATGGAGGCACTAGACTCCTCCGACTCGGATGATGAGGAGTAGATGATCTTCTTCTTCTCCTTCTTCTTTTTCTTTTCCTTTTCTACAATAAACGCTACACCTTTTTCTATAGAAGAAATGTTAACTTGCTCATATAACTCAAATTCACAAAATAAATCATCTAACTTTACCATAGAGAGATCCCTTGATACTTTTTAGACATCAACCATTGATGCCCACAATATAGTCCTAGGGAATGATTGTAGAACATACCTCACGAGATCTTGATTCTCAACCTTTTCACCAATTACATGGAGCTCGTTGATTATTTCTTTGACCCTTCCATGTAGTTAGCTTACCGTCTCGTTGGCCTTCATTGCGAGCAATTGTAGTTGGGCAACCAAGAGGTCCTTCTTTGCTCTTCTCGACTCATTTGATCCTTCATTGAGTTCGACAAGCTTCTCCTAAAGTTCCTTTGTGCTCTTGCACTTTGTTGAGTTGCTCTTTTGACAATCCACATCGAAGCGTTGTGGTGGCCTTCGTATTTGCTTGCACCTTCTTCATGATTTCCTTTGTCCAAGTCCTCATTGGTAATGACTCTCCTCTTTCATTGACAGGTGCATCAAAGCCACCTACAATACTCATCCAATTTTCAATATCATTCATCAAATAGTACTCCATCCTACCTTTCCAATAGGCGAAGTTATTTCCGTCGAAGAACGGTGGCCTTGCGGTGCTATAGCCCTCTTGAAACGTCATTTCTTGATACTTCGGTCGACGGTGAGTTCTCCCAAAGCAAACCGGCCCTAATACCACTTGTTAAATCGTGGCACTTTCTAGGGGGGGTGAATAGAACTTTTCTTGAACATTCTCTACAAGATGGTTAGCACAATACAAACAATATAATCAAAAATATGAAAACCAATGCTAACACCGAGAGTTTACTTGGTATCCACCTCCGAGAGGTGACTAATCTAAGGATCCACACATGAGCACACTCTCCACTATGAAAAGCCTCCTTCAAGGTGGAGAAAATCTTTACAATGTTGGCTTCTTCCTCTTACAAAATGGAATTGACAATGAGAGGAAGAGCAGGAGAATTTTTGCACTAACAACACTTTGGTACCCCCTAGAACCGTACCTTTGTCATGCCAAAAAATCACCCTTTAAATAAGAGTAAAGGACAACTCCTAGAGTCATCCAGCCCGACATCAGTCGACTACCCCTGGGTAGTCGACTGGTTTAGCCTTAATTGCTAGCCAACGGCTAGTTTTCGGGGTTATCAGGGGCAGACAACTGGTCGAGGGTCAAAAATATTCTGTGAGTTTGAGATCTTGCTGGCAGTCGATTGCCTTTCTCTCAGTCAACTGCCCAGCTTATACAAACTCACTTCCTCACTCCGAAGACCCTCCTTCACGTGTGCCTTCAAGTACACTCCCTTGGCTTTCCCCTTGAAGTCTTCTTCCACCGGCTATCGTCCCTTGGATGCGCACACAAGCCTTCCCTTGGCTTGCCTCCATGCCACCCTTCACGTGTGCCCTTTGAAGTCCACTTCCCGCCTTGCCCTTGGAGTCCTATTCCCTCGGCTCTCGTCCCTAGGATAAGTCCTCCATATGTGATTCTCCAAGTCCTGCAAACTCAATCACACATATCAAATAACATGATAACACCCTAACCTTAACCATGTTGACACACACATCAAAACCATGATCTTCCTGATCATTCTTGGGTCGATTGCCCCAACAACATTCATTTTATATATTACTTGTGTTTGGACTAACGTTGTGTTGCAGCTAAGGAACCTGAAGACCGACCGTATCTCAGGCGCCCGAGAGGACTCGGGCACCCGAGAGGTCTTGGGCGTCCAGGAGCACAGGTGCCCAAGAGGTCTAGAGCCCCTATGTGGGTGACTCAGCCTAGGTGAGATTGAGTTAGCACAAGCTGGTTGGAGTCAGTACATCAACAACACAGGTGCCCAAGAGGTCTCAGGCACCCGAGAAGAATAAGGGTTGACCACACAGTAGATTGGGACGCGGCTAGATCGCAACATTGGGAGAGCCCCTATAGACACTCAAGTACTTGTATGCCCCCTTATAACGGGTTTTGACCACACACTTCAACAATATACTTTCTACATCATTTGTTCTCAAGTGTGCTGTGTTGGGTTCTCCTAGCACCAAATCACAAAAATGCAGTAGAAACAAGAACCCACGAGCGATCCATGCGAAAGAAAACTTGTACAAAGTTCATCTATCTAATAGATCTATCTACAGTGTATACCTTTGGAGCGTGTCCTTTGCTTATCCCGCTCGTCCAAGATGCGTCGGATCTCTTGCACGTTCAAGCGTTCGTGCCTCTATTCGTATCCACACAGACACAATCTCTCAACTTCGGGAGAGCTACCTTAGTTGTGCTAGCAACTTGAGGTAGCTCGCAGAACACCAGGAACCCTACAATAGGGTTTCGGCCAAAGGAGGAAGATGAGGGAGGGAAGAAGAAGACCCTTCCAAAGTCACAAGGCCCTCTTTTATACTCATCCCATGAATATGAAGGGGTTTGTGTCTCTTTGGCTTCCTTCATTAATACCAATAATGAGCACATCTTTTCATGTGGTTCTTCATCTTTTCCCATGCAAGAAAAGAATCTTTTCTTTTCCCTTCATTAAACACTTTAATGAATATTCCCTGTAATCCCGACCGGGCCTCTCGGGTTTCCGACCAGGTCTTCCGACCAAGTCTCCCGAATGCTGAGCTCCCGACCCAGTCTACTGAGCTCCAACCCAGTCTGCCGAGCTCCGAGCTCCGACCCAGTTTATCGAGCTCCGAGCTCCGACCTAGTCTGCCGAGCTCCCAGCTCAGTCTGCCAAGTGCGAGCTCCCGACCCGCACTCTCGAGTTCCCAACTCGAGCTCCCGAACTAACATCCCGAGTTCCTAACTCGGCTCAAATCTCCTGAGTTCCCAACTCGGGCTTAGGTCTCCCGAGTTCCCAACTCGGGCTCAGATCTCCCGAGTTTCCAACTCGGGCTCAGATCTACCGATCAGATTTCCCGAAGCATTGTGTCCTTTGTGTGTGACCCAATAGGTTCTCGTGACGTTGGCAATGCGTCTAAACACTTTAGACACATAAGCAATGAGCGGCATCTAGCAATACATCATTGCTACCCAAGTAACAAGAAAAGTCGAGATCCGACTAAACCTCCGTGACTATGATAATGTATGACCTTGTCCTTCTATCCTTGATATCTAGATTGACCAATGAGGCATAGACCGTGTCATCCTCAATCAATATTGTGTTTCTTGATCGCCGAGTAGACTCACTCAAACAAATGAGCTCAATATCTCATATTGACTCATTCGAGCATGGTCATGCGTTTTAGTAGTCCTACTCGATCAAGGGGCCCACAGATATCACTCCCGTCATATGGGAGGGATAGATCCTATCTACATCACTCACATCCCTCCGCATAATTCATTACATACCCAGTGATTGCCTTTATAGTCCACCCTGTTACGGGTGACGTTTGACGATACCAAAGTACATAACTCCTTATGTAGGGAACCGTAGTGACTTCAGGTCTAAGGCATATTCATACTAATAGTCACATGAGAAAGTTTATGACACTCATATGACAATCTATGAAACTTTCTCATGGCAGGTCAATTCAGTACACATTCTCCAATGTATACCCATATGTCAACTTGATATCACATATCCATGACTTGTGAGCTCAAGTCATCAGTTGACCTACATGCTAGTCTCCACGCATTAATATTGTCCTTGAATATTAACGCTCGACTAGGAATAGTTTAGTGTAGTGTTCTCTACATCATCTCACTATCAATTCAACCAATTGATATGATGTAGATAAGAACCTACTACACAAGGACATTATTATACTTAGTTATTTGGCACAAATATAAAGTAAGTATAATAAACAAACATGCATTTATTAATGATAGAATATGATACAAAATGTCCCTAGTCAATCATCACATAATTGGCTCTAGGGCTCCTACTAACATGCTGTGCCGAAATAGTCTAGAGTCGCTGAAACGCTGCTCTAACAATGAAGTGCTCCATTTTACATTTCCGTTAAAAAATTGTCAGTATTCATTACTTTTTCTTGTACTTTACATCACAATTCTTATACTCATTTGTGCTATATAGAATTTCCTAAAGTAAATGGTCAAGAACCATGGGTCATGGAGTAAGAGTCGTCACAGACTCTAAACCAAGTAAAAACAAACGTGTTAGCGATTATTTTTGTACTTATCTTTTTCGCAATGTGTAAACTCATACTTAAATCCAAATTTTTTTCAAACGCGATATTCACCCCCCCCCCCCTATCGCTCTCTAAGATCCCACACTCCATCTTTAGTTGGTGGTATGTAGCCTTTCTTGATGCAAAACCATAGATCAATGTTGAACTCTAGAATGCACTCCATCCTCTTCTTCCAATAGCTAAAATATTCTCCATTAAAGTGAGGGGGGCGAATGGTGTTGTATCCTTCTTAATGAGAGTTTTCCATTCTATATATCAAAACAAATACTAAAAGAATTTCCAAGACATTGTCTTGGGATTAGTAGTACGGAATAAAGAATAAATAGAATTAATGAAAAGGGAGAATATACTAAAATAAATTGTTAAGTATTTTCGAAGTGTCCTTGCTCTAATACCAATTGTAGGATCATTAGAGATGAGAGTTGAGGGGGGGGGGTCTTGTTAATTTAAAAAAACATTTTTTTCATTTTGAAATGATTCAAAGTAATGTAGTGGAAAATCACAATCCAAAAGACAAGTTACTTTTACTTAGTTCGGAGCCTTCGTTGACTCCTACTACAAGGGCCACGATCCTCGATCGCTTCGTTGCGTAATCCACTAAACAACTTTTATCCAAAAATCTTTCAGAGAGAAGTGAGATCGTACCGAATAAAAGAAAGATAGTGACAACCTACTATCTTCTTTATAGATACAAGTAAGTACAAAAAAAAATATACTGACACAATGATGTGAACTCGAGCGTAGTGTGTCAGAGAGCTTTCTAACATCGTAGAAGTATAATTTGAGCAATTCAACGATGCAGAAAGTGAATAGAGAAGTAATGGAAGTGATTCTCTACACAGATCCTAAAACCCTCTCATATAGGCTCTATTCGGTCGATTGATAAACCGTTCAGTTGACGGATCAAATCGCTCGACTAATCATCATATCAGTCGACGAAACCCCACGCCTTTCCTTGTGTTCACCGCTATGCTGACACTATAATAAATGTGCTCAGTCGACTGATCCTACAGTTGACGAAATATGTTTACTTCTTTAGACTTCGTGCCTACTTATTGAGTCTAGATTAGATGCATTTATATCCTTGTTTTAATACTCATTCACTTGATTTTATTGATTCATATTTATGTAGTTAAGCCCCTACTTAGCTTTTTATCAACATATTTTCATTTCCTACTTTGGAGATCTGCTATTCTCTTATTTTCATTAATAGAGAGCGACTTGGAGCAAAATGGACAAGAAACGAATCAAGACGATCATCGGAATTGGAGTTGGACGAAGTTGGAGCCAATTGGAGCTGAAGTTGTAGGGGCCATGTGGACTCACACGACGCTGTACACGCCAACCAAGAATTATAGAAAAATTAATTTTGTCAAAAATATGATTTTTAAAGAATTTTAAATTTTAAAAATCATTTTTGATAGAAAATTCATTTTAAATTATCCATTGTTTTGAAAATTTTGTATATTTTATCTAAATGAGTCAAAGTATCAGATTTGATAATACAAAAATACACAAGAGAAAATACTTTTATATTGAGTGTTTAAAAATAATTTCTTAACAGATGCATAGTATTTGGAAAACAAATGCTTAAAAATGAATTTTGAAATAAAAAATATTAATAATTGTTTAGACAATTCAACATATAATGCTAACGTCTAAAAAATTTAATTTTTCAAAAATCATTTTTAAATATGAATTGTGATTAAAAAATTTAACTTTTGATGATAAAATTCATAAAAATCCTTTCCTAAGTCGAAAAAATCTTTAAAATTTTTTATGGATAAATATGAATTATGTCTAGCATAACAAAATTTAAAGTTGAACTAACTCTAAAAAGAAGTTTTTTAAAAGATTTTTCAAAATGAAAAAAATGATTTTTAGCATAAAAAAATAATCTAACAATTTAAAATAGAGTTACCTACTAGATTAATAGAAAATTTGGGTGGAATATAACTTTTAGGCACTTTACAATTTGACCCCTATGATTCCTAAAATACCTATTAAGCATTCCATAAAATCTGACTTTTGAATTTTGAGATAAATTAGAATTTAAGCTACATGATTATTTTCTAAGTTTTCTATATGTTCTTTCAATTTTGGATTCTCAGTTTTAACCTTGTCTAAGTGTTCTAATAAACATGCATAGCTAGGTTACTTTTAAATTAATGTTATCCTTTTTAAATTAGCATACTTTCTTCATAATTTGTATAAGGATCAAGATAGCATTTGTATTGCATGATAAAGTTGATCAGGTAGGAGGTTATGTATAACACATACTGTGTTAGATTCGTAATTTGATGCTTCCCCTTCATTAATGCTCTCAATACTCATTTTGGATAAGCTTTCATTGTCTTCTACTTCTTGGTGACTTGCTAATAGTGCAAGATCGATATATTCTTCTGGTTTGGATTCTACGGATAATGATTTGCTTCACATTGCCTTTAGGTTCTTCTACTTGTTTCGACTAGGTTTCTTCTTCTTGTCTTTTTCTTTGTTTTTCAATCTAGGAAAGTTATCCTTGATATGTTTGTAAAATGCAACAAATAAATCCTAAGGGAATATCAGGAAATAGACTTGTAGAATTCTTCAAAAATTTTCAAGATTTTTTTTGGATTTTTTTGGGGGGTTTTTAAACTTAATAGGATAAAGAAAATCCTATTTTTAATATCCTAATTATTTAAGGAAATGATTATATAATAAGATCATTATTAATATTTCCCTATATTATCTCCCTCTTGTTGCTCCTCTTCCGCATTCTATAGAGTTCTCTCTTGATCTCTACTCTTCTTCTTGCAATCTCACTGACGAGCTGTCGCCCCTCGCTGGTGCAGTCTTGAGCCAGTCAACCATCCGCCTCTCACTATCTCTCTTGTGACCTTACTTTGCCGCCCAAATCGCTGACATTGTAGCACTTTACTAGCACCATTCTGATAGTTGATCATTGGTTGTGGCTACAACCACCCTCATGATCTAGCTGTCGACCTTGATGAGAGCGGTTGTCATCCTTGTGGATGTTCCCTAGCTCTGGGTGCTGTCGTGAGTCTCCAACACAAGACAATGTTGCCCCTTCTTCCCATACCCTGAGAGCTGGCTGGTTGGATGAGGAATCGATGTCAGATCTGTGCTTTCCCATCGAGTTGTTGTGCAGTTATTGCCACAGCTTGTAGCCTTGGAAATCTAAGTAACCACCAACCTCCGATCTTACCCCTTCGTTTGTGTACCGTGAGCTACCATTAGAGTAGAAAATAGTTGTTCGGAAGAAGAGGAACCTAGGGTAATGAATCTCCTACCCTAATCTCTGTTTATATGATTCAAGTGTTTATTTGAAGATGTTGGAATTGATTTGCATATATGAATTAGCTAATCGATTTTAGAATTGGGCTATGATTTATATTTTGTGATCTGAGGTCCCTATCGTGAGTTTTTGGTATGGGTTGTTATTTGAATTGTAGATCTCTAGCTTATTCAGCTATAGATTAGTTTGTCGCTTTGCTCTTTAAATCTTGAGATGTTTTGGTCATGCACCCACCTTGATCTTGGGAATTAGCAAATGATGGATGGGTGTTTAGGATGATTCCTTTGATTTTGTGATTGAATGCCATATGATACATTGTATTTGGATCATAACATTGGGATACATTGTTAGTTTGGTTTAGATTGGGTTAACCGAGAGTAAACCCTAATCTCAATAGTTGGGATTAAATGGTAATCGATCATTTAATTATGGTTAATTAAATGAACCTAATAATTAGGGTAATCCTAATTAAATTGGCATCCAGTTTAGTTAGTGGATTACTTGTTATGTAACTATGTTGTATCTTGTGATACAAGACATTGATTTGATACAAACATCAAGACCGTACTTTCTAGGACACAGACTTCATACTTGAGGCGGGTATTTCTTCCTTGGCCTATATAGTTTATTTACCTTAGTGCATGGATACTTATTATTGATTAGGTTGCTTAACTCCACTTGCATTTTGCTATCATGTGCTTGATACTTGGGTGCTTGATCTTAGAGATAATCTAATTATGTTCATATAGTCTCAGCTTTGACTATTTACACTCTATAGTGTTGCACAGTAGTATGGTGGCTATTGTTGGTGCTGGAAGCACCAGATCAAATCTGGTTTTGATAATGTCAAAGAATTCAAAGTTAAGTATATTATTTGATCTACCAGGTTTTACTAAGTGTGCAGGAAAGTCCTAGATTACCTAGGCATGAAGTCTTTGCTTGCAGGGTTGAGCATGAAGTCCTGGACAAGGACTGGGCACACAGTCCTCCTGGCCGAGGGTTGGGCACTGAAGACCTAACCGGGGGTCGGGCACTGAAGATCTCATATGGAAGATCGAGAAGAAGTCTTAGCCAAGCGAGGACAATATACAGAAGTAGAGATAAGTCGAGGTACGAACATCTCAAGATCCGGAAGCTTCCGAGGCAGAGCAAAAGTACAACCGGAGGTGCCAGATGGAAAAAGATAACTTTTTCGGAGTGGAGTAGGTGAGGACGCGTTCCCCGAAAGTGAGAATAATAGGCTTCGGATCGACCTAGGATTTCATTTTGAAATCCAAAGTCAAGATCGGACAGTTTCGACTCTCGAACATGCATTTCATTTTATATATTTTACATGTTATTTGTATTCGGACTAACCCTCTGTTGCAACTGAAGATTTGGACATCAGCAGTTTCTAGTGTGCCCGAGAGGTCTCCGGCGCCCCAGTGCAAAAATTTGGCCTAGGTGAGGCTGAGTTGGCAGCTGCTGATTGGACGCGCCACGTCACCAACTCAAGCACCCCAGAGCCCTCAGGCACACGACAAGGATAAAATTTTGGCTTCGTCAGCAAATCACAACGCGGCTGGATCGGTGACATGGGGGCGCCCCTATGGGCACTCAGGCGCCCGATTGCTTGTATATAAGGGGTTTCAAGCTCCTACATTCAACCTCAAATTTCCACGCTCTCTATGCTCAAGTTTGCTCACTGAAACAGTCCAAGATCGATGACACATTGCTCCGACAATGAAACATTCTTTTAATTTTCAGTCAAGTGTTGTTGGTATAATTTGCTTTTTATTATGTACTTTAAATTAGTTATCTTAACATTCTTTACGAATTTATAGTATTGCCCAACAAAAGTTGTCAATGACCATGGGCCTTGGACTAGGAGTCATCACAGACTCCAAACCAAGTAAAAAATATAGCTGTTAGCATTGGTTTGACTTGAGTTCTTTTATTTCTGATGCCTATACTCTTGACTTGAATCTAAAAATTTTGAATCGATATTCACCTCCCCCCTCCTTTGTCGATCTCATCGATCCCACAAGTGGTATTAGAGTGAGTTGCTCAAATTCGATGAAACCACCAGTTGAGCCATTTTTCAGATTTTTCAATTTTCGAATTAATCAGAAAAGGTATTCTTGCCTATTTTGATTTTCGCTTGCAAATTTTTCATTTCTCGAAGTTGGTGCAACACCACTTGAGAATTTTTTCTCTAATATTTTTTCCCGCACTACTAATCCAAAACCAAGTCTTGGGACAAGTTTTATTGTTTATGTCTTTTTAGCATTTGTTATTTTAAATGGCCCAATAAGAAGGATACAACAATGCCCGTCCTCCTCTCTTCTCAGGAGAAGATTTCAGCTACTAGAAGAGCCGCATGGAAGTCCACCTGAAACTTAGGTGGAAATGTAGATCATTATCCAAGCAGACCTCGAAATCCCAAAAAACGTTCAAGGCGAACTTTAGGGATATACTGAATGGGGCGCAGCCCTGATGAAGAAGATAGAAGCTGATGCCAAGGTGACTCATACTCTCCAATGTGGCCTCATAAAAGAAGATCTTAACCATGTCGGCCCCTTCAATAGGGGGAAGGAGCTCTAGAACAAGCTGATTGAACTTCATGAAAGAACTTGCGACATGAAGATAAGCAAGCGAGACTGCTTTTGAACAAGTTGTACAATATAAAGATGCAAGAAGGTGAAACTGCTACACAACTTCACGCACACATCTAGGAGTTTATGAATGGGCTTCATGCTATCGGCCACAAGGTAGAGAATCGAGACTTAATACGGTATGCACTAAACTCTTTCCCAAGAAATACTTTGTGGGCATCTATGGTAGATTCTTACAAAGTTTCAAGGGACCTTTCTAAGATAAATCTAGATGAATTATTTTCTGAACTCGAATTGTATGAACAATCTAATACTACTTAGGTCGAGAAAGGTATTGCCTTTGTTGCAGGAAAAATTAAGATGAAAAAGCAACAACCAAAACCCGAGTCTAACTTCGACTCAGAATCTGACGAAGATGATTTCAACTACACTGAGCTAGTCAAGTTATTTCAATGCAAGTTCAAGAAGAACAAAAGTCAAAAGAAAAAGAAATTGGTTCAATCACAGGATGATCCAACTGGAACAAGAATAAGCCAGAAAAGCAAGTTGGAGATCACCTATTATGGGTGCAACAAGAAGGGTCACTTCAAATCGCAGTGTCCCAACTGAAAAGAGGAAAAGAAGCAATAGAAAATGTACCCCACTTGAACTTTGTCGCGTTGATGACATCAGAAGAACTCAACACTGAGTCTGAATCTGAAGCAGAGCCGGAGGAAAGCCACAGAACCGGAATAATCTCCATGTGAGAAAATGGTCAACTCACTGTAAGAGGTTTTCCTGAATCTGAATTGCATGATCTCATATCTAATCTATCACGTAAGTTGGCTAAATCCAACGTCCGGGTTAAGTCCCTCCAAAAAAAGGAGGTAAAAGCCCTTAAGTAGAAGACTAACTCAAGTCCCTTGACTGAGACTATAGGAAGGAACCTCAACTCAAGTCCAACAAATTGAGAAAGAGAATTTCTCCCTGAAAACTCAAGTCAAGGAACTTAGAGTTGGCCTAGAGTGGTTCACCTTGGGTTCCAAGAATCTTGATATGATTCTTGGAAAATAGAAGATCGTTCTAACCGATCTAGACTTAGATATAGAACCAACTCATGGTATAGATCGTATTATTCGATTTTAAACCGTACTAGCACCCGAGTCCAAGCATGGGTCCCTAAACTTAGCATGACAAGTCAAGCAGGACCAAATCACTATTGGATCCCCAAGGACAAAATTCATTTCCTAGATAGTCCATATTGAGGCTTTAGTCAGGGGGAGCCAATAGAAAAACTATTTTTATAATTAGATGATATTTTTGCATGTTTGTTAAAATTGCATGAATGATTATTTATTTATTTTTCTATAAAATTGTCATGCATAGGAATAGAAATGGTTAGATAAGGACTTGAGTTAATTGAAACTTGCACAACCTAGTATTAGGGGTGGGACGTGATGATAGTACGTTATGCAAGCCTATCTAAGGAGTCAGGTAGGGTAAGGCGTACCCTATTTGGTCGTTTTAGCCCGGTGGAACTAACTGAAGCTACCTAGCCACATCCTCGACTAGTTAGACCAACGATTTTCAAAGAGTAACTTGAAAATACAATATTTTTAATAGGCTTTGTCTAAGAAAGGGTCATTGCTCGGATATCCAAGATGACCCCTATGCCTCGCCAAGACTTGGAAGCAAATTATTGAAATTTATTTTCAATTTACTACTCGTTAAACTTGAATCTAACTCAAGGTTTAATCAAATCATAGTTTTCAATCTAAATTTAAAGATAAATTTTGACGCATCTCACAAAACAGATAAGGTTTCCCTGTTTGTCACTTAGAAATGGGTGAGATGTTTAGGACCTAAAAAGATTAGTCCAACCCAACCAACTCCATACATCTAATCAATTTGACCTTTAATTTAAATAAATCTAATTTAAAATTCACCTTATTAAAATTCTAAATCCATTATTTCAAAAATTCAAATTTAAACTTAACTTAATTTTTCAAAAAATTAAATTTAATTCAAACTTAACTTTTCAAAATTTCAAATTTAATTCAAACTTATCTTTTCAAAAATTCAAATTTAATTCAAACTTAACTTTTCAAAAATTTAAATTTAATTTTTCAAAATTCAAACTTAACTTAATTTCAAATTTTAATTTTAATTTCTATTTTAAAACTTATTTTCAAAATTTAGAACTTAATTTTTTAAAATTCAAACTTAACTTTTCAATATTCAAACTTAACTTAATTTTTCAAAAATTCAAATTTAATTTCAAAATTAAACTTAATTTTAACTTATCTTAATACTTCAAATCTAACTAATTAGATCAAATTTATTAAGCTAAAATCTGTCTCACAAATATACCCATAGGAGTAAGATGATTGATAACTTAGATTGGGGGAGACAGATTAGGCAGTGAAACTCAATTAATCTATTCCTATACATCTACAAATATGGATCCAAATTAGGGAACTTTATATGTAGGATCATAAAGATTTGGATCAGTGGATATTGGATAGTGGGTACTCCAGACATATGACTGGAGAAAAATTGAAGTTCATCAAAATCAAGTACAAGAATCTAGGTTCAGTTGTATTTGGCAACAATGCTACAATTAAGGTAATTGGTTCAGGTAATATTGAATTGAACTCAGTTTTTATTATTAAGAAAGTATTATTAGTTGATCAATTTAAGTTTAACTTACTTAGCATTAGTCAGCTTTGTGATGCTGGTTATGTAGTTACTTTTTCAAAGTTAGACTGCCTTATTAGGAGCATAGAAGACCCAGAAGTAACCCTTAAAGGGAATTAGGAAAAATAATATTTATGTTATTAATATACCCTTTTCACCTAAATATTTTTTAATCCAACAAGTAGAAATTAATTTATGGCATAGGAGACTAGGTCACACCCATGTAAAATTAATCTCAAAACTAAGTCAAAATGGATAAGTTAAGGGAATACCTAAACATAGAAATTTAGAAAACTCAATCTGTAACCCAAGTCAACAAAGTAAACAAACAAAGTCAACTCATAAACCTGTCCAATCAGATCTAACCCAATCTACAGTTGAGCTCCTACACCTAGACCTATTTGATTATCATGGAGCCAATTCACTATGTGAAAATCGATACTGCTTAGTAATAATCGACGACTACTCTAGATTCACCTAGGTTAAGTTTTTAAAACCTAATGATGAAATATTTGAAATCTTTAACACTTTATGTAAAATACTTGAAAATGAAAAAGTTACTAAAATTAAAAGAATAAGAAGTGACCATAGGGGAGAATTTGAAAATCTAAGGTTTAATGATTTCTATAAAATAAATGGATATATACATAAATTCTCTTGCCCTAGAACCCCCCAACAAAATGTCATAGTGAAAGAAAGAATAAGACCCTTCAAGAAGACTATACTATGCTCAATGAATAAAACTTATCAAACCAATTTTGGGCAGAAGCAATAAATACAACCTGTTATATCTATAATAGGGTCCTAATAAATAAAAGACATAATAAAACACCCTATGAAATTTATTATCACGAACTACCTAATCAATACTACTTAAATGTTATTGGGTGTAAAGTACATATCTTAAACACTAAGGACTACTTAGGTAAATTTCAATCAAAATCAACCCCTAGAATCTTTATAGGGTACTCAACTACAAGTAGGGCATATATGGTTTATAACAAACATGCCCTTAAAATTGAGGAAACCATAAATGTAATATTTGATAAAAAAAATGGGTAAATAATCTAACTAATTCACCTAACCTAATCAATACACTAACATAACCAATTCACCTGACTCTACCAATCAACCTAACTTAACCAACTCAAACTAAGACTTAGAAGATATAGAATCAATACCTGAATCTAACCCAAACTAACCAAATGAACTAGTTAATGAACCTGAACCAATTGAACCATCATCTAGGACTAGGTTAAATCACCCGACTGACCAAATCTTAGATGACCTAACCTTAGGTGTTTGAACAAAATCATCCTATAAAAACCTAATTTAGATTGCTTTGATTTTTAAGATTGAACCTAAGTCAATAGAAGAAGTCATACCTGGCCTAGATAGCATTATAGCTATGCAAGAGGAATTAGCCCCATTTAAGAGGAATCGAGTTTGGGACTTAGTGCCAAAACCAGAAGGTAAGACCATAATAGACACTAAGTGGGTATTTAGGAATAAATTAGATGATAAGGGAGAAATAGTTAGAAATAAAGCTCGTTTAGTAACTAAAGTTTTAGTCAAATTGAGGGATAGATTATGATAAAACCTATGCACCTATAGCTTGACTTGAATCAATTAGAATGCTTTTAGCTTACGCAGCCCATAAGGGATTCAAGTTATATCAAATGGATGTTAAGTTTGCCTTCCTAAATGGATTTATAAAGGAGAAAGTTTATGTAACTCAACCACCTAGTTTTGAGGACTTAGACCATCCTAGCTATGTCTTTAGACATAAAAAGACCCTATATGGACTAAAACAAGCAACTAGAGCTTAGTATGAAAGATTATCCACATACTTATTTTCTAAGGGGTTTAAACAAACTAAAGATTGAAATTATGTTCACCAATTTAAATATACTAAATAATTAATTAAGAAATTTGGAATGGAAAATACTAGAGAAATTGACACTCCTATGGCAACTAACATTAAAATAGATAGTGACCTAGAAGGAAAACCTCTAGACTTAAAGCACTTTAGAAGTGCTATAGGTAGCTTACTGTACCGTACAGCTAGCAGACCTGATATTTTATTTGCAGTAGGTATTTGTGCTAGGTGTTGGATCGAGAGATGCGATAGAGGGGGGGGGGTGAATGTCGCAAATCATTCGGATTTAAAAAGAGCGGGTGCGCAGCGGAAATAAAAGAAAAACAGAACAATGCAAACACCGTCGGTTTACTTGGTTCGGAGCCTGTGTCGACTCCTACTCCAAGGCCCACGGTCGTTGACCGTTTTCTGCGGGCAATTCTATAAGTTCGTAAATGTTTACAAGAAAGATTATAACAAGAACAGTTTAGTAAACTTTAAATACAGCTCTTCGTTACCGACGTCCGGTGTAGATCGAAGTTTCGGAGCAGCGGGACGTCGTCAGCTCGAGTTGGAAGATTTCTGGAGCGTGTCGCGAAAGCAGAAGAGCGCAGAAGTGTCGAAGCAATTGATGCTCTGAAGAAGGAGGTCGAGGGCCCTTTATATAGGGCCTGGGGGCGCCCTGGTCGACGGGGGCGCCCCCCCACGTGGCAGCAGATCCGCAAGAGGCGCGGTCAAGGTCTTAGCCCTTAATCCTCGGGATAAGGCCTTGACTGGGGCGCCCTGGACGCTGGGGGCGCCCTGGTTGACCCGGTCAAACCTTATCTGCAGCGCTGAGCTCTCCTCGGTAAGGCTGGGGGCGCCCTGTGCGCTGGGGGCGCCCGGGACAGCGGGGGCGCCCTGGGCGCGCAGTGCAGACGCGGCAGCAGCTTAACTTCTTCAGTTGGTTTGCCATGGGGGCTCCCGGGACAGCGGGGGCGCCCTCAGAATGTACTGTCGAGGTTCTTCTGGTTGTGTTGTGTTTTGTGTTCACCTTGGGGGCGCCCGGGACACTCCGGGCGCCCTGGTCAGCGATCGCCTCTTTCCTTTGAGGCATTCTGAGCTGCAGACACGTTCCTTTGGTCCTGCATCCAGGGTTAGTCCAAAACACAATAAACCAATAACATAATGAATTATACAGCCTTGGTTGTCTTGGTTCTGACTTTGGTCTCCAAAATGGAGCCCTAGGTCGAACCGACGCCTAATGTTCCTCGGAGGGGAACGCGTCCTCACCTACTCCTCTCGGGAGAGTTTACCTGGTGCCAACCGGATCCTCCAGTTGGACTTTTGCCCAGCAGCCCTTCGCCAGGTCTTGAGTTTCGCCCAGTAGCCCTTCGCCAGGACTTGGTTTTTGGCTAGCAGCCCTTCGCCAGGACTTGGTTTTCGCCTAGCAGCCCTTCGCCAGGACTTGGTTTTCGCCTAGCAGCCCTTCGCCAGGACTTGGTTTTTGCCTAGCAGCCCTTCGCCAGGACTTGGTTTTTGCCCAGCAACCCTTCGCCAGGACTTGGTTTCCTGACAGCCCATCGTCAGGTGCCTAGCAGCCCTTCGCCAGGACTTTGTTTCCTGCACTCTCAAGCAGCATTGTTAGATACCAAACAACCCTTAACTTTGAATCCTTTGCCAATATCAAAACAAGGTTCGATCTGGTGCTCCCTGCACCAACACTAGGTACCAAATCTATGCTAAGGATTCCTGCATAAGTGCTGTCAAAAGAATTTTTAGGTATATTAAAGGCACCCTAAATGTAGGAATTTGGTATCCTAGGACTCCTAATTTTGACCTACTAGGTTACTCTGATTCAGACAATGCAGGATACAAATTAGATAGAAAAAGCACTAATGGAAGTTGTTAGATGTTGGGTTATAGCTTAGTTAGTTGGTGTAGTAGGAAGCAACACTTTGTTGCATTATTGATGTAACCCAAATGATAGGTGTTACGAATGTGGGTCTCAAATTTAGATATTTGTAAAGCTGGAAACCCTTTTTGCTAACAAGGATAAAAATGTAGTAAAGGGGCCACAGGTCGTATTTTTCCTAGGGCTAGTTAAGGTTGTTTGATTCAAGCTCGAGTTTATGTGTCGTCAAATATTTTTTGGGTTTCAAGTAAGAATTGGGTTTGGTTTCAATTAGAAATAAAAACACAATGAAAAGAAAGGAAACTTAACTAAATGAACTAAACAAGGTAATGACAACTAATGAACTCAACCAATGGGAAACTTAATCAACCAATGCAACTTAACCGAATTTGAGAAAACAAATCTGAATTCAAATGCAAGCGTACACTACAAGTTGTATTGAACTTCAGGAATTACCACTCAAAGCAAACCAAATGCTAAGCAAATGAATCAAAACAGTGCTGAAATTTTTGATTGAAACTAATGCAAAAACTTTAAACCTAATTGCAGAAATGAAGTTTGATACTAATGACAAAATGAAGATTGAAATTCAGAAACAAGCTAGACGTGAAACAAACTGATTTCAAGCTCAATAACACACTAAAAGTTGCATTTAACTTGGTATCAATCAATGCCGAAGGTTCTCTTGATACAAAGTGAAGAATTGAAACAAACTTGATACGAAGAGGAGGAAACTTATGTGCCGAAGGTTGATGCTAACTTCAGAACTAAAAACTAACAATGCAGAAATAAAACTTATCAATTTAGCTTGGAAGGCAAAGCTATAGTGAAGTAATACGCAGGATTGAAGGAATTCAGAAGTGAAGGCAGAAATTCAGAAATGAAAGTAGAAATTTAGAACATGAACCGAATGCTGAAATGAATGCAGAAATGCAGCACAAATCGAATGCTGAAACAAGCAAATGCAAGCTGAATTCGAGTTCACTAATCTAAAGTTCAGAAAAGCTTAAGAACAACTAATGTCTACTTGACACAAATTCAGAAGTTATCAGCTGAACTTGTTGAAATAAAACTGAACTCGCAGAAATGGAAACTGAAACGCACAAGCTGAGACTAAATGCAGAAATGAAACTCTAGACGTTGCATCTAATTTCAGGAATTAAAGCTAGAAGCAAGCTGAATTTGAAACAAGCTGCAAAGTTCACAAAGAGCTAATGTTCACTGATACGCAATGCAGAAACTGTAAGTTGATACGCAAGGAAAATTAACACAGGAAACTGATACTCAGAAATTGAATTACAAACCAACTGAATTTAAATGCAATGGTTCACTAAACAAACAACCTAGCTAATAAGAGTGCAGATTTGAAACACTAATTAAGGCAAAAACGATTCAGAAAAGAAAACTAAGTATTTCTGTTACAAAGTTCAGAAACAGGATTGATATGCAGAATTTAAACTACTGATAAGAAACAAGAATTCGCAAAGAAACTAAGCTTTGATCCCTTCCTTAGCTCAAGATCTTCTTGTCGTCACACATGAGTAAGCCACGAACCCCGTAGCTCGACAAATCTCTGAAAAATCTGACTCAGTAATCGATTCAACTCAAACTCTGCTCTCGGCTGAAGAAATCCATCCGATCTCCTCGATCTCGCTGTGTTGGATTGCGATGATGACTTGGGGATGATCAGAGCAATCCAGAGAACCCCCCCGGCTTGCTCAGATGGATGAAAACGGCACACAACCGAGATCCAAGCAATCGAATGGCAAAGCTGATGAATCCCTCACTCAGCTCTGTTCAGTGGCGAATTGGAGCTGGAATCTTCACGGAAACATCATCCCGACGATCTAGAGCTTGATCCAAGGATGAAGTCAAAGCGGTCGCGCGATCGGATGAGAAGAACTGAAGAAGAACAGTAGAAAAGCTCGAAGAAAACTAAGCTGCGGGGAAGATGCGACAACTGATCGGGGAAGAAGAAACAGTTTATATAGTTTAGAAATGGACGGTCCAGATTATCTTAACTCCATCCAATGGCTGGATCTCTTCAGATCTAAACCAAACTTCCAGATATTGATCAAGGGTCAGGATCTGCGTCTCAATAGCTCGGATCTTCCATATTTTCAACGGACGGCTCAGATCTACCTGATCTTTGAATGGACGGTCTAGATCCTCCTGAGCTTGATCCAACGGCTGAATGATCTCTGATTTGGATGAAAATTTTAGATCTTGACCTGAGTGCTTGATTAGCTTTAACCCTAGCTCGGATTGCATCAAAAGTTCTCAGAGGGCTCAGATCTAGCCGTTTTTGAATCGGACGACCCATATTAATCGGATGCTTGATCACTCGATCCGGGTCCACTTCTGACTCAAGTTTGACCCATCATGACCTAGGTCCATGATCCTTCCAAGCCTATAAAAAATAGATTCACAATTTAGTGTCAAAATATTTCCAATGTATCAAGATTTATAATAAAGCCCAAAATAGAATAAATTCATAAAACCTTGGATAAATTCAATATTAAGCAAGTAAAATATGGGTCAAACATGAATTTTAGAATCTGAAATGATCAACAAAATAGTACTTATCAACTCCCCCACACTTAAACTTGAGCGTCTCGCAAAAACTTCTAAATATGAATCCCTTAGATTCTTTCCAAACATAGTTAGAAGCAAGTGAAAAGAAATTACCTACGGTTGTCAATTCTCAAAAATATAATCTCTATGGATTAGTAACTCTTCCTTAAATCTACAACTTGGAATTTTCATCCTTCATGATTCATTGAGATGAATTTAACTCACTAAACCTCTCAAGGGAAGTGTTGGTGGCTCTCTTTTTGAGTTCTAAGTTCATGATGAAAGTGGAGCTCACTCAAACACACATGCTTTTTGCACTACCATAGGCTTGCTTGTTTTCTACTCTCCACCATTATTCATGATTCGGATCCACATCGATAAAAGTTTATTTCAAACAAGCTAAAGACATATGAAATGATAAAAATGAAGTGAAAGTTAAGAAAATAGAAAAATTGATGAAGTGGAAAACTTGGATGCTCAAGAATATTTTCAATGCACTTCGCCCTCTTTATAGTCATCTAGTAAAGTCAAAAGTGTGGTGGAGTAAGAACTTGATAGTGCCCTTGATTTGGATGAAGAGAACCTCATTGGTTTCAATGTGCCAACTTGCTCTTGCGTGCCAACCTTGTTTTCTCTCTTTTTTTTCTGCTTTGATCTCTTTTTTTTTTATGATCAGCTGCTGAATTCCTGATTTTGGTTGCAGCTAAGTCTTTACTCATATTTTTCTTCATCTTGTTCAGTCATGTTGTGCCCAGCTCCAATTCCTTATCAGAACTAGCTCCCATCCCACTCTGTTGTGAGCTTTCAAATGAATTGTAACTGTTGTTCCCTTAGTTTCCAGCTTTTTTTCTGTTATAGGCTGTCAAACACTACAAGTTGTTCCAGATTTAATGTTCCAAGATCCAACAGTAAACTTCCATGATTTCCAGATTATTCAGACATCGAAATATCTTCTTCCACTTAATGTGCTTGATAGCTTTGCTTCCTCACTGATTTGTTCAGTTTTGATCTGCACAGCTGCAATTCAATTCAGATTAGTTGCAATTCAGCTTCCTTTTCTGATCAGTACAGCTGTAATTTAGCTTCTAGAGAATCTGCTTCACAGTTCTGATCAAAACTATCTTTTTTTTTTCCTTTTGCAACCACACTTGATCATTGTGCCAACTTTGTTTCAAATTTCAGCTCGACGCAATTAATTTCAGAATCTAGAATCATCAAGTTCTTCATCCTTGCAATTCTCTGATTTCTCAAAGCAGTTACATCACATAGTAGTGGAGAATTTGATCCAAGCTGTTTCAGATTCTAGCTTCACTGCATTCTTCTCTTTTTTTTATTCTGTTCTGATCTGAATATCCAAGCAGCCACATTTTTTTCTGTTTTGATCAGCAGTGGATATACTCAATACTTTTTGATACATTTATGAACTTAGTTCCCTGATTCATAGCCTAGAGAACCCAATTTCAGTTTCAAGTTGATACAAAACTGCTTTTATGGTAACGTCACCTTAGTAAACACAACCTTAGTCCTTCCAAACATTCCAATCTGATTTCTCCAATTCAGCTTCAACAACAGTCCTTCAATAGACTTGGCACGGTTTGCTTCCAACTCATTTTCTTTTAGTTCCCAAAAATTCAGCTTACTCTTTTCTTTCTCTTCTTCTTCATAACTGAATTTTTCAGCTCTTTTTCAGTTTCTTTCTTTTTTTTCTTTTCTTCTTCACATTCAATTGGGCTTCCACAATTCCGATCGGCTCTTGTACTTCTTGAAGTTGCAAGAGATATCCATTGCCATCTAGTGATGCTGAAATAATATGCTCTTCTTGGAATTTTTTTCTTTTGGATTCCATTTCTTGATACTCTCTTCATGCCATTTCTTTTCCGTTTGGCACAGAAATTCTTTCATTCTGCAGCCGAATTTGCAATGAGAGAAAAAAAAACTCGGATCTCCTTTCGGAATTTGACTCATAAACATCAAATGACCACTTCTTCTTGCTACCAAACTCAATTCACTTGGGCACCCTTTTTGGCTTCCATCGCAGAAAAATTTTCCTTCTTGAAATGAAATGCATCTTTGATACAAAATAATTCCAAAACACTAGCCACCTCCCCCACACTTGATCTTTTGTCCGTCTCGGGCAAAGTATCATCAAGAAACATCCCAAACAAACAAGTCCATGGAGAAGTATGGTTAAGAGTAGGAAATATAGGAAAGAAAATAGAATAGATAATGTACCGACTATGATTATTGTCAAAAATTGATATGGAAAGGAGAAACAAATTGATTAGCCTCTATAGATGTGATCCAATCATTGAAATATGGTTTTGAAAGAACCTAAGCAAGTTCTAGAGTACAATCACATATGTGTGTCACAAAAATAAGGCTAATTCTCACTAGGTACAAATAATTCATCTCAAGTCATCAATTTAGAATCCATGGCCAAGTAGTACTCAAGCATCCAAGAATTCATCCATTAGCTCAAACCTTAAGTTTTAACAACCAAATTTAATTTATTTTCAAAAGACTCTAAAATGATATGAAGACAACCTAGAGGGATACATTTATTCCTACTCATTAAGAAAAAATTCCAAAAGAAATAACATGGTATTTACAATGTTTATTTATTCATTCGATTTTACCTAAGAATTTATTATCAACAACTCACTTCAAAAAGAAAAATTTACTTCTAGAAAAATGAAAATGATATATACAATGAAATGTAAGTGCAAGAAAAGTAAACTCCCCTTAATTTGGGTAAATAGCGTCTTTGATGTCCAAGCCATCCACCTCTAGCTCCTTTAATTCTTCAAAGTACTTTTTGAGCCGGTGGCCATTGACTTTCCAAACAAAACCGTTAGATTCATCTTTAATTTCAACAACTCCATAGGGGAAAATGTTAGTTACAATAAATGGACCATCCCACCTTGACCTTAACTTACCTCTTATCAATTTGAGCCTTGATTTGTACAATAAGACCTTGTCACCAATTTGGAAGTCTTTCTTCAAGATGTGCTTGTCATGGAAGTTTTTGGTCTTTTTCTTGTAGATCCTTGAATTTTCAAATGCTTCTAGCCTAATCTCTTCAAGCTCTTGAAGTTGAAGTTTTCTCTCTTCTCCCACCTTGGTAGCATCGAAATTACATGCCTTCACCGCCCAATATGCTTTGTGCTCTATTTCCACGGGAAGATGACAAGCTTTACCATAGACCAATCGGTAGGGGGATATGCCAATGGGGGTCTTGTATGCCGTTCTATAAGCCCAAAGTGCATCATCTAGCCTTTTGCTCCAATCTTGTCTATTGGGCCCCACAGTCTTTTCTAAAATTGATTTGATCTCTCTGTTAGAAATTTCAGCCTGTCCATTTGTTTGGGGATGGTAGGATGTAGAAACCTTATGTACAACCCCATATTTACTAAGCAAGGTCTTCATGTGTTTATTGCAAAAATGAGATCCTTGGTCACTTATTATTACTCTTGGAATTCCAAACCTACAGAAAATGTGTGACCTAACAAAACTAACAACAACAGAAGAATCGTCAATCTTGGAGGGAATGGCCTCCACCCATTTAGAAACATAATCTACAGCAAGTAAAATGTACAAATATCCACAAGATGCAGGAAAATGTCCCATAAAATCTATTCCCCAAACATCAAAAATCTCACAGAAAAGTATAGTGTTTTGGGGCATCTCATTTCTCACTCCTATGTTCCCAGTTCGCTGACATCTATCACAATTTTTATAAAATACATATGAATCATGAAATAGGGTGGGCCAGTACAATCCACACTCTAGCACCTTCCTAGCAGTTCTTTGGGGTCCAAAATGCCCCCTACAAGCTGATGAATGACAAAATGTAAGGACAGAAGAAAACTCATGGTCTGGTACGCATCTCCTAATTATTTGATCATTACAGAATTTCCATAAATACGGGTCATCCCACACATAGAATTTTGCATCACTTTTAAGTTTATCTTTATGAGCCTTAGAAAAGTGTGTAGGGAAAACATGTGCAGCTAAGAAATTAACTAGGTCTGCATACCAAGGTGTTTCACCATGTACTGCAAGAAGGTGGTCATCTCTAAAAGCATCGTCAATGGTGGCAGAAGATCCATCTCTTTCAATTCTACTTAGGTGATCTGCAACTAAGTTCTCTTTTCCACTTCTATCTCTGATCTCCAGGTCAAATTCTAGGAGCAGGAGCATCCATCTGATCAGTCTAGGTTTAGCATCAGGCTTTTTCAACAAGTATTTTAGAGCTGCATGATTAGAAAAAATAATTACATGTGAGCACAATAAGTAAGATCTGAAATGGTCTAAAGCAAAAACTATGGCAAGAAGCTCCTTCTTAGTGGTAGTGTAATTTGCTTGGGCGGCATCCAGGGTCTTGGAGGCATAGCATATGACATGAGGTGCTCCCTACACCCTTTGTGCTAGAACAGCTCCCACTGCAAAATTAGATGCATCACACATTAATTCAAATGGCAAATTCCAATCAGGTGATTTAATAATAGGAGCAGAGGTAAGAGCCTCCCTGAGTCTGTGAAAAGCTTCTTTGCACTTATCATCAAAGCAAAATTCATCATCTTTCTGCAAGAGTTTTGTTAAGGGCCGAGTAATATCGCTAAAGTCTCTAATAAATCTGTGGTAGAAACCTGCATGTCCAAGGAAAGCACGAACGTCCCGTACGCATACGGGGTAAGATAAAGAAGAAATAACACTTATTTTTGCAGGATCTACCTCTATACCTCTCCTAGAGACTATGTGTCCAAGTACAATACCATGCTCTACCATGAAATGATATTTTTCAAAATTAAGCATAAGGTTATTCTCAATGCAACGGTGTAAAACCCTAGTCAAATTTTCTAAATATGAATCAAAAGACGTGTCAAAAACTGAAAAGTCATCCATAAATACCTCCATACAATGCTCTATCAACTCACCAAATATGCTTACCATGCATCGCTAAAATGTTCCTGGTGCGTTGCAGAGTCCAAAAGACATACGCCTATAGGCAAAAGTGCCAAAGGAGCAAGTGAAGGTAGTCTTCTCTTGGTCCTCTGGATCTATACAAATCTGGAAGTAGCCAGAATAATCATCCAAAAAACAATAATGGGACTTCCCTGCCAGTCTTTCAAGCATCTGATCAATAAAGGGTAGAGGAAAGTGGTCCTTCCTTGTGACCTTGTTGAGCTTTCTGTAATCAATGCAGACTCTCTAGGAATTCTTAACTCTGGTGGGCACTAGTTCGTTGCTTCCATCTTCCACCACTGTCACGCCAGATTTCTTGGGCACCACGTGTATGGGACTAACTCACTGACTATCAGAAATGGGGTAAATGATACCTGCCTGTAGAAGTCGAGTCACCTCTTTCTTTACAACGTCCAAAATGAGTGGATTAAGTCTCCTTTGTGGCTGCCTCACGGGTTTAACATTTTCTTCCAAGAATATCCTGTGCATACAGATAGCTCGGCTAATACTTGGTATATCTGATAAAGTCCACCCAATCGCCTTCTTGTAATGCCTCAGGACTTGCAATAATTTCTCTTCCTACTCTGACTCCAAATGTTGTGCAATAATAACTGGAAAATTCTGCTCCTCTCCTAAATACACATATTTCAAGTGGCCTGGTAGTGGCTTAAGTTCAATCTGGGCTTGCTCAGTGGGTATGGGTGATCCTTGGGACTCTGTGCAATTCCCTACACTATCATACCTGTGCTCTGAATCCTCTGGAATCTCAATAGAAATAGGTGATCCTTGGGGCTCTGTTCAATCCCCTACACATAGAAAATCCTCACCAGCTGGAAATGAATCTGAAATAAACTTTGAAATATCCTCAGTCTCAATAGCAAGTACTCCCTCAGCCTCCTCTGCAAAAATATCTCCTCCAGAAAAATCATGTGAAACTCCCTCAACCACTGAATCTGAATCAACTAGTCCATCCAGAATGTCAATGCTCATAATAGAGTGATCTTTCTTAGGGTACTTCATGGCATCGAAAATACTAAACTGGACTACTGTGTCCCCCACTTCCATCGAAAGCGTGCCAGCATAAACATTAATTTTTATTCTGGCAGTCTTCAGAAAAGGCCTCCGAAGGATGAGTGGGGATCTATGTGCAAGATAGTCTCCTTCCATGTCTAGAATGTAAAAGTCTGCAGGTAAAATCAACTCCTTAACTTTTATCAAAACATCTTCAATAACTCCTGCTGGATGGGTCTGGCTTCTGTCAGCTAACTGAATTACCACTCCAGTGGGCTGTAGCGGGCCAATGCCAAGCATCTGGAAGACCGATCTGGGCATTACATTGATGGAGGCTCCCATGTCTAGCATAGCGTCATGAAATATAGTCCTCCCTATCTCACATGATACAGTAAAAACTCCAGGGTCTTCACACTTTTGAGGTATGACATGGATGAGTGCTGAAACATTTTTCCCCAAGCTGACCAACTCATTCTCCTTAAGCTTCTTCTTGTGAACACATAAATCTTTCAGGAATTTTGCATACTTAGGAATCTGTTTAATCATGGTCAATAGGGGTACATTAATCTCTACTTTGCTAAACAATTTTACAAGCTCATTGTATTCTTTAGTTTTCTCCTCCTCCACTTGTCTTTTGGCTTGAGTTTTCCGCTGTGGAAAGGGCAAGGGAACTCTCATTTCTTCCTCTTGACCCGAAATTGGAGGGGCTAAATTTTGAGCTGCTGTCCCACTTGATGTAGCTGCTGTGAGGTTGGTTTTGGCTATGATTTCTCCCTCATTTTCCACCAAAATCACAGGATTACTTGATGAAGGAGTTGAGCACGGACTAGGGATGGAACCAACTAATTTTGAAATGGTTTCAGGGCTGATTAGTGCTGAAAATGTAGGTGCTACCCTATTTTCAGAAAAATTTGCTCTTGGACCCTTTTGAGTTGAAGTAACCTTCCCACTCCTCAAAGTAATAGTGCTAACATTTCCCTTTGGATTGGGAGTAGCTTGAGAAGGTAGTTGGCTTGATCCTTGAGCTTGAATTTGATTCATCCCACTAGCCAATTGTCCCATTTGCCTTTCAAGGTTTTGTATGGCAGGATCATTCCTTTGTTGTTGTTGTTGTAAAATTTGTTGAAACATCTCTTCTACCCTTTGTTTGGCATATTTCCCCCACTAGAACATCCATAGCCCCCTTGGTTAGCATAGGGCTTTGATTGACCTTGAAATGATGAAGTAGTCGGCTGAAAAATATTACACTGCTGTGATTGTTGGAATTGGGGTTGTTGGGGCTGATAGGAGGGCTGAAATTGTTGCTGAAATGGCTGATAATTAGGCTGGAATGATGGTTGAACTTGCTGAGAATTATAGCCTTGAAAATTCTAATTTTGAAATGGGAATGGTTGTGGCGAAGATTGAAACTGAGTAGGCTGAAATCGTTGATTTTGTAGCTGAACGTTTTGGTTGTAAGGCTGTGAGGGTTGGAAAACTTGCTGGTTTTGAGGTTGGAACGTCTGAAATGTTTGAAAACCTTGCTGCCCCTGCTGAATTGGCTGGAATTGAGGCTGGAATTGCTGGAATTGCTGCTAAAATTGCTGCTGAGGTTGCTGAAATGTTGGCTGAAATGGCTGAATTTGGGGCTGGAATTGCTGCTGAGGTTGCTGCGGTTGCTGGAAATTTTGTTGAGGCTGCTAAAATTGTTGTTGTGATGGGTTTTGTTGGTAGAAAGAATTTCCATATTTCAGATTTGGTTGATCCCTCCAACCAGGGTTATAAGTAGAGGAGTAGGGGTTATTCCGGGCTTGAAATTGTCCCCTAACCAATGCCACTATTGTCTCATCTTGTTGGAGGTTGGGACATGAATCTGAATTATGTTCCTGATTAGAGCAAATACCACATACCCTCATCACTTGGCTTGATTGTGGAGGTACCGAAAAGTTGGGATTTTGGCTTGCATTATTAAGAGTCATTTGCTTTATCAATGATGTGGGCTCTACCAATGAATTCTTGATTTCTTTCTGCTCATTTGATACCATCTGAACTTCATTAACTCCTCTAGTAGACAAAGCTCTACTTCCAAATTGTTGTGAGTTCTCTGCCATGTTTGAAATAAGCTCCCTAGCTTGATCTGGCGTTTGGTTGACTAGGGCTCCTCCAGCTGCAACATCTATCATAATTCTATCCATCTGCAATAAACCCTCGTAGAAGTACTGAATGAGGAGCTGCTCGCTGATCTGGTGTTGCGGGCAACTAGAGCATAGCTTGTTAAATCTCTCCCAGTAGTCTTAAAGAGTCTCTCCCACCACTTGCTGTATACCACATATGCTCTTTCTGATGATTGCAGTTCTGGAGGCTGAAAAATATTTTTCTAGAAATGCCTTCTTCATGGAAATCCAGCTAGACACGTGCCCAGTAGGTAAATAGTAGAACCAATCCTTTGCTGCTCCAGTCAGAGAAAATGGAAAAGCCCTCAGCTTGATATCTTCCTCTTAAATACCCTGAGGCTTCATGGTGGAGCAGACAACGTGAAACTCATGCATGTGTCTGTTGGGGTCCTCCCCAGACTGTCCTTGAAATTTGGGCAACAAGTGGATGAGTCCGGATCTAAGCTCAAAATCACCAGTCAACTCTGGATAAGCAATACTGGAGTACTGAAATGTGTCATCTGGTGCTGCAAGTTCTTTCATGGTCTTCTGGTGGTCTGCCATAATAATGCCTGAATGAGTAGGAATAGTCTGAAGAGGAGGAATATCAATAGCCTCTGAAATTATGCCTTGGTTCCTTCTTGCTCTGAAAGTTCTCTCAATTTCAGAGTCAAATTCTTCGAGATCACCACCTGCTGACCTGGTCATAAAATAAATAAATCGCAGCAAATGTGTATGAAAAAATAAAACAGATAAAGAAAATCACAAGATATAGAGATAAGCGCAAAAATGGATCAAGAAAAATATGAAATAAGCACACAAGCTTAAGCAAACAAACTCAACTAGTGTGTTCCCGGGCAACGACGCCAAAAATTTGATGCAACCCAAATGATAGGTGTCACGAATGTGGATCTCAAATTTAGATATTTGTAAAGCTAGAAACCCTTTTTGCTAACAAGGATAAAAATGTAGTAAAAGGGTCACAGGTCGTATTTTTCCTAGGGCTAGTTAAGGTTGTTTGATTCAAGCTCGAGTTTATGTGTCGTCAAATATTTTTTTGGGTTTCAATTAAGAATTGGGTTTGGTTTCAATTAGAAATGAAAACGCAATGAAACGCAAGGAAACTTAACTAAATGAACTAAACAAGGTAATGGCAACTAATGAACTCAACCAATGGGAAACTTAATCAACCAATACAACTTAACCGAATTTGAGAAAACAAATCTGAATTCAAATGCAAGTGTACACTACAAGTTGTATTGAACTTCAGGAATTACCACTCAAAGCAAACCAAATGCTAAGCAAATGAATCAAAACAATGCTGAAATTTTCGATTGAAACTAATGCAAAAACTTTAAACCTAATTGCAGAAATGAAGCTTGATACTAATGCCGAAATAAAGATTGAAATTTAGAAACAAGCTAGACGTGAAACAAACTGATTTCAAGCTCAATAGCACACTAAAAGTTGCATTTAACTTGGTACCAATCAATGCCGAAGGTTCTCTTGATACAAAGTGAAGAATTGAAACAAACTTGATACGAAGAGGAGGAAACTTATGTGCCGAAAGCTTATGCTAAATTCAGAACTAAAAACTAACAATGCAGAAATAAAACTGATCAATTTAGCTTGGAAGGCAAAGCTATAGTGAAGTAATACGCAGGACTGAAGGAATTCAGAAGTGAAGGCAGAAATTCAGAAATGAAAGCAGAAATTTAGAACATGAACCGAATGCTGAAATGAATGCAGAAATGCACACTAGTAGAAAAATGCTTTATAACCACGGGTGTTCACCGTTGTCGTAGGCGAAAAACATTATTGTTAAAGGCCATGTTGTTAAAAGGGGTTGTCTACATCAACAGTTACAAACCGTTGTCGTTTATACTCAATAACAACAGAATAGCAATGGATTTTCACTGTTGTCTTTTAATGTGATCAACAACAGGTTTATAATAGTATTAAATCGTTGTTTGTGTGTGATTTAAACAATAATTTTACAACAAATAAAAATCGTTGTCTTTTGGTTGAGGCAATCAACAATTTACAACAAATACTATTTAAAAAATAAATTATTTAAATAATTAAACAATATTGAGCAAACACACTTCAAACTATCATATATACATCAAAATATCATCAAATATCATACATCATACTGTGCAAATGTCATACATCAAGATATTCCCAGTATTAGTCCAAACTAAGATAACATCATTAAAATATCATATACATCAAGAATCATGTCCAAACATCATCAAAATTAGTCCAAACATCATCAAAATATCCCTAGTAGCTTCATAATTTTCCATCCATCAAAATATCATCCAAGTGTAGTCAACCAGATGAAGACAGTCGCGCCCCTTAGCTTTGGATCAGAAGTTGACTCCTTCCCTTGTATATGAATTGTCAAAACAAATAGAAATATAAAATGAGCATTCACAACTAAAAATATTAGCCCTTACACTCTCATAAAGCAACAAGGATGCTGCAAGCTTGTAGCGACCCGCCTTCTCTCTACCTTAGACGGATCGTTACTTTTGTCTACTTCTCGACTCTAATGCACGACTAAAAATGCGGAAATCTTTTTTTTCTTTTTAATCTATCTAAGAATGATATTCTAACTCAAATAGTCATGCATGATACCATGTCACACTTTCTTTCTCAAAAACTCGTAAGAAAATACTTATTGAAACTTGCCTCGCCCAACTCAGCTTACGGGTATCAGTCGACTGGTACTGTACCAGTCGACTGATAAGCCTGAAATCTGAAAATTCAGGTTTTGAAACTTGTTTCAAAAGCCCACCAAACATATAGTTTCGAGCCATATAAAATCATGACACCATTTCTATACTCTATACCAGTTTTCTAAACAATTTAGCCAATCAAGACGAATCCATAAACTTGAAATTAGAACTTTTGTGGAAGTAAATAAGCTATTCAAGTTTATATGAACTTTAACCTTAGAGTTTGTACCAATCTTGACTCCTATGCATTCATAACACCAAATACATGTTTTATAACCTTGCTAAAGCATTATGAAATGTGAATGCAACTTTTCTAAACATATTTAAGCAATAAAAACTTGATTCGAAGAGAAATTAATACTATCTTGGCACATGCATCTATTTCTCTAACAAAGTATCAATATTTCAAACTACTCACACTTCTACTCATCCAATGCAATCATAAGGATATGTATGCTAAATGAAATGACATGGAATCTTTACTCTAAGAAATTGAGCATGTAAAACTATCCAAAGCTTAAATGTTCGCTAAACTCCATAAAGCAAGAACTTGAAATTTGAATAAACTAAAACATTGTAATTCAAATAACTAAATTGTCTCGTCTCAAGGATCTCTCCAAAATCAGCCACCACACACACTTTACTCAGCACCGCCTCGTCGCCTTCCTTCAGAATTGCTTGCCTTTACCTTTATCTGCAGTAAGAGGAAATGCAACTAGTAAGCAAAAAGCTTAGTAAGTACTATCTAGCTCACAAAATCTCGAAATGTGCAAACATGCTTCTTGATCAATATGAAAATCATATGAGATACTTGTATGCTTGAAAGAAAACTAAGAACATGTATAACTCAAAACATGCATACTCAAGCATTAATAAATCTCAATTTACTTTTCTTGGCTCAACTTGAAACTTTAGTTATTCTTTAACTTTTTGAAAACTTTTTAAACTTTAGAAACTTTGCTAAAGCATATACTTGAAAATAATAATCACTTGGATCCACTGAAGACGTAAGTACCATCTCATGCGTGTTCCCTAAAAGGTTGGGGTAGCGAGCCACCAATCCTAATAGAGCAGACCTTGGTCTACCAGGGCCAAGACCTTGGAATTGGACACCTGGATTTCTTTAACGACGCCCTTGGACGCCGGGTACTGGCCTTAGAAAATAAAATAGCTTTTCTTTCTTTTCTTTCTTATCTGTAAATGCCTTGGCATTTTCTCGAGCACCTTGCGTGCTAAAATCCCTAAGTCTTGACTTTTGGGGATTTCTTAAGGCCTTGGCTTTTTCTTTTCTTATCTTTATCTTCTCTTTTCTTTTCTCATAACTTTCTTAGCCCCTAATCTCACATAGGGTGCTTTATCAAACTTATACAAGCATATAATGAACTAAGATCACATGCAAAAACTTAAACAAAAAGGAAATATCTCTTTTAAAAACTTTTAAGAGAAATTCTTGCGGAAAAACCGCCTCTTACTGCAGGTGAGCAGTACTTACATTGGTTTCCTTGAACTTACAACCAAAATTGACGTCGAGGGCTCGGGAGAAGCTTGAAATCTCTACGAACCGTCCGCGTCTACGTGTTCTTCTCGTCGAGACGGACGAAACGTTCCGTCTCCTTGGTTCCCTCTTGGCCGGCGCCCCCTTGGAAGAGGAGAGGAAGGCTTGGGAGGTGGCGTGCGTGCGTGAGGAAGAAGAAAGACGGCGCGCGTGGGGTTTGGGCGAGAGGGTTTGAGAGAAATAAAAAATTCTCCCTTTAATTTTCTATTTATATTATCTTTATGGGAAAAAAAACGTAACTACTTCATAAATTTATTTCTCTCCACCTTTTGTTGTGCTTGATACCCTAGCCCAGCCGGTTGCGCGTGCGTCTGGTCTCCTGGTGGTCTCGGGTTCGAACCTCCTGCTGCCCTTAAATGTTTTTCCTTTTTAAAAAATACTAAACGGACTCGGAAAATTCCATAAAAATATTCTAAAAATTTCTAAAAATATCTAGAATATTTCTAAACCATTTTTAAATGGTTCTAAGGACTTTAAGAACTAAAAATGGGAATTTTGGGGCGTTACAAAGTTATTCCTAAATTAAAAGTGAAACTATTGCAACTTGACCTCTATAAATATGTGTATGACAATATCATAACTCTCTTGTTCACGAAGAACTTAGATTATAATTCTCGGTTGTCAGATTGATGAAGGTCTATTTTGACAATATAGAGAAAAGAGAACAGTAAGAAATAAATTCTAAAAATCTATTAAAGATTGTTGTGTTGTATGCAACAGAGAATAGTAAGAAAGAACCAAGAAATTGAGTAAATGAAGCTAGATATCAAGCACATCAGACATAGTATCATCACCTTGCAAAGCTTCCAAAGAGATTGCAGCTTGGGCTGGAGTAGCAAAATCAACAAAGCATAGTATAAGTGGCTCTCCATCTGCAAAAAAGATGTATTAGGTTGAATATAATGCATATTATGTCTGAACTCATAGTTGAGGTTTCAGTTGGTATAATACCTTGTGGAATTCCAAAGAGTCTCCTTTAGCTTTTCGTACCTCAACCATATGCAGAGATGGAGCGACTTGGAATACCTACAAGTGTATTGGAACAACCATTAGCAGAAATATAATCTTGCAGAGTCTCGGCGAAAATATGATGCTTCTTTAGAGTGACCTTGGTTGCCACTTTGAGATTTCCCTTCCTTCCAGCTTTTATATTTTCTAGCCTCATCTGAACAAGCATAGACAATGAGAAATTGCAAATTAAATATACTCCTTTCACCGTATTTCTTGTATCTTCTTCGTCTTAAACCATATTAGTCCTAACTATTTTGTGCAGAAAACAAATATTATATCTCTTGTTTGAGCTCTGCGCTATGCTATATCACTGCTTGTATTCGGTATTCAGATAGCTTGAATCAATTATTTCTTGTAGAACATACCTTGTAGTTCTTCTTCTGAACATCGAATCCAAGTAGCTTTGCAGCCTCTTCGATCTTATCTATAATTTCTTTGGCTGGGTTTGTCGATGTGAATCTTGTTTCTCTTTTAAATTCCTATTTCAAAGAGGAATACCTAATCAAGCCTGATTTGAGTTGATGCACAAGAAGCTACCAAAGACGGCACTATCTGCAATTTCATGAAAAAATAATTGAAATTTAGTTGAACATCTAAACCTGCTCTGGGTCGAACAAATTGTCGAGATCTAGCCCTTTCGACATTGAGATCAGTTCAAACGCATTCATCGATGTCGGTTGTGTTAGTGAGAGCCCTAGAGCCAATCATATGATGATTACTTTTTGGACTCATTGTATCATATTCTTGTATATATATTTCTTATATATAAAGACATTTCTTATGGTTATTATACTTATGTGTATTGGTGCCAAATAACTTAGTATAATAACGTCCTTGAGTAGAAGACTCTTATCTATATTAATCGATTAGTTGAATCGATAGTGAGATGATATAGAGAACACTACTCTTAATTATTCCTAGTCAAGTATTAACATTCAAGGACAATGTTAATGCATAGAGACTAGCATGTAGGTCAACATGATGACTTGATCTCACAAGTCATGGATATGAGATATCAAGTTGACACATGGGTATACATTAGAGAATGTATACTGAATGGCCTGCCATGAGAAAGTATCATGGATCGTTATATGAGTGTCATATACTTTCTCATGTGACTATTAGTATGACTATAGTCCTTAGACCTGAAGTCACCATAGTTCCCTACATAAGGAGTTATGTACTTTGGTTTCGTCAAACGTCACCCGTAACTGGGTGGACTATAAAGGTGATTACTGGGTATGTAACAAATTATGCGGAGGGATGTGAGCGATGTAGATGGGATCTATCCCTCCTATATGACGGGAGAGATATCATAGTCTTGATAGAGTGAGATCACTAAGTGCATGGCCATGCCCAAATAAGGCAATATGAGATATTGAGCTTATTTGATTATAGTGAGTCTACTTGGAGTTCAAGACACATAGATTGATTGGAGGATGACACTGTCTATGCTTCATAGAAGATCAATCTAGATATCGACGATAGAAGGACATTGTCACATATTATGAAAGTCATAATTAGTAGTCACATTGGTGATGTTGGATCTCAACATTCTTGTAACTTGGGTAGCAATGATGTGTTGCTAGATACCGCTCATTGCTTATGTTTCTAAGAGGTTAGAAGCATTGCCAACGTTACAAGAACCTATAGGGTCACACACAAAGAACAAATAGATGGAGAAAAAAAAATGAAGTCAAGTTTGACTTGGCTAAATATGGAAAGTCCATAAAAGGCAAGTTTGACTTGACCCAAATCCAAATCAAGTTTGACTTGACTTGGTTCCACTTCAAGTTAGACTTGACATGGGAGAAGAAATGGAGTCAAGTTTGACTTGACTAAATATGGAAAGTCCATAAAAGGCAAGTTTGACTTGACCCAAATCCACCTCAAGTTAGACTTGACTTAATGCCACATCATGGTGATGAATTGGCATGGAGCCAACCATTGATGATGCTCCACATCATCAAGAGCATTAAGTGTGGATGCCACCTCATCAAGGAAGATTAATGGTCAAGTTTGACTTGACCAAAAGGCCACCTCACCTTGACTTGACCAAGTGATGACTTGGCTTGGTATTTCACCAATGATGATGCTCCACATCATCTCCAAAGGTTGTAACCCCCCATTTGAATTTGAATTCAAATTGAAAGGGGGTTATGGCCGGCCACTTAATGGCCATTAAGTGGCCGGCCACAATGAGAGAACAAAACCAAGTTTTGGTTCCATTTTTCTCATTGTGTGTCTTCTCTTCTTCCTCCTCCAAGTGTTGGTGCTCTTCTTCTTCTTCTCCTCTTGGCCGAACCCTTGAAAGGTGCTAGCACACCTAAAGGGTTTCCTCCATCCAATTTGTTCGCGTGGATACTTCTAGAGGGACGGCACTTGACGTCCTAGAGATCCGACATCCAAAAGGAGCGAGCGGGATTAAGCGGGGCACGCACCAAAGGTAAAATGGTTTATCCCTCTTTAGATCTAGGAGTAGATCGAGTTTTGAGCATGAAATGAATACGTGATTTTTGTTTCGGAATTTTTCTTCGCACGAGATCCATGGCTTTGGGTTCTCGGGGTTTCCGCGACGCGAAAAGGCGGTTTTTGCGACCCGAAAAACCCAACAGGTTGCTCCTCTTTCTTCTCTGTCACATGATGCTCCTGCAACAGCAAGTGCAGATTAGCTTCACATGAGATAAGATCATATTCATCGTGTGCTCTTTCGCAAAAATGCTTACTGGAAACATTAGCTAAGGTTGCTAGTGACACACTTCCGAATCCTTGAAAACAGCATCGACATCATCTGAATTTCTATAGTAGTTCTCCTCAAAAACAGGAGGCTTGTAGCCTTTCTTGAAGCATTCATCCTCCAATATCTCCGAAATAGTTACTCGCTGCAATTCGTTTGAAAGGAGTAGGTGTTTTTTACAACTCAAACAAATCGAAAGAAAGGCAAATGCATTTTTGCATTCAATCACACAGACCTAAAACCATGCGATACAAACGAAAAAAGAAAGCAAATGTAACAAATTGGATGACAAAGAAGGTTTAACACTAAGATCATCATAAACAAAGTCCTTACCGTCAACGGATTTGGGTCCAAGATTTTCACCAACAATCTCATAGCGCCGAAGGAAAGCCAAGATGGACATGTGAATTCAGCAGATGAAATCTGTATGTAAAATAAAATAAGTATAAATTTTCAAGAATGTAATGTGATGCAGTAACCTTGTTTCAATGTAATGCTCACTTTCTTGTACAAGGTGATAATATTAGAATCCTCAAAAGGCAAATAACCTGCAAGCAGCACAAATAGGATGACTCCACAAGACTATAAATCTGCAGTTGCTCAGTCGTAGCCTCTATCATTGATAACCTAATACGAAGAGCAAATTATTTTAGACGAGTATCAGATTTGATCTTTGAAGTCGTTCAAAACATATCGTCGTGATATAGTTTATCTCAACCTCTAGAGCAACATAATTTGGAGTGCCACAAGTTGTGTGAAGTAATCCATCATCCTGGAACAAACATTAAAGATATTTGAAGCTTAATTGGATTATTACAAATCGAAAAATATTAAGAAATTATAGACTGATCAAAAATGAAGTTTACCCTGACTTGCTGCGATAATGCACTTAATCCAAAGTCTGAAACTTTCAGGTTACCATAAGCATTGAGTAGTAAGTTTTCTGGCTGCAGAATGCATTTAACATAATTAATATTGCTCAAAGATTTGAGCAATTCATCGTCACAAGGATGTGTGTGGTTAGTCTACTTTCAGATCGCGATGGTAAACCCCCCTGCTATGGCAGTAATCAACTGCATTGATAAGTTGCTAGAAATATCTTCGTGCTTCATCTTCCCTCATACGACCGTGGTTTACCTACATGATATGATTTTAAAACAATGTTAGTGAAAATCATCAAAATTCTATCAGACTAGAGTGAGGAGTATATGAATGGTGATAGTTTGAGTTTTAAGCTAAAAAGATTTAACATGATCTCAAAAAGGTCCTATGTTTGAATTCCTCGGTGCCAGCCGTATATACTCTATCAATTCGCGTAATGAGACAACTATATATTTCCCTATGGCCTGAGCATGTATGTTCTTGCTAGAGTAGAAAATTATCCTAAGGAAATCCATGCATCAAAATATGCTCTTACTATTTTGTCGAAAAGCTCTCCCCCTTAGCAAATTCAAGTATAATGAAAATCTTCGATTTGCTTCCCATCACCTGGAATAGAGAGAACATTAATCAGCTAAGTGTATGAACATTTCTTGAAGAAGAAATTGACAGAAAGTGGTTATTCCTACATCTATGTGTGTGTGTGTGTATGTTTTTATTGCCTAGTTCTTGTAAGTTTGAACCACTTGAGAGATGAATCATGAATGCATGGACCGCAAGATTCTAGTTGATGATAGCAGATCAAACTACAGTAGCATGTCACCAGATGATAACTAAAATGAATCGAGAAATAGCCGTCATGAGGGACAAGGAAAACATCACAGTGCCACTTTTTCGACTAAGATAATGTTACCAAAATTATCATAAAGTGAGACTAGAAATAAGGTAGAAAGCAAAATTATACCTCATAGATGCGAACAACATTAGGATGCTTTATTAACTTCATAGTAGCTACTTCTCGCTTGATCTGCACAAAAAAATTACTATTAGTCAACTTGAAATTTGTCAGAAGACGATCGAGGAAGACTTAACAATGCTACTTCTATGGTGGCAATAAACAAAATATTCAATAACAAAAATGATAATAGTGCATTTTAAGTTTTCGACTGCATCTGCCTATGCATGCAGGGATTAATTGTCTGAAATCAATACAAAGGATCCAATGTTATCAAGCATTCACACACATTGGGATTAGGTTACTGCGAAAATAGTTTTGCAGATGTAATTATAAAGAAAAACAAACAAACTTACCACATAAGAAAGTAAAAAAATTTCGGAAAAATTTAACCACCTGTTCGACTAATTTGTGTTTGAGAACTTTCTCCTTGTCAAGAATTTTGATGGCAACAGGTTCTTCAGTTTCGATATTCCTTGCAAACTTGACCTTGGCAAATGTTCCTTCACCGATCGTGCGTCCCAGATCACAAGGGGCAGCACTACCGAACCGGGATGGGAGTGATTCTGCGACGTTGTTGTGTGGGAGCAACCGTGAGGTGGGGAAATCGGGGAATAATAGAGAGTCGAGAGGGTGTGTCGTAGCCTCTATCATCCGGTACCGAACTGCCTTGCCCGAGTTCTTACTCAGCTACACCGATCGGCCATAGAGGAGCCAGATAACCCCTGGCGGCACGTAGGAGATGGTGAGATCACTGCCATTACTGGGAATGGTAGATCAGGGCTCTCCGTCGCCTTGCATCACCACCCACGTCAACACTCTGAACAGCCCCGATGATGATCGGTACAAGCGTCGCTGAGGGGAGGAGAAGGTTGCTAGTCGAGGGTGAAGAAAGAAGAAGGAAGCCCTCTCGTCTGCGACGATCGATGGGGTTTCAGCTTTGGCTACGGGTGGAAGGAGAAGAGGACGTAGAGAGTGGAAGGGAAGAACGGGCGCTCGGCTGCGGCTTGCGGCTAGGGCACGCGAGAAGAAAAGGAATCGAGGCAACATTTGGGAGCGGAAACCTTTAGGTTTGAGTAAAAGGAGTTGTTGACTGCTAACCTTACCAGCGGTAGCTAGGGCTCAAATAGGAAGACGCGGGCGTTTTCATTTTCGCACTCGCTCGCTGTTGTGTATTACCACGTAAGCAACACCAATAGACAACGGTTATTTAAAAACTGTTGTCGTAACCAACCCATTAGACAACGGTTTTTAAAAAACCGTTGTCTTTGAGATACATAAGACAACGGTTTTTTAACAACCGTTGTCTTTTTCCGCAAAAAAAATTTCAACAACAACAGTTTTGGAAAAAACCGTTGTTAAATAAAAAAAGACAACGGTTTTTCAAAAAACCGTTGTCTATTGGGTGTTGTTGAATCCAAAAATTCTTGTAGTGGCAACACAAATCGAATGCTGAAACAAGCAAATGCAAGCTGAATTCGAGTTCACTAATCTAAAGTTCAGAAAAGCTTAAGAAGAACTAATGTCTACTTGACACAAATTCAGAAGTTATCAGCTGAACTTGCAGAAATAAAACTGAACTCGCAGAAATGGAAACTGAAACGCACAAACTGAGACCGAATGCAGAAATGAAACTCTAGACGTTGCATCTAATTTCAGGAATTAAAGCTAGAAGCAAGCTGAATTTGAAACAAGCTACAAAGTTCACAAAGAGCTAATGTTCACTGATACGCAATGCAGAAACTGTAAGTTGATACGCAAGGAAAATTAACACAGGAAACTGATACGCAGAAACTGAATTACAAACCAACTGAATTTAAATGCAATGGTTCACTAAACAAACAACCTAGCTAATAAGAGTGCAAATTTGAAACACTAATTAAGGTAGAAACGATTCAGAAAAGAAAACTATGTATTTCTGATACAAAGTTCAGAAACAGGATTGATACGCAGAATTTAAACTACTGATAAGAAACAAGAATTCGTAAAGAAACTAAGCTTCGATTCCTTCCTTAGCTCAAAATTTTCATGCCGTCTGTAATGCCCGAAAATTCTCAAACTTAATTTTAGAAATATCCTAGATTTTATTCCGAATTTATGGATATTTTTATAGAATTTTTCCATAGACAAATAAGGCAAAAAAATGAATAAAAAAATAGATTGCACAAAGCCTAAGTGGGGTTTAACCCCTAGATCATGAAGGTGAGAGGAGAGTTGGCTTACCAAGTGGGCTGAGTTTGTTTTTGTTGAAATAGATTAGAGGGAAAGATAGATAAGGTAATGTTAGTTAAATTTTCCCCTTAAATATAAAGGGAACTTATGGGTTTTTTTAATTGAAACTTTTCCTCACCTTGTCGCCGCCGAACCGTCTCCCTCCCGTGGCGATTTCTTCCTCCCTCTCCCGAGGCTTCTTCCTCCCTCACTCATGGCAAAGCAAGGAGGAGTCCAAGGCTTGTGGTAGGTGGATTCAAGAAGGAGGGCACGCTAGGGGATATTGTTCTTCGTTGGAACCTCTCCGAGACTCCAAGAACCTTCCCTCTCCCTAAACCCTACGCCCTAGAGTTGTAAGAACAAGCGCAGGATGTAAGTACCCCTCACCTGCGGTATAAGTAGCTTTGTTCGTATGATTGATTGTCCTAATTTATCTAATTGCAAGTTTATGCCCATATGTGCAGATTAACTTCATCTACCAATTTTAAGGGCACCGCTAGATGGGCTGGACGTGCTTCTCCCTTTAGTTTGGGGTTTAGACACACCGTCGAGTGCCTAGGAAGTGTCCTTAAATGAAAAAGGGGAGTTTTTTGGCACACAAGGTGCTCGAGAAAATGTTAAGAAGCTCTAATATGAGTTTTAGCATGTTATGAAGTTAGCTACCCTTGCTTTATGTTTATGGACCCTAGTTCGTCCATTGGGTGGGCTCCTAGATCGCCCCTAGGCTCTAGATCGCCTAGTAAATGCAAGGTTAAAGAAAAGAATATTTATGAAAGTATTTTACTTTTTATGGCATGTGCTTAGACTCTAGTTCGTCCATGGGTGGGCTCCTAGTTGCCCCTAGGCTCCTAGTTTGCCTAGTAGTAGTACCCTAATGGGGTCGGGATTAGCTACCTCGGATCTATTTAGGGATGCGTGCATTAGCAGCACATTGCTGGGCCCACAGCAGCATGATTATTATTTTCACTTATTATATGTATAAGGTTCAAAAGTTCAGTAATAGCTTTAAGTGAAAACAGTTTTAAGATCATGCTTAGTTCAGTCAGATTCTATGAATGCTATGTGAATTTAATTATAAGAATATGATTTAGTTCATGTGCTTAGTATGATGAGTATGCCATGATATTTGTTTAGATTATAAGTTTCAGCAAGAATGAATGATAAGCATGATATGTTTTTCCAACATGTGTTTTTAAAAGCATGAGTTTCGAAATATGCATTGTTTTGTGAGTATGATGGTACTTACTAACTTTATGCTTATAGTTTCATTTTTCCTTATACTACAGATAAAGGCAAAGGAAAAATAGAGTAGCGGAAGTGGCAGGGATAATGGTGGAGTGTGTGATGGTGGAAACTTGGAATGAAAGAACCTTGGGAACTTGCATTAAGAGGGCATGCTATTAAGAATGTTAAATGAATTAGTTCTTTGTCATGTTTAACATTTTCCGCATCTTAAGTACCCTTGTTATGTTATTAGCATTATACTAGTATGAGTTGATATAGTGCCGTGATGCCATGCCTAGTTTTTACATGTGATATGTTGAGTGATACTTTTCAAATGCATGTTAACTAGTAGTAAAATGCATGGTCTAAGGCTATAGAATCATTTCTGATATTATAGCGCTACTATTGATGGATCTAGGCAGAAACAATGCTTAATTTTAGTAGTAAATTGATACAAAGTTTATATTTCTAAATTTATGCTTAGAAGTAATTGAAGTATGCTTTAAAGCCATAAAACATGTAGAATATGGCCTAGAATCATTGTATACCTGTTAGTAGGCTCAAATATGAGTTTGTGATGTTTTTGGTACAAAGTAGGTTGACCTTGGCACGTTTTTAGAATCTGAAACTTCAGATTTCAGAGCTACCAGTCGACTGCGACAGTTACCAGTCGACTAGGACCAGCAGAAAAATGTCACAGAAAGTTTCGTCGGTTGCACCAGTCGACTGGCAAGATATCAGTCGTCTGGTGCCAGTTTAAAACAAAATGTGATGTAGAGCTGCTGGTTAGTGCTTTGGTCATGCAACGCTGAGGTTGGGGGATCCAGTCCTAGCCAAGCTAATAAAATTAAAGTTTTTATTTTATTTTAGCTGGTTAGTACTTCCAACATGATTATGATTTACCGCAGCATGCTTGAGTTATGAATTGTTAGTTCAGTACATAGCAAAATAAGAATTTTTAAATTCTCCCAGTTCGTTTAGCATCTGGAAAACAATGATCAGTAATCGGTCAGCCAGTTAGTCAGTTAGTAGCGATCCGCCTTAAAGCTTAGTACCAGAAGGTGGGTCGTTACACCGTCACACAAGAGTAAGCCACGAACCCCGTAGCTCGACAAATCACCGGAAAATCTGACTCAGTAATCGATTCAACTCAAACTCTGCTCTCGGCTAAAGAAATCCATCCGATCTCCTCGATCTCGCTGTGTTGGATTGCGATGATGACTTGGGGATGACCAGAGCAATCGAGAGAACCCCCCCCCCCCCCCGGCTTGCTCAGATGGATGAAAATGACACACAACCGAGATCCAAGCAATCGAATGGCAAAGCTGATGAAACCCTCACTCAGCTCTGTTCAGTGGCGAATTGGAGCTGGAATCTTCACGGAAACATCATCCCGACGATCTAGAGCTTGATCCAAGGATGAAGTCGAAGCGATCGCGCGATCGGATGAGAAGAACTGAAAAAGAACAGTGGAAAAGCTCGAAGAAAACTAAGCTGCGGCGAAGACGCGACAACTGATCGGGGAAGAAGAAACCGTTTATATAGTTTATAAATGGACGGTCCAGATTATCTTAACTCCATCCAACGGCTGGATCTCTTCATATCTGAACCAAAACTTCCAGATATTGATCAAGGGTCAGGATCTGCCTCTCAGTAGCTCGGATCTTCCAGATTTGCAACGGACGGCTCAGATCTACCTGATCTTTGAATGGACGGTCTAGATCCTCCTGAGCTTGATCTAACGGCTGAATGATCTCTGATTTGGATGAAAATTTCAGATCTTGACCTGAGTGCTTGATTAGCTTTAACCCTAGCTTGGATTGCATCAAAAGTTCTCAGAGGGCTCAGATCTAGCCGTTTTTGAATCAGACAGCCCATATTAATCGGATGCTTGTTCACTCGATCCGCGTCCACTTCTGACTCAAGTTTGACCCATCATGACCTAGGTCCATGATCCTTCCAAGCCTATAAAAAATAGATTCACAATTTAGTGCCAAAATATTTCCAATGTATCAAGATTTACAATTAAGCCCAAAATAGAATAAATTTATAAAACCTAGGATAAATTCAATATTAAGCAAGTAAAATATGGGTCAAACATGGATTTTAGAATCTAAAATGATTAACAAAATAGTACTTATCAATTATCCACAAATGATGTTCAATACATAGCCTTAGGAGAATGTGTAGCCCAACTACTATGGATGATACATATCCTTAAGGACTTCCAACTATCCTACGCTAATACTAAAGTTTATATTGATAATATTAGCACAATTAACCATACAAAAAATCCTATACACCATTCTAAGACTAAACATATTGAAGTAAAACATCATTTTGTTAGGGATCATGTGGCTAGGTGTGAAATTGTACTTACACATATAGAATCCAAATCTAATTTAGCTGATATTTTTACTAAACCACTACCTGAGTCTGAATTTAATTCACTAAAAAGGCAGTTAGGAATATGCTCAGTAGAATAATTTTTAATTATTTGTTTGTAATCTTTTTTCTTCAAAAATTATTTTCTTTAGCTATTTCTCAAAAATCATTTTTTTCATGTTCTTTAGCTTTTTTTTTCAAAAATTATTACCTTTAACTGCTTTTCAAAAAAAAATCCATATTTTTAAAATCATGTTTTTTTGTTTTACTTATTTTTTGACTTAGTTTTCAAAAACTTACCCCCCTCAAAACTAGGGATTTCTTCGTTATAGACTTAGCCTAGGCCTAAATCCTAGTTTCCATGCTCCTATAGACTTAGAAGTCAATATCTCACAAGCATATTAGGAATACCTTGCTTAACAACTTAGACTGGGTTGAAATGCTTAGGTCAATGCCTTAACTCAAGATACTTTAAGTCAAGGCACAAAAGTCCTTGGGGAAATAAATACAACTGAACATTAATCATGTTAAGTAATCAAGCTTAAAAAGTCTAACTTGATCAAACTACTTAACTTGACTAACCCAAGTGAATGCTACTATTTTATAACAGTTAGTAAGTAACAAACTGGGTTAGACAGGGGCCCAAGGTTTTGCTTTTTGTTATTTTTTCAAAATTATTTTTCAAAATTATTGATTGATTACTTTTATATGCTTAAACTCATTCATGCTTGGACTCAAATGGGTGAATTAAATTAGTTCTAGATTTTTCAGTTTATTCCTATTATTTAATGTTTATCTACCTGACTCAAAATTATTTTTAAACCTTACTTAGAATTACTTACTTGCTTCTTTAAAAATATTTATTTTTGGCATTATTAACTTATCATTTTTTGCATTAAAAAAATTCTTCAAAATTTACTTACATTTTTCAAAAACTTCACGGGCTTTGATACCTGAATTTTTTTTCTTTTTCCAAATTTTGTTTCTTTTCCTTCTCCTTAACCATTTTTTTTTTGATATATGGCAAAGGGGGAGAGTAAGGATGTTAAATCCGATACTTTTGACTCAAACCTGAAAATTATTCGGAAAAGAATTAGGGTTTCCCGGACCTAAATCAAAGTTAAAGGGGATTCACAATACACTTGGGATGAAATGGATAAAAGCCTGAAACTTATAAGGGGTTAATGGGGGAAATTTTAATCCTAGGGGCAGAAATGCGAAAACCCCAAACTTTTGGACTAACGTGCAAAAAGCCCACTCATATACCGCAACTCATTTCTTTCCCATTCGGCTGACTCATTCAAGCCCCATCGCCTCACCTCTTCTCTTCTCTTCTCGCGTCGCCGTCTCGCCGAGACCTAAGCCTCACAGTCCACCTCCCCAATCTGGTTCCTCCTCCCTTCCTCCTACCCACGCACTAATCGGCCGCTCCATATCCATGAGCTGACAATCCCTTGTGTTCCCCTACCATTCCCTTGGGTCATCCTCAAAGGAGCGATCAGTCATATAAGCTAAGATCCAGTGTCGTAACCTCATTCTCCAACTTCAATTTGAGTAGCTCCTTTGCAGGTTGCTATCAGATGTCAGATCTGAGGTGGGGGACTTCGCCGACACAAATTTCAGGTGAGTACTCAATGTTTTATGGTTGTTATTGCTTAGGTGGAGCAGTAGGAATGAATACCTATTATGCGTAGGTGATAGCTCAAACTCAAATCTGAGTTCTTTCGATCTTCCTTCTCAAGGATGATCTGTCGGATTTGAAGCAAGGGAGTGATTGATTGCACAATTTCAGTATGGTTTCGTGTGGGTATATTATTCTCTAACCTGGCTAGTTCTCCTTTCGTGAGCTACTATTGGATTATCTTGGAGATTTGCCGATGATGTTTGGTATTAATTTGGTTGTAGATCTTTGCTATTTGGAATTCATATTCTACTTTATCTATGTTTGGGTTGATCTGATTGTGTATATTGAAATGTTCTCTTTCGAATGAGTGTTTTGGTTAGGTAAACTTGCTGTTGGAGTTGATCATAGAACTGTGTGGTTTTGATTCGGAGCTTTGATCAATGGAGATTTGGATCTATATATAGTTGATTTTCCTAGGCTTATTATTTGAATTCGGTTTGTGGGTTTTGCCTTCTTCCTATGTTTTCGTTGTCATGAGCAAGTTTTTGTTAGTAAGAGGCCTAGAGTCAATTATGTGATGATTGATTAGGGGCATTTTGTATCATATTCTATTATTAATAAAGACATGTTTGGTTATTATACTTTGTATTCTGTGCCGAATGACTAAGTATAATAATGTCCTTGTGTAGTAAGTTCTTATCTACATTATATCGATTGGTTGAATCGATAGTGAGATAATGTAGAGAACACTACATTAAACTATTCCTAGTCAAGCATCAATTATTCAAAGACAATATTGATGCATGGAGACTAGCATGTAGGTCAACTGATGACTTGAGCTCACAAGTCATGGATATGTGATATCAAGTCGACAATGGGTATACATTGGAGAATGTGTACTGAATGACCCGCCATGAGAAAGTTTCATAGATTGTCATATGAGTGTCATAGACTTTCTCATGTGACTATTGGTATGAATAGTTCTTAGACCTGAAGTCACTACGGTTCCCTACATAAGGAGTTATGTACTTTGGTATCGTCAAACATCACCCGTAACAGGGTGGACTATAAAGGCGATCACTGGGTATGTAATGAATTATGCGAAGGGATGTGAGTGATGTAGATGGGATCTATCCCTCCCATATGACGGGAGTGATATATGTGGGCCCCTTGATCGTGTAGGACTACTGAAATGCATAGCCATGCTCAAATGAGTCAATATGAGATATTGAACTCATTTGTTTGAGTGAGTCACTCGGGGATCAAGAAACACAAGATTGATTGAGGATGACACGGTCTATGCCTCATTGGTCAATCTAGATATCAAGGATAGAAGGACAAGGTCATACATTATCATAGTCACGGAGGTTTAGTTGGATCTCGACTTTTCTTGTTACTTGGGTAGCAATGATGCATTATTAGATGCCGCTCATTGCTTATGTGTGTCTAAAGTGTTTAGGCACATTGCCAACGTCACGAGAACCTATTGGGTCACACACAAAGGACACAATGCTTCGGGAAAGATGGTCGGCAGATCTGAGCCCGAGTTGGGAACTCGGGAGATCTGAGCCCGAGTTGGGAACTCGGGAGATCTGAGCCCGAGTTGGGAACTCGGGAGACCTGAGCCCGAGTTGGGAACTCGGGAGGTCAGTTCGGAGGACTCGAGTTGGGAACTCGAGAGAGAGACCGAGTCGGAGCTCGGCGGGCCGAGTCGGAGCTCGGCGGGCCGAGTCGGAGCTCGGCGGGCCGAGTCGGAGCTTCGGAACTCGGCGGATCGGGTCGGAACTCGGCGGACCGGGTCGGAACTCGGCAGACCGGGTCGACACTCGGCAGACCGGGTCGGCACTCGGCAGACCGGGTCGGCACTCGGTAGACCGGGTTGGCACTCGGTAGACTGGGTCGGATCTCGGCAGACTGGGTTGGGAGCTTGCCACTCGGGAGACTTGGTCGGGAGACCGAGTCGGAAGCCCGAGAGGCCCGGTTGGAGTTGCATGAAGGAAAGAGAAAAGTCTCTTTTCATTGGGTGAAAAGATTTTTTTCTTGCATGGGAAATGACAAAGAGCCACATAAAAAGATGGAAGCCAAAGAGACACAAACCTCTTCATATTCATGGGATGATTATAAAAGAGGGCCTTGTGACTTTGGATGAGGGCTTCTTCTTGCCTTAGCTTTTCCCCTTCCCTTCCTCTCTTCTTCCTCTCCTCCACTCTTGGCCGAAACCTTACTGTAAGGTTCTTGGTGTTTTCGAGCTACCTCAAGTTGCTAGCACAACTAAGGTAGTTCTCCCGAAGTTGAGAGATTGTGTCCGTGTGGATACGAATAGAGGCACAGACGTTTGAACGTGCAAGAGATCCGACGCATCTTAGACGAGCGGGATAACCGAAGGGCACGCTTCAAAGGTATAAACAATAGATAAATCTATTAGATAGATAGCTTTGTACGAGTTTTCTTTCGCATGGATCGCTCGTGGGTTCTTGTTTCCGCTGCGTTTTTATTGTCTTGTGCCGGGAGAACCCAACAGTTTTAGTATGAGATTGTTGGTGATCTCCCCTACCGTGAGTCACATTTGGTGGATTAGGGAGTAAACCTTTAACAGGAATAGCTAAATGAAACCCTATAATCAAGATGAATCCTAATTGATTAGGGTAACTAGGAATCTTCTATTTAATTAGAGGTAATTAAGTAGAAAGAAAATGATTAGGTTAACCATATTATGGTTTAGGGATTTATTAGCTAGTTTTCATTCTGTGTATTAGCTAATTAAATATGTCCTTGATACAGGGGCTTGATTTGTATTATTGTGGCAGATTATTGGCGGGTGATTCTCCTCATATGGGATACGGACTTCTTCTATTTGGAGGCGGGTACTTCTTACTTGTATCTGTAGTTTCACTTTACCTTTATGCATGACTAATTGTTATTTATGTTGTAGGCTGCTATTTACCTTTATTTGCTACCGTTTGTTATCCTGCTTGATACTGTAACGCCCGCCTTTTTTTTTTCATAAGCGGCGTTACGTTAACATGCTTAGGGCATGTAGACATCATAAGGCAGCGGAATAACTTTAACTTATACATGCCCTATTACCATTCTTAACTTAATGACATGGGAACCTTAGCATCTTAACTTTGAACTTAAGCATCATATCATGTCATACATAACATCATTTCATAAGGTTCCAGAAGTCATTATTCAAACATATAAGTAACCGAGGTGAAGTTCTAGCATAAACAGTAAACATATAGTTTCCTGGGCCAAGTCACTACTACACACATGCGTTCTTGCCCTCCTACTGCTTCCATCATTGTCCCCTTGAATGATCTGCGGTATAAGGAAATAAGACTATAAGCACACAGGCTTAGTAAGACTCTTTCCTACTCACAAAAACCATTCATCATTCATCATCTCATAATGAGCACATGAAACATTAACATACTTGGTGCTCTACTTAGAACATAACATCTTACATCATTTATCGTATACATAGCATAGCATTAACATAGACATAGTAAACATTCTAAATATTGCATGATACATGGCATAAACATAAACATAGTGAACATTCTAAGCATGACATAATACGTAGCATAAACATAAACATAGTGAACATTCTAAGCATGACATAATACATAGCATAAACATAAACATAGTGAACATTCTAAGCATGGCATAATACGTAGCATAAACATAAACATAGTGAACATTCTAAGCATGGCATAATACATAGCATAATACCTATCATATCATATGAACATCTTCTTAACATAATCATGGCATAGTTCATTCATTCTCATGCATACTTCTTAACATGAAACGTAAGCATAAAATCTTATCACATATCATAATGCATAACATGAATGGATGCATGAGTGGAATGCATATACATAAGGATGCTTAACTTTTAAAAACATACTTTTAAATGCTTAAACATAATCATCATAACATCATTTGGGGTCCCCGGCTTGTACCACATACATACATCATAGCGCGCATCCCTAGCAAGTCCGAGGTCGCGAGCCCCGACCTACTAGGGTAAGGACAGCATAGTCGGTAGTCCCCGAACCGAGGCGTTCTTAAGGTGCCCATCCCTGTTGCACAGCTCCGGTAGTGCCAGAACCGTGGACAGCTTCGGTAGTCCAAAACCGGGGTGTTCTTAAGGTGCCCATCCCTTGGACCCATACTTCGGTCCGGTACAAGCCCATACATAAAGTAAAATACTTTTCATGTTTCATCATTCATAAGACATTCATAGCATAACCATGTTACATAAAGCATGACTTAACACATGCTTGTCCTTTCATTGTTCATTCTTATTGCATAACATCATGATGCCTGTAAGGCATGAGCATTATCTTCATTCATAAACATGGTATGCATCTTCTTTCATAAGCATGACATGCATCTTCATTCATACAACATGGCATGCATCATTCTTATCATGAACATAAACATAACATACTTATCATGACATCATTCTTATCGTGAACATACACAATAACTTAGCATGGTTCTTAACATAACATGAGCATATAACTTGACATGGTTCTCTACATCACATAAGCATACATAGGTAGGATTTCCATAGCATTCTACCTACCATTCAATCACATGGCCTAAAACATAAACATCCATGGTAACCCTATTAAGCATGGCATCCGGTCATAACCTAAACATGAAACATAAAGCATGGTGCTTAAACCTTAGGGTCATGGTTAACATGTTTCCTACCACATGCTTGATCCTATACATATAAATACTTTATGGTAAACATGAACCATCATTCTTTGAACCCTAACTCCACCCCCAAACCCTAGATCCAAGGCTTGGCCGAAACTTCTAAGGTGGAGTTCCATCAATTCCATAAACATGTAATATAGCATAAGGTAAAGGAACTACCATACCTTATTTATAAGACCATAGGAAGTCCTTGGGGCTCATGATTAGGGTTAACCCTAACCTTTAGGCCACTTTCCTAGGGCTGGCCGAAACTTATAAGGCCATGGGGGTATGGAAAAATTCCATTAAAATCCCCAATCAATCATTAAACACTAATCACATCTTACCATAGAGCCATTGGAGCCCTTACTTGAAATAAATCATAACTTTTACCCTATTAACCCTTCTTGGCCGAAACTTATAGAGTCTCTAGGCCATGTGAAAATTCACATAATCACCCTCCATCACCCTTATATCATGACAACACATAAAAATATATACTTGAAGTTTAGGACTCAACCCTAACCTTTGGGTCCTTGAGGTTGGCCGAAACTTATAGGGTCTCTAGGGTATCCCAAAAATTCCCAAAAATTATTCTTAATCTCTAAACATCATCAGGGAACATTAAATAACATTATAAAGATTTTTAGCATCATTATGGACCCTAAAACATTGTGGCCGAAACCCATAGGGTCTCTAGGTGTTGATTTTGTTCCTTTCATGTTGGCCGAAACCCTAGGGTGTCCTAGGGTACTCCAAAAATTCCCAAAAATTATACTTAACCTCTACACATCATAAGGGAACATTAAATAACATTATCAAGATTTTTGGCATAATTATAGACCTTTAAATCATGGTGGCCGAAACCCTTAAACTTAAGGTTCTTGGTTTTCCTTCCTTTCAACATCAAATCCAAAAACTAACCAATATATCATGCTAAAAATCATGGAAATCATAAGGAACTATTATAACACAGGTGAGGGAGTCTTACCTTGGGTTTCTTGATTTTTCGAACCTTGAAAGAGAATCAAAAGAACTCCTTAGACCTTAAGTCGAACTCCTTAGACCTTAAGTCACCTCTAGCCCTTGTAACCTTGGGAACCCTTTAGATCTTGGAGATGAGACCCTCTTGTGAAGCTTTTCCAAGGGAAATCTCCTCTTGAGATTTTCGGCTAGAATGAGGGAGGAAGAAAGAAACTCCCAAACCCCCTCTTTATAGCACATTAAGGAGGGTAAGTGAAGAGTCATGGTGTCTCTTCCTCTTCCCCTAAGCCTTAACCAAACTCCATTTCATTTCCTCATAGAAATCCCTTGCTAGGTGAGTTGGTTAGAGCATACATGGTTATATAAGAGGTCCAAGGTTCAAATCCTTGGTGCATGCATTAATTTTCCATTTTATTTTTATTTTATTTTTCCTAATATTCGAAAATCCCCTAAAAATTCCCCCATAATTATGTTAATATTTCTCATTAAAACCCCTTTATATTTCTATAAATTTTTACCTAAAATTCATCAATAATCATGGTACTAGAAAGCCCATATAAGGCCCATTAGTGCCTAACTTCTCAATTTAAATAGGAAACCATGCTAAAACTCACCATAATCATACTAATATTCCTAATTAAAATCCATTTATATTTATATTAAATTCTACCTAAAATCCACTAATAATCATGGTACTATAAAAGCTCATATAAGGCCCATTAGTACTTAGTTTCTCAATTTAAATGAGAAAAATCATGGATTTCTAGGCTAAGGTTCGTACTAATATTTCTAGGTCCCTCGGAAAATTATCTAGACATGCTTAATATTTTAAGAAAATATTAAGAGAATTTTCCGGGTCGTTACAATCCCCCATACCTCGTGAAAGTTCGTCCTCGAACTTAGAATAACTCCGGGTACTTGCGCCTCATCTCGTCCTCGCGTTCCCAGATAGCTTCCTCGAACCGTTGACTTTATCATAGGACCTTGACTAAGGGTACCTCCTTACTCCTCAGCTTCTTGACCTCCCTATCAAAAATCTGGATGGGTCTGCTCTCATAACTTAGGTCCTCTTGCACTTGTACCGTCTGCGGATCGATCACTTGGTCCATATTTGGAATACACTTTTTTAAGCAGGGACACATGGAATACGTTATGGATAGCTGACATCTCTGGAGACAGCTCCAGCTCATATGCCACCTTACCAACTCTTTTCAGAATCAGGTACGGCCCCACGTAGCGCGGACTAAATTTTCCTTTCCTCCCAAATCTTGTCACCCCCTTCATAGGAGCCACTTTCAGAAACACCCAATCTCCAACATTAAACTCCAGGGGTCTACGCCGGACATCGGCATAACTCTTCTGCCGGCTCTGAGCAGTTTCTATCCGTTGTCGAATGTTCTGTATCGCTCAGGTGGTGTCGTCGATTAGGTCTGTCGTGAGCCCCATTGCCTTCTTTTCACCACCTTCGTACCAACAGATTGAAGATCTACATCTCCTCCCGTACAAAACTTCATAAGGTGCCATTCCGATAATAGCTTGGTAGCTATTGTTGTAAGCGAATTTCGCTAACATAGATATCGACACCAACTTCCTTTGAAATCCAGGGCATAAACTCTCAACATATCCTCCAGTACTTGATTCACTCATTCAGTTTGCCCGTCAGTTTGAGGGTGAAAAGCAGTACTGAACCACAGTTTAGTGCCCAGAGACTTCTGGACGCACTCCCAAAAACGTGAGATAAAGCGACCATCCCTATCAGAGGTGATAGTCTTGGAAACTCCATGGAGTCTAATTATTTCCCTAGCGTATAATTGAGCTAGTTGCTCAATCGAATAAGTCATCTTGACTGCTAGGAAGTGAGCAGACTTCGTCAGCCTGTCCACAATTACCCAAACCCCATCATACCCGTTTGTAGTCTTGGGAAGTCCTGAAATAAAATCCATCGATATATCTTCCCATTTCCATTCCGGAATCGAAAGTGGCTGCAGAACTCCTCCGGGTCGCTGGTGTTCTGCTTTCACTCATTTGTAGGTCAGGCAAGTACTAACATGCTGAGCCACGTCTCTCTTCATACCGGACCACCAGAATTTCTCCTTCAGGTCTTGATACATTTTCGTGGATCCCGGATGCATCGAATAAGGGTTAATTCTTTAATCCAAGGAACTCATAATATTGCCAATTTGACATACGTGATTATGTGTATTTTACTCACGGCCATTTATACTTATATCCTTGATGATATAAGTGACATACATGATTGTCATAATTGAGCTAGTGCCATTAATAGCCCTATGATGTATTTATAGGCATATATCATAATTATATACTTATTATAATTATGGGTAAACCTAATAATAGTTGGGTTCCGAAATCTTAGTTCACAACCTAAGCTATGAATTACATTAGTTAATTCTGCCTTATACATTAGTTTGTTACTCTGTCTTCTAGCCATGCTTTCCTTCATAAAGGACAAGTATGGATAATATGAGTTATTGTTATTCCTACCCCCATATTAAATTCTAAATAAATAAATAAAATAAAATAAAATATCGTTCATATTTGCAATACTTTCCATCATCTATCATAAGTCATCATTCATACTTGCATATTTAAAGAACATAAGGTATCCTAAAAGTACTTACTATCATAAGATATGCATAGAGGTACTTACTTGGAAGCGGCAGGAAGAGGGCTTGATGTGTGTGTAGTGAGATGGTAACTGCTCTGATACCAACCTGTAACGCCCGCTTTTTTTTTTTCCTAATATTCGAAAATCCCCTAAAAATTCCCCATAATTATGTTAATATTTCTCATTAAAACCCCTTTATATTTCTATAAATTTTTACCTAAAATTCATCAATAATCATGGTACTAGAAAACCCATATAAGGCCCATTAGTGCCTAACTTCTCAATTTAAATAGGAAACCATGCTAAAACTCACCCATAATCATACTAATATTCCTAATTAAAATCCATTTATATTTATATTAAATTCTACCTAAAATCCACTAATAATCATGGTACTAGAAAAGCCCATATAAGGCCCATTAGTACTTAGTTTCTCAATTTAAATGAGAAAAATCATGAATTTCTAGGCTAAGGTTCGTACTAATATTTCTAGGTCCCTCGGAAAATTATCTAGACATGCTTAATATTTTAAGAAAATATTAATAGAATTTTCAGGGTCGTTACAGATACTTATGCTTGATCTTGGATATGATCTAGATTTCCGTCTATGCAGTCTCGTTTATTGTTCTCTAATTCTGTATAGCATCAGTATAAGCATGAGTATGCAAATATAGGATAACATGCCACTGTATGGTTGCATTGATTGATTCTAGTTATACATGCATGTGTATCCAGATATATACGATGATTGAGTTATGATACATGATTACGACCTGTGCATGTTAGGTTGAGTTATGTGTTGATGACCTAGTATGGGTTGCATGTGTTAGAGTCATGCACCATCCCTACATCGCCGCATGCCGACAACCATCGCATCCCTTGTGGTCTGAGCCCATCACCTGGTACATGATATGAACACACGACCACTCATGGGTTAGTGGATACCGTTGGGTGTGTGTATTTACTCTGTTCTGCTCTACTCGACCACTCATGGGTAGTGGTTTTGGAGCATGGTAGCAGGCAGGGATCCCTTCTCTTCCCATAGACTAGAGAAGATAAGAGAGATATCTCCCCATATATACATGGGGCGGAGCGAGAGCTCAACCTAGCATCCTATCCACTCGGTCACTCAGGAGCAATGATGGCAGAGTGTGGACAGTGTCACAACTCTACCCACTCGGCCGACACATATGATATGCCTTGGTGGCTGGACTAGTGTTAAGAGTGATCATGTCATTGCATCATGTGCATATGATGCATTTGTGCATTGGATTGTATTTGTTGTATTTATTTGCTGTATATGTTTGACATACACATACATGATATACCATTTGTGTGATTTAATGACCCTGCACTTGCTGGTATGATTCGAGTCCTTATTATGATCAAGATAAGCCGATTTCTGGTATGTATTTTTAGTTGTTATGCATATTTCTGATATACCTGTGAAACTATATCCTGTTGTTTCTGTATAACTTATTCATCTACTTTTTATGCCATGCATATCTTTTCCTATACATGCAAAGTCCACTTGGACTCACCACCCATCATAATGTTTTTATTTTCAGGTTGATAGCTCACCGGAGGAGCCCAGTTGCTAGTCTCAGGTTCCCATGACTCTATTTATTGGGTGCTTCTGCGCATTTTACTTTCTTATAGCATTTTCATTGGTGTTGTACACTGACTTGTATTTTGATTCATTCATGCGGTATTGTATTTTTTTTGAGTCCTTCGGTGTGTTGGATCGAGAAACACGATAGAGGGGGGGTGAATATCGTGAAAACTTTTTCGGATAAGAAAGAGAAAACGAGCGGAATTAAAACACACAAAGAACATAAGTAATTTTACTTGGTTCGGAGTCGCGGTCGGCTCCTACTCCAAGGCCCACGGTAAGTAAGTTTTTCACCCTAGAATTAAACAAAAAGCAGGTAAGTAAGTAACTTAAATTTTATTTCCTCCCCCTGGAAGAAATCTCACCCTAAGTTTTTCAAAAGTCCGTGGGGTTTCTAAAAAAATTTCTAAGTCTTAACGTGAAGCATTTTTCAAGTTTTCAACACTTAGAAAAATTTTCAGGAAAATGTTTTTAAGTTAGAAAAGCATTTTCAAAATATTTTGAGTCGGAAAATTTTTCGACCAACCAAAGATTTGGAATAAGTACTTGGAATAAATCTTTGAAAGCTAGAATGTGTAAGTACTTAGAAAATTTTTCTGACAGTTTAAGAAAGCAGTTTAAGTACTTAGAAAATTTTTCAAACACTGAATTTATGACTTAGAAAAATTTCAGAAAATTTTTCAGAATAAATGCTTAGAATAATTTTTGAAGGCAAGTAAAATTAACTTTTAAAATGAACTTAAGTAGTTAAAGAGCTATGCTTTTTGAAAAATAGGAGATAAAATTTTTTGAAAAAAGATTTAATTTTGGAGAAAAAAATTTAAAAGTTTTGAAAATTTCCTCCTTTTCAATCTCTCCCCCTTTGCCATATATCAAAACAATTATAGCAAAAAATAGCATTAAAATTGAGTAATTAAGGTAAAAATGTTGTACTGAACCAATTCTAAATTTAAACTAGACCAAATCAATTTGAATTTTTGCTTTTGGGTCCTGTCTAACCCAATTAACTACTTACTAACTGTTATAAACAGTAGCTTTCGCTAGGGTTAGTCAAGTTAAGTGTTCTGATCAAGTTAGATTTTCTAAGCTTGACACTTAACTTGATTACTGTTGATTGGTATTTAGTGCCCCAATTACTGCAGATGCATAGACTTAAGCATCTTGAATCAAGGCAAAGACCTAATCATCTCAACCCATTCTAGGTGATCAATCAAAAGTACCCTAAGGTGTTTGTGAGATGCTGGCTTCTAGATCTATAGGTGCATGCAGTTCTAGGGTTAGGGCCTAGACTAAGTCCATTTTGCGAAAAGCCCTAGTTTTGAAGGGGGTAGGTTTTTGAAAAAAACTAAGTTGGAAAAATCATTTTAAATAACAAAATAAGAAAAAAAAATTAATTTTGCAAAAAATAAGACATTTTTAAAAAAAAAATTAGAGCATTCCTATTCTACCAAGCATAACCCTAACTGCCTTCTTAGTGAGCTGAACTCAGACTCAGGTAGGGGTTTGGTGAATATGTCAGCTAGGTTGAATTTTGAGTCTACATACTTAAGGACTATCTCACCCCTAGCTACATGATTTCTTACGAAGTGGTGTTTGACTTCTATATGTTTAGTTCTAGAGTGTTGGATTGGATTCTTAGTTAGATTAATTGAACTTATATTGTCAATGTAGACCTGAGTTTGGATGTAGTTAAGCTGGAAGTCTTTAAGAGTGTGCATCATCCATAAGAGTTGTGCTACACATTCTCCCAAGGCAACATACTCAGCTTCAGTTGTGGATAGAGCTACAAAGTGTTGCTTTCTGCTACACCAACTTACTAGACTATTTCCTAAAAGTTGGCAGCTTCCATTTGTACTCTTTCTATCTAGTTTACAACCATCATAGTCAGAATCCGAGTATCCTGACAAGTCATAAGTTGAGGTCCTAGGATACCAAATCCCTACATTTAGGGTGCCCTTAATGTATCTTAGTATTCTTTTTAGGGCTGCTAAGTGCGTTTCCTTAGCACAGGTTTGGTATCTAGCACACATTCCTACAGCAAAAAGTATATTAGGTCTGCTGGTTGTAAGGTACAGTAGACTTCCAATCATACTCCTATATAATTTGAGGTCTACAGATTTACCATCAGGGTCACTATCTATTTTTACATTTGTGGCCATAGGGGTACTTATGCTTTTGGAGTTGTCCATTTTGAATTTCTTTATTAAGTCTTTAGCATATTTGGATTGATGGACATAATTTCCATCCCTAGTTTGCTTAATTTGTAACCCTAGGAAGAAGTTGATCTCACCAACTAAGCTCATTTCGAATTCATTTACCATTATTTTAACAAATTCTTTTAAGAAATTTAAGTTGGTGAACCCAAAGATTATATCGTCAACGTAGATTTGGGCAATAAAGATCTCTTTTTCTAAGGTCTTAACGAATAGGGTTGAGTCAATTTGTCCCTGGTTAAATTCCTTAGAAATGAGGTAGGTTGTTAGACGTTCATACCATGCCCTAGGTGCTTGTTTTAGTCCATATAGTGCCTTATTGAGTTTGTAAACATGGTCAGGTTTTTCTAAGTCCTCAAAACCGGGAGGTTGTCCTACATAGACTTCTTCCTTAATAAATCCATTTAGAAAAGCTGACTTCACATCCATTTGGTAGAGTTTAAATCCTTTATGGGATGCAAAGGCTAACAACATCCTAATGGACTCAAGTCTAGCTACTGGGGCATAGGTTTCGTCATAGTCTAACCCTTCGACTTGATTGAACCCTTTGACTACTAAGCGGGCTTTATTTCTCACTATTTCTCCTTGATCATTTAGCTTATTCCTAAAAGCCCACTTAGTATCAATAATGGATTTGCCCTCAGGTTTAGGTACTAGTTCCCAGACTTGGTTCCTCTCAGACTGGGCTAACTCTTCTTGCATCGCTATGATCCAATCAGGATCAGGTATGGCTTCCTCTATAGTCTTAGGTTCAATTTTTGAAATCAGTGCAATCTGACTAAGGTTTCTATAGGAGGACCTAGTTCTGACTGCTAAGGTTGGATCACCCACAATTTGATCAGTTGGGTGACTGAGTCTGGGTTTCTTAGTTTTTCTAGAACTTGGTTTAACCTCAGGACCGGCTGGTCAGTTTGGTTCAGTATTTGGTTCAACTACTTAGGTTGGTTCAATTATTGGTTCAATTGACTCAATAGTTGGTTCAATTGTTGTAAACCCTATATGCCCTACTTGTTGTTGAATATCCTAAGAAGACCCCTAGGGTTGACTTAGACTGGAATTTACCTAGATAGTCCTTGGTGTTTAGGATATGGACTTTGCACCCAAAGACCCTTAGGTAGTGTAGGTTTGGAAGTCTATGGTAGTATAATTCATAGGGTATTTTATTATGTCGTTTGTTAATTAGGACCCTATTTTGGATATAGCAAGTTGTACTAATTGCTTTTGCCCAAAATTGGTTAGCTAGGTTGAATTCATTGAGCATAGCCCTAGTGGCTTCCTGTAGGGTTCTATTTTTCCGTTCTACTATCCCATTTTGCTGGGGGGTTCTAGGACACAAAAATTCGTGTATATACCCGTTTATCTTACAAAACTCCTTGAATCATTGATTTTCAAACTCTCCCCCGTGATCACTCCCAAGTCTTTTGATTTTGGTATCGTTTTGATTTTCAATTAATTTACAAAAATCACTAAATAGGTTTAGGGTTTTATCTTTGGTCTTTAGGAATCTAACTCAGGTAAACCTAGAGTAATCATCTATAATTACTAAGCAGTACCGATTTCCGCTTAGTGACTTGGCTCCATGTGAGTCAAATAGGTCAAGGTGCAGGAGCTCAAGTGTAGTTTGAGTTAGATCTGATTGAATTAGTTTGTGATTAGACCTGGTTTGTTTACCTTGATAGCATGATTTACATATTAAGTTTTCATGGTTCTCAATTTTAGGTATACCTTTAATTAGGCCAAGTTGGGTGATTTTTGAAATTAATCTCATATTAGTGTGACATAATCTCCTATGTCAGAGGTTTGATTCTTCTAACTGAGTTAACATGCATTTAGGTACTAAGGGTAGGTTTATAGTGTAAACATTATTTTTCCTAGAGCCCTTAAGCATGATTTCTGAGTCTTGCAAGTTTCTAATCAGGTAGTTAGACTTGGTAAAGGTAACTACATAGCCAGTATCACACAATTGACTTATGCTAAGCAAGTTAAATTTAAAATCTTCAACCAAAAGCACATTTTTAATAACAAAGTCAAATATGAGTTCAATGTTACCTGACCTAATGACTTTGAGTGTAGCATTATTGCCAAATGCTACTGAGCCTAGGTTCTTGAACTTGAGTTTGGTGAATTTCAATTTATCCCCAGTCATGTGTCTGGAGCACCCGCTATCCAACATCCATTGGTCCAAATCTTTATGTTCCTACACATAAAGAGTTTTATTGACTTGGATCCAATTAGAATTAAGGATAGCTTAAATTGATTTTCACAACCTAGTCTGTCTCACCCAATCTAGAGTTATCAATCACATTAACCTTATGAATTTTTGTGAGATAGGTTTTAATAGAAGTAGAAAGACCATGATTAATTTTGAAAAGTTAAATTAATTTTGAAGACAATTAGTTTTTAATTTATTTCGAAAAAGAATATTTGAATCTAAGATTAACTGAAAATTTATGTTAGATTCGAATTTGACAAAGAGTAAACTGAATTTGAATTTCAAAAATTGGCTTCCAGGTCTTGGCGAGGCACAAGGCCTTCTTTGGCCATAGCCTTATTGGATTATCAACCCTTTCCTTGACAAAGCCTTTTAGTGAAATTTCATTTTCAAGGTTACTTATTGAAAAATTCTGGTCTAACTAGCTTGGGTCTTGGATCGGTAGTTTCGGCTAGTTTCACCAGTCTAAAGAGACCAAGTAATGTATACTTGACCTTATTAGAAAAGGCTTCCCTAACGTACTATCATATCACCGCCATCCAATACTATGTTGTTCAAATTTCAGTTAATTGGTTCAGTCCTTAGTCTAACCAGTCCTAGGTCTAAGCATGGTAAATTACAGAAAATAAATAGACAAGCAATCATGCAATTTAAAACAAGAAAAGAAATTCATTTGACTATAAAAATGGTTTTTAAGTTGGCTCCCCCTGGACTAAAGCCACGGTAATGATTAGGCAAGATATGAATCTTGTCCTTGGGGATCCAATACTGATTTGGTCCAACTTGGTTGCTCAGGCAATGTTTGGGTACCCATGCCTGAACTTTGGGTCTAGATTGATTCAGTACAGCATAATATGACCTTTGTCTAGCATTGGTTCGATACCCTAATCCGGATCGATTTAGAACGGACTTCTGTTTTCCAAGGATCATGTCAAGACCCTTGGAACCCAAAGTGAATCATTCCAAAGCTGCTCTAAGGTCCTTGACTTGAGTTTTCAAGGAGGAGTTCTCTTTCTCAAGTTTTTCAACTTGAGTAGAGGTTCCTTCTTGAACCTTCTCAGTTAAGGATCTAGAGTCAGCTCCCTCTTTCAGGAGTTTTACTTCCTGTCGGAAGGATTCGACTCGGATTTTGGCTTTCGCCAAGTCGCGAGATAGATAAGCAATTAATTCTGATAATTGAACTCTAGAAAATCCACTTACAGTGATTTTGCCATCATCTGAAAATGTGAGCTTTCCGTCGTCCGGCTCCGATTCTGATTCGGTCTCGATTTCTTCCGAAGCAGTCAGGGCGAGCAGGTTCGATTGTGGGGCCTCTTCTTCTTCTTCGGAGGAAGACTCGTCCCATGTTGCTTGAAGGGCCTTCTTCCTTCTTGTCTTCTTTGTCTCCTTCAGATTGGGGCATTCCGTCTTGTAGTGACCCTTCTTTTTGCATTCGTAGCAGGTCACATTTGGTTTGGTCTTTTTATTTGATGGTTCAACTGGCTCTTCCTTTCTTCGGCTGGCTTTCCTTCTGTTGGTCTGATTTTGCAGCTCCTTGTAGTAGTCCCGGGCTAGCCGAACCAGCTTGGGTTGATCTCCTTCGCTGTCTTCTGAGTCTGAGTCAGACTCGGGTGCAGGTTGAGGCTTCTTCTTGGTCATCTTTCCAGTTTTACCTGCAACAAAAGCAATGCCTTTCTCGGCCAGGGTGTAGTTAGTCTGCTCATGTAATTCAAGTTCAGAAAATAACTCATCTAATTTGATTTTAGATAGATCCCTTGAAACTTTGTACGCATCTGCCATAGATGTCCACAAAGTATTTCTCGGGAAAACGTTAAGGGTATACCTGATCAGGTCACGGTTTTCTACCTTGTGACCGATTGTATGTAGACCGTTCATCAACTCTTGTATTCTGGCGTGGATCTGGGATGCTGACTCGCCATCGTTCATTTTGATATTGTAGAGTTTGTTTAGCAGTAGGTCTCTCTTGCTTATTCGGGTGTCGGAGGTTCCTTCGTGCAATTCAATTAACTTACCCCAAATATCCTTTGCACTGTTGAATGGTCTCACCCAGTTCAGCTCTTCTTTGGTTAGACCACATTGAAGTGTCTGGGTAGCTTTAGCATCGGCCTCGATCTTCCTTTTCAGCGAGGCGTCCCATTCGGTGTAAGATTGTGGCACTCCTTCAGAGTTTTTCGGGATTTCCAGTCCAAATTGGATAATTATCCACATGTCCACCTGAGTTTTTAAGTGGACTTCCATCCGACTCTTCCAGTAGGAGAAGTCCTCCCCACTGAAGGGTTTTGGTCTGGCTGTACTGAAGCCCTCTTGCATGGCCATTAGAGATTAGTGAAATGAAACAAACACAAAAAAAAAACTGTCCCAAGACTTGGTCTTCGATTAGTAGTGTGGGAAAATTATATTTTAAAAGAAATTATCGAGTGGTGTTGCACCAACCTCGATTAACGATAAAAGTTCGATCGAAAAAGAATAAAAAAATTTCGTAAAAAAATTTGAAAAATTCCCAAATTGGTAGTTGCACCAATTTGAGCTACCTCGCTCTGATACCACTTGTTGGATCGAGAAATACGATAGAGGGGGGGGGTGAATATCGTGAAAAAATTTTCGGATAAGAAAGAGAAAACGCAGCTGAATTAAAACACTCAAAGAACACAAGTAATTTTACTTGGTTCGGAGTCGCGGTCGGCTCCTACTCCAAGGCCCACGGTCCTTGACCGTTTACTACGGGCAATTCTATATTCGCGCAAATGATTATAGATTTAATACAAGAATAGTGCAGTAAGTAAATGAATTACACTTTTCGTTACCGACGCCCTGATGCGGATCGTACTTCGGAGCAGAGGGTCGGCGACGGCGCTGGAATGTCGAGAACGGAGTTTTCCGGGGCAGAGCGCATGAACGAAAATCTTGGAGGCGTTGGAAAAAGTGTTGTTGAAGCCTTAGGGGTCGAGCCCCTTTTATAGTGCTCCTGGGGGCGCCTGGGACGTCGGGGGCGCCTGACACGTGCCTTTGGATCTGAGAACCTCTATCCGAAGCTTGGTCAGCGCTTATCCCCTTCGAATCGGCTCTGGAGCTGACTGGGGCACCCGGGACCTCCCGGGCGCCCAGCTTGACTGGGTCCGCTGGCTTCGTGGCTGATTTTACTTCGACTCATCTTTGGCCTTGACCTTGGGCGCCCGGGACCTCCCGGGCCCCTAGCCTGTAATGACCCGGCCCATTTGGCGGTCCATTCGGCGACCCCTTATTTTTCTGTGGGTCGTCGACCGTCGACCGTGTCGTTACCTTACTAGGTCTTCCCACCCCCTGGACAGTGGATCTTTTTACCTTCCCCAGGATTCGAACCCTAGACCCAGGCTTAAGTACTAGTTTTTATGAATCCTGGTAACCAATTGAGCTTACCAGGATTGATAAAAACTAGTACTTAAGCTTGGGTCTAGGGTTCGAATCCTGGGGAAGGTAAAAAGATCCACTGTCCAGGGGGTGGGAAGACCTAGTAAGGTAACGATATTGTCGACGGTCGATGGTCGAAGATCCACAGAAAAATAAGGGGTCGCCGAATGGGCCGCCAAATGGGCCGGGTCGTTACAACAAAAAGGCGCCTTTTTATTGTAACGACCCGACCCATTTGGCGGTCCATTCGACGACCCCTTATTTTTCTGTGGGTCATCGACCGTCGACCGTTGACCGTGTCCTTACTTTACTATGTCTTCCCACCCCCTGGACAGTGGATTATTGCCTTCCCCAGGATTCGAATCCTAGACCCAGGCTTAAGTACTAGTTCTTTATGAATCTTGATTACCAGGATTCATAAAGAACTAGTATTTAAGTCTGGGTCTAGGGTTCGAATCCTGGGGATGGCAAAAATCCACTGTCCAGGAGGTGGGACGACCTAGTAAGGTAACGATATGGTCGACGGTCGACGACCCTCAGAAAAATAAGGGGTCGCCGAATGGGCCGCCAAATGGGTCGGGTCGTTACATAGCCTAGTGTTGATTCGAAGCGCTTCTTGCTTTACTGCTGTTTGGCTTTGACCTTGGGCGCCCGGGACCTCCCGGGCACCTAGCCTAGGTAACTGCCCTCTCCTTTGGGGCGTTCTGAGCTGCAGAAACACATTCCTTTGGTCCCTGCATCCAAGGTTAGTTCCACAACAAACAAGGCAAGAATATTAGATCATTTTTTACAGCCATAGCTGTCTTGTTTTAACTTCGGGTCTCCCAAATGGAACCCTAGGTCGAACCGACGCCTACTGTTCCCTCGACGGGGAACACGTCCTCACCTACTCCTCTCAGGAGAGTTTACCTTTTTCCAACCGGCTCCTCCGGTTGGACTTTTGCCCAGCAGCCCTTCGCCAGGTGCCTAGCAGCCCTTCGCTAGGTCTTAGATGCCTAGCAGCCCTTCGCCAGGTGCCTAGCAGTCCTTCGCCAGGTCTTCGATGCCTAGCAGCCCTTCGCCAGGTGCCTAGCAGTCCTTTGCCAGGTCTTCGATGCCTAGCAGCCCTTCGCCAGGTGCCTATCAGTCCTTTGCCAGGTCTTCGATGCCTAGCAGCCCTTCGCCTGGTGCCTAGCAGTCCTTCACCAGGTCTTAGGGTTTCGACGCCTAGCAGTCCTTCTCTAGTTGCCCAGTTGCCCTTCGGTAGGACTTCTTTCTGTACACTCAGTGAACACAATAGACTAAAATAACATCTTAACTCTTGAACCCTTTGCCATTATCAAAACCCAGGTTTGACTTAGGTGCTGCCTGCACCAACATGTTGGACTTTGTGTGGTTGTTTTTTATTGCGTGGCTACCCCGTGCACAGCTTAGGTGAGCTTTACAATTTTTTAGTATTGTGATGTTATTATTTCCTTATGATATATATCTTCTTTGAGGCCTGAGGCTAATATATTACCTGTGTGTTGTATGTTTGTGTAAATTATCCACCAGATAGGGGAGGTGATGTCCAATTTTATATTAGATCAACGGCTCCATTGGTCTTGGGGCGTGACAATTTATTTTTGGTATCAGAGCGAGGGTTATGATGCCTACCTATTTACGTGTTTTTTCGAACTTTTTGAATTTTATCTGATAGCAATTTATTTTTGGTATCATAGCCGAGGTTTTGGCGAGTCTTTTTAGATTTGTCGGAGTTAAATCTGATATCTACTTAGTAGGTGTCGGATCTCGGGTTTGATGTGATCTACCTGAGTACATTTCAGATCTTCGGAGTCATTTTTGCGGCGTGATTTGAACTCTGGGACCTGGAGGCGACGAGACATCTCTGGGTGATAATTGTATAGTCTAGTAAGGTTAGTTGACATATACCTTTGGTAAACAGTAGGTGATATTGTAACAGGTATGGCTCGGGGTAGACGAGCTCCCGTGTTGAGACGTGGTCTAGGGCGGCCAAGTAAGACTACTATAGGGTCTCCGCACCCGAGAGACCGACGGAGATGGGGCCGGTGAGTTGAGGGCAGACTCCACCGAGTGTACCGAGGGCCCCATCTCCACTGCTATCAGTGGTTTCGACTGTTGTTGGTACTGGAAGCACTAGATCGAACCTGGTTTTGATAATGACAATGGTTTCAAAGTTAAGTTTATATTGTGATTTAATGAATTTACCAAGTGTGCAGGAAAGTCCTAGTTTACCTAGGCATGAAGTCTTGACCTGCAGGGTTGAGCAAGAAGACCTGGCCAAGGGTTGGGCAAGAAGTCTTGGTCGTGGACTGGGCACCAAAGTCCTAATCCGGAAGATCGGGCAGGAGTCTTAGCCAAACGAGGATTGTGGACAGAAGTACAGGTGGGTCGACGTACGAACGTCTCGAGATTCGACAGTCTCGGAGGTCAAGCAAAAGTCCAACCGGCGGAGCCGGTTGGCAAAAGGTAACTTCTCCTGAGTGGAGTAGGTGAGGACGCATTCCCCAGAAAAGGGAACAGTAGGTATCGGTTCGACCTAGGGTTTCATTTTGAAATCCAAAGTCAGAACTAAGACTACTCCATCTGTTATCCATGCATTGATTATTAATGTTATACTGTTCTTGGACTAACCCTAGTTGCAGGAGTGAAAGGGAGTAGCTGCTATATCCCAAGCACCTGAAAGGGTTCAGGCGCCCGAGAGACTAGGCGCCTGACTGGTAACAGGCGCCTGTGTTGAGGCGTTTCCAGCGGGTGAGAGGCTGAGCTGGCATGTTACCACGGCAGCATCTTAGGCACCCTTGAGCCATCAGGCGCCTCAAAGATCCCAGGCGCCTATGACCGATGGATAAGTTTTGGCCGAGTCTGCGGATAAGCACGCGCCCAATTCGCTACACGTGGCAGGCACCAAAGAGGCCTTAGGCGCCCGAGAACAGGCTATATAAGGGGCTTCACCCCTTTGCTTTCAACATCAACTCATATTACTTTCAGAACAGCTTTCATGCGACTCCAGGACTCCAACGCTCTCCGAATATCTTCCATGCTCAAGTTTCCAGTGCCGCCAACAATAAAGATCGATGACACGTTGCCCAAGATAGTCTGCAACCTTTCTTGTGTCGTCGGTATATTTAATTTCGTTGTTTAATTCTGTACTCGAATTATACATTTGTAAATCTTATTCGAATTATAGAATTGCCTAACGAAAATAGTCAAGGATCGTGGGCCTTGTTGAGGCAATCTGTGGTCCGGAGTGACCAAGTGTTTTGATGTTTGGGAAAAGGGTTTAAGTTAGGTTTACCCTTGTGTTCTTATATGTGTATGTTGAGTGTGCAGGTTGTACAGGTTACACATATGGACTTGACTGGACGGCCTCGGTATGGTGAAGGGTGGCATGGAGACAAGATAGAGACTTGTGTGCACCTGAGGGACCTTGATGGAGTAGGGACGATGAGCTGAGGGGCGCGGGCTTCGAGGCATACGTGAAGGATGGCATGGAGGCAAGCTGGAGGCTTGCGAGCATCCGAGGGATGGGAGCCGAAGATGAAGAGGGCGTGAATGCGATAGTCGAGGATGCGGATGAGGAGTCAGTCGAGTCGTGAGGGTACGAGTGCTGTGTGATTATACTCGGGAAATCCTAGGGTTTGAGTGCGGAGTGGAATGTACTCAGGAAGGGTATCCTTAGGTGGGTGAGTAGACCAGTCGACTGGCCTGGGGGGCAGTCGACTGATGGAACTCACAGAAAGGTCTCAGCTCTGGGACCAGTCGACTGGTAGGTGGCTGGTGAGTTGGCTGAGAATTCGAACGTTGCGGTGCAATGGTCGAATTTCAGTGGCACCAGTCGACTGCTGTGGGGGCAGTCGACTGGTACCGAGGGTTTTAGCCCGAGTCCTATTTAAAGAGGACTTCGTGGTGGCTGAGATTCTTGACGAATCTTGTCTTGGTTAAAGGCAAGATAGTAGTCTTTGTGCTCAGAGGTTTCCTTGAGATTGTGGTGAGGTTTCTCCACCCACAAGGAGCGACGAGAGCTAGCCGAAGGTTATTTGTGGATTGATCCACCGACGGATTCTTGGATTAGTCACCCGCCCGAGGTGGATACCAAGTATATCTTCCGTGTTAGCATTGGTTAGTGTTTATTTTATTGTTTATTGTATATTCCGCTGTGCATCTAACCGTGTAGGAAGAAAGGGGTTCGAAAATCACTATTCACCCCCCCCTCTAGCAACACCGATTGATCTATCAGTTGGTATCAGAGTGAAGGACCGCTCTTGATCGGACTAACCGCTGAGGGAGCACACGCTAGAGGAAGAAAGAAAATGGAAGACAAACTTGGGGAAGACATCTACACACCACCGCCCTACGATCATCAAGATTTTGACTTTTGGAGGGCGAGGATCGAAACTTGGTTTGGAATGGAGTGGGAACTAAAAATTGCTCTTGAAGAGCCATTCGAGATTCCAAGGGATAAGCACGGGAAGAAGCTTAGGCCTAGATATTGGAATCAAGAACAACAAGATCAAGCAAAAGCAAATGAAAAGGTACTTAGTATTTTAGTAAATGTTTTGCCTAATAATATTTTGAGTCATGTAGGAGAATATCAAAATGCACATGATCTATGGAGAAAGATAGAAGAAATTCATGAAAACGTTACACGAGGTCAATTAGTGGAAGAACCCGAGGAAGTGAGCTCAAGAGCCCAAGAGGATGAACAATCAAGTGAAGGATCGTCCACTTCCTCAAGTAAAGGAGAAGAAGAGAGTGAGAGGGCATCCACCTCAAGAGAAGAAGAGGAAGCATCAACTTTAGGGATTGAGAGGGAGGAGAGACTCTCATCCATACAAGAGCAAGAAGAAACCTCAACCTCCACCAAAGCCAAAAGAAAGGAACACATCACATGCTTTGGTTGCAACGAAAAGGGGCACTATAAGGACAAGTGCCCGAAAGGTAAAAAGGAGGTAAGATCTAAATCTATTTCAAATTCTTTTAAATCTAATGTGAGTTGTAGGATTGGAGAAGCCCAAGAGAAGAGGAAGAAAATCCGTTGCTTCACATGTGGAGAGTTAGGGCACTACCACATCAAGTGTCCAAGGAAGAAAGAGCTCAAGAAAATGGGACACTTGAGGAGTTGGGAGAAAGAAGAAAGGAGGAAGCGAAGCTCACAACAAGGAGGGACTACAAGGGTAAGGGAGGTAATCCCTAATCTTAAATTTAAATGTAATTCAAATTTGAATTCCTCCTTGCATAATAAAAATAGAATTAATCATTCATTCATGCATGCTAAAATTAATGAGAAATGTTTGATAGTGCATAGTTTTGGATTTAGATACAATGATAGGACTAGGGTTAACAAGGTAGATCAAAATCCTAGGATGAACATTCATCATGAAAAATTAAGACTTCTAGACCTAAGGATCAAGGCAAAAATCCCAAGAAGGGGAGGGATGTGCCTAGAAAGGAGGGTAGGTCTAGGAATGTCCAAAGTGGACATATGGATTCTAGATTTAGGAACTTAGAAAGAGAAAATCAAGCTTTAAGGGAAAAGCTTGATAAGTTAGAGAAAACCTTAGAGAGATTCACTATTGGATCTAAGGGTTTAAATATGGTGTTGGGTGGTTTAAACCGCACCAATAATAGATCGGGTTGGGATACCGGTCTAAAACTCCCATGCCAAGGGAAAGAGATATGCTAGGATAGCATATGATTATGGCAAGAAGGGAGAGTCCAAAAATGACAAGGGGATGTCATTTAAAGGGAAAAAGAAGGACTTAACCAAAGATGAGGTGTCTAAGGTTAAGAGTATCAAGTTTGTAGGCCAAGAGTCACCGGTGGAACACCGATGTGGCCTAGTGATGGTTGAGTCATCTAGGGAGGTGCTAGGGCTAAGAGCTCAAGGGGGAGCTCTAGGAGCCTTTGGGATATATGGTGAATGGACCTTGGGAGGGGGGTCTCCTAGAGGTCTAAATGGACCATAGAGTGTGCCAAAAGAAATGGAGACGGACTTGAGTCTTAATTCTTGGGTTTTGGCACGGTGTTTTTGAGTTTCATGCATGGAAATATGACTTTGGAGTCATATTGCATGAAAATTGGTTTTCGATATGTAATTGTCATGTAAATCAATGCTAGGGATGCATTGTGGGTTGGTATTAGCAGTAACATCAAGAGGAAACCAAAACTAGGACTTTAGGTCAAGAGTTTATTGAACTTTTTAGCTAGTTTTGGGTTTTGTGTCAAACATGGGAATGATGATAGATACATTTTGGAATGTATTTTTTCCAAGTAGGTAGGGTACCATAAATGTCTCCACAAAATTTAAGAATTTTTGGAGATTTATGAAATTTCTGGCGCATTTCTGATTTTCGTCAGAAAGGCTGAAATTCTGATTTTCAGAGTATCAGTCGACTGCCCTGGGGGGCAGTTGACTGGTCAAGCCTAATTTTTGTTTCAGCAGCTGGGTATGTGTCCAAATGATGAAAACAAGTGTATGGGGGACTAGTACACATTGTTTATAATCATTGGGGATTGAAAGAACCAATAATTGGGATATTGTTGGGTTCTTTTTTATGTTAGGCAAACGGGGAGAAGTGTTGGGTTTAAGTTGGGAAACCAAACACTCCTTTGCTAGAAACCCTAAGTTTAGGTGGAGCTAAGATAAAGGTGGAGCATGGTTGCTCCATTCTTGGCATAAGGGGAACCTTGGAGAGGTTCTTAAAAAGCCTTTGTAAGTCCAGTGTAGAGGGAGCTTGGGAAAAGCTTTAAAAAGCCCGTTTTGGTGAAAAGTCCTAGTTTGGAGAGCTAGGTGTGGAAAAGTCCTAGCTTGGAGGGCTAGGTGTGGAAAAGTCCTAGCTTGGAGGGTTAGGTGTGGAAAAGTCCTATCTTGGAGGGTTAGGTGTGGGATACCTTGGGATAGGATCCATTTTTGCATTGCATATACATTTGTTTAGCATGGTTTTTGCTATTGACTACTATCTTGTTTCCCTAACTTAAACGTATTGCCAAATATCAAAAAGGGGGAGATTGTTGAGGCAATCTATGGTCCGGAGTGACCAAGTGTTTTTATGTTTGGGCAAAGGGTTTAAGTTAGGTTTACCCTTGTGTTCTTATATGTGTATGTTGAGTGTGCAGGTTGTACAAGTTACACATATGGACTTGACTGGATGGCCTCGGTACGGTGAAGGGTGTCATGGAAACAAGCTGGAGGCTTGTGTGCACCTGAGGGACCTTGATGGAGCAGGGGCGATGAGCTGAGCGGCACGGACTTCGAGGCATACATGAAGGATGGCATGGAGGCAAGCTGGAGGCTTACGTGCATCCGAGGGACGAGTGCCGAAGATGAAGAGGGTGCGAAGGCGATAGTTGAGGCTGCGGATGAGGAGTCAGTCAAGTCGTGAGGGTACGAGTGCTGTGTGATTGTACTCGGGAAATCCTAGGGTTTGAGTGCGGAGTGGAATGTACTCAGGAAGGGTATCCTTAGGTGGGTGAGTAGACCAGTTGACTGGCCTGGGGGCAGTCGACTGATGGAACTCACAGAAAGGTCTCAGCTCTGGGACCAGTCGACTGCCCTGGGGGCAGTCGACTGGTAGGTGGCTGATGAGTTGGCTGAGAATTCGAGCGTTGGGGGTGCAACGGTCGAATTTCAGTGGCACCAGTCGACTGCCCTGGGGGCAGTCGACTGGTAGCGAGGGTTTCAGCCTGAGTCCTATTTAAAGAGGACTTCGTGGTGGCTGAGATTCTTGACGAATCTTGTCTTGGTTAAAGGCAAGATAGTAGTCTTTGTGCTCAGAGGTTTCTTGTGATTGTGGCGAGGTTTCTCCACCCACAAGGAGTGACGAGAGCTAGCCGGAGGTTATCCGAGGATTGATCCACCGACGGATTCTTGGATTAGTCACCCGTCCGGGGTGGATACCAAGTACATCTTCCGTGTTAGCATTGGTTAGTGTTTGTTTTATTGTTTATTATATATTCCGCTGTGCATCTAACCGTGTAAGAAGAAAGGGGTTCGAAAATCTCTATTCACCCCCTCTAGCAATGCCGATAGATCTATCAGGCCTTGGAGTAGAAGCCGTTAAAAACTCCTAACCAAGTAAAAAGAAACTTGTTAGCATTGTTTCTTTATTCTTTTACTATGTTTTCTGTTTTTCGAAAAATTTTCAATAATCGCTATTCACCCCCCCCCCTCTATCGATTACAACGATCCCACAAGTGGCATCAGAATGGGTTGCTCAACCTTGGTGAAACCGCCAACTGAGCAGTTTTTTCGAAATTTTTTTTCGTTCGTTTTTTTTCTTCATAAAAATTTTCTCATTCATCGAGGTTGGTGCTACACCACTCGAATTTGTTCTTCATATTCTTTTTTGTACCGCACTACTAATCCAAGACAAAGTCTTGGAACAAAGCCCGGAGCTACTACAAGATGATCAAGGGCCAAAGAAAGAAGAAGAAGGCGAACCAACAAAAGGATGATCCAGCCAAACATTCTAGCTGTCAAAAAGCAAAAATTGAAGTAACCTGTTATGAGTGCAACAAGAAGGGTCACTACAAATCGGAGTGTCCCAACTTGAAGGAGAATAAGAAGAACTGGAGGAAGAAGGCCCTCAAAGCTACGTGGGACGAGTCATCTTCAGAAGAAGAAGAAGAAGTACCACACGCCAACCTCTTCGTACTGATAACATCGGAAAATCTCGACACTGAATCAGAATCGAAACAGGAAGAAAGCATCAGAACCGAAAAGCTCTTAATTTCGGAAGACAGGCAAATAACGGTAAGAGATTATCCCGAATCTCAGCTTATGACCTAATCTCCTATCTGTCTCATAAGTTAGCCAAAGCCAACGTTCAGGTCAAATCCCTCGGACAGGATGTCAAAATCCTGAAAGAGAGAGTCAACTCTAGCTCCTTAACTGAACCAGTTTAGGAAGGGACCTCCACTCAAGTCCAAAAACTTGAGGAGGAGAATTCCTCCTCGAAATCTCAAGTAAAGGAACTTAGAGTTGCGTTAGAACGATTCACCTTGGGTTCCAAGAGTCTTGACATGATTCTTGGAAAATAAAAATCAGTTCTAAATCGATTTGGACTTGGTTATCGAACCAATTCATGGTACAGATCATGCTACTCTGTTTTGAAACAAAATAGAACCTGAGTCCAAGCATGGGCCCCAAAATTATGCTTGACAAATCAAGCTGGACCAAACCAATATTGGATTCCTAGAGACATGATTCACATCTTACCTAGCCCATACCGAGGCTTCAGTCCAGGGGGAGCCAATATGAAAACCATTTTTATAGTTAATTAAATTATTCTTTTTCTTGCTGTTTGATGCTTGTTTATTTTGTTTTTGCAAAAATATTATGCTTAGACTTAGGAATAATTAGGTAAGGATCTGACTTAACTGAAACTTGCACAACCTAGTATTATGGTAGGGTGAGATTATAGTACATTAGGGAAGCTTGTCTAAAAAGTCAGGTAAGGTAAGGCGTACCATATTTGTTCCTATTAGTCAGGTGGAACTAACCGAAGCTACCTAGCCAAATCCTCAACTAGTTAGACCAGGGTTTCTCAAAAAGTAATTTGAGAATAAAATTTCTTTAATAGGCTTTGTCTAGGAAAGGGTTGATGATCCAATAAGGCTACGACCAAAGAAGTCTTCTGTGCCTCGCCAAGACCTAGAAGCCAATTATCGAAATTTATTTTCAACTTATTAATTGATAAAATGAATCTAACACAAGTTTCAATCAAATCATAGTGATAACATAAAATCAAAGATAAAATTAATATATCTCACAAAACAGATAAGGATATCTATTTTGTCACTTCGAAATGGGGGAGATGTTTAGGACCTAATAATGTAGTCCAACTCAACCAACTCAATTAATTTTTCCTTTAATATATCTTTAATTAAACTTAATTAAAATTAAATAAATTCAAATTAATAAATCAAATTTAATATTTTAAAAAATCAAATTAAATATTTTCTAAAATCAATTTTAATATTTTCAAAAATTAATTTTAATATTTTCAAAAATCAAATTTAATCAAATTTAATATTTTCAAAAATCAAACTTAAGATTTTCAAAATTCAATTTCATATTTTTCAAAATTTAACTTAATGTTTTCAAAAATTCAATTTAATATTTTTCAAAATTTAACTTAATATTTTCAAAGATTCAATTTAATATTTTTCAAAATTTAACTTAATATTTTCAAAAATTCAATTTAATATTTTTCAAAATTTAACTTAATGTTTTCAAAAATTCAACTTAATTTTTTTTTCAAAATTTAACTTAATATTATCAAAATTCAATCTAACAATTTTCAAAATCAAGTTGAAAATCTGTCTCACAAAAACACTCATAGGAATAACACGATTGATAACTCAGACTGGGTGAGACAGACTAGGCAGTGAAATTCAATCAATCTATCCTTACACCTCTACATAAATGGATCTAAATCAGAATACTTTATGTGTAGAAACATAATGGTTTAGACCAGATCAGTGGATGTTGGATAGTGGATGCTCCAGCTATATGATTGGGGATAAATTGAAGTTTACTAAAATCTAGTACAAAAACCTAGGCTCAATGGCATTTGACAACAATGTCAAACTTAAGGTAATTGGGTTAGGTAACATTAAATTAAATTCTGATTTTATTATCAAAAAGGTTTTATTGGTTGATAATTTTAAGTTTTACTTAGCATTAGTCAATTATGTGATATTGATTATGTAATCACCTTTACCATCTCTGACTGCCTTATTAGGAACTTACATGACTCAAAAATAACCCTTAAGGGAGTAAGAAAAAATAATATCTATATTATTAATCTACCATCAACATCTAAGTGTCTTCTGACCCAACTAAAAGAAACTAACTTATGGCATAGAAGACTAGGTCACACTCACACAAAATTAATTTCTAAATTAAGTCAAAACAAACTAGTTAAGGGAATCCCTATGATTAAAAATCTTAAAAATTCAATCTACAACCCATGTCAACAAGGTCAACAAAAAAATCAACCCACAAATCTACCCAATCAGATTTAACCCAAGCTACGCTTGAGCTCCTACATCTAGACCTAGTTGATTCTCATAGAGCCAAGTCACTAAGCGGAAATCAATACTGTTTAGTAATTATTGATGATTATTCTAGATTTACCTGGGTTAGGTTTTTAAAAACCAAAGATGAAACATTTGAATCATTTAACAACTTATGTAAAATACTAGAAAATCAAAAAGATACTCAAATTAAAAGAATAAGAAGTGATCATGGGGGAGAATTTAAAAATCAAAAGTTTAATGAGTTATGTAAAATAAATGGCTATATTCATGAATTTTCTTACCCAAGAACCCCTAACAAAATGGGATAGTTGAAAGGAAAAATAGAACCCTTTAGGAAGCCGTCGGGACCATGCTCAACGAATATAGTTTATCCAATCAATTCTAGGCAGAGGCGATAAACACTACTTGTTATATTCAAAATAGGTTTCTAATAAATAAAAGGCACAATAAAACACCTTATGAAATCTATTACCATAGAATACTCAACTTATATTATCTAAGGGTGTTTGGGTGTACGGTACATATCCTAAATACAAAAGACTACCTAGGAAAATTTCAATCAAAATCAACCCTACGAATTTTTGTAGGGTACTCAACCACGAGTTGACCATATAGGGTCTATAACAAACATACCCTTAAAACTGAAGAAACCACGAATGTTATATTTGACAAAGAAATTATAACAAAACCCAACTCAATCAACTTAACCAATTCGTCAAATCCAACTACTTCGAATCAAGATCAAAAACTGAACCAACAATTGAACAAACAATTGAAACAATAATTGAACCAACAATTGAACTAATAACTGAACCAACATAAATTATTGAACCTGTTCCAACCCAAAACCTACCAGTTGGACCTGAGGCTGAAGCAAGTTCGAGGAGAATTAAGAAATCCAGACTAAATCACCCAACTGACCAAATTATGGGTGATCCAACCTTAGGGGTTAGAACAAAGTCTTCATATAGAAACTTAAGTCAGATTGCTCTAATTTCAAAAATAGAAACAATAACTATAGAAGAGGTCTTACTTAACCCAGACTGGATCATTGCTATGCAAGAGGAATTAGCACAATTTGAAAGAAATCAAGTCTGGGATTTAGTGCCTAAACCAGAAGGTAAGTCCATTATAGACACTAAGTGGGTATTTAGAAATAAGTTGAATGACCAAGGTGAAATAGTAAAGAACAAAGCCCACTTAGTAGCTAAAGGATTTAGTAAAATTGAGGGGGTTAGATTATGATGAAACCTATGCTCCTGTAGCTAGACTTGAGTCAATTAGGATGCTACTAGCCTTTGCAGCCTATAAAGGATTTAAATTATACCAAATGGATGTCAAGTCTGCCTTCCTAAATGGTTTTATAAAAGAGAAAGTCTACGTAGCACAACCCCCAGGTTTCAAGGACCTTGTGTTGGTGCAAGACGCATCAGTGATGTCCTCCTCTAAGTGTTTCAATGTTTGACAATATGCTTAAGTCAGTGATACATGGAACAAGGGAAGGGTGAGTCAAGAGAAGAGTAACAAAGTGATGAAAAGTCCCAGTTAACCTAGGCAAGAAGTCCTGGTTCGAAGAATTGGACACTAAGTCCTGATCATGGATTGGGCACTAAGTCCTGACCAAGAGATGGGCACGAAGACCTGGTTCAAGGAATTAGGCACGAAGTCCTGACCGAGGGTTAGGCACCGAAGACCTGGTTCGAGGAACTGGGCACAAAGTCCTGGCTGAGGGTTGGGCACCGAAGTCTTGGACCTAGGGTTTGGGCATGAAGTCTTGGTTCGAGGGATTGAGCAACTTAGTTGAGCGATGACCAAGGACTAGAGACAGGTCGAGGGTCGGACGTCTTGAGATCCGAGAGTATCGAAGGCTAAGCAAAAGTCCACCCGAATGGACTGGGTGGCAACCGTCTCCTGAGAGGAGTAGGTTGAAGGCGCGGTCCCCGGGGGTGGGAACTTAGGCGTCGGTTCGACCTAGGGTTTCACGGAAATCCGAAGTCAGAACCAAACCATTAAGGCTAAGGATATATATGTGTTTGCTTGAATTTATGTATCTTGCAGGTACCTAAAGTTGATGACAAAGCAGGCAAACAAACACACAATAGGGCTGGAAAGAAGGCTGCTAGGCGCCCCCATCAAATAGGGCGCCTCATTGATGCAGGCGCCTCAATAAACCAGGGCGTCTCAATCAGTGAGGCGCCGCCTTCAACACAGGCGCCCTGGATCAAAGGGTTGTTAGATCAATTTCGTACGCTAAAGGGGGGTGAATAGCGTTTCTTCGATTCTTTTCATCTATGTTGTTAGTTGCGCAGCGGAAATACAAACAAAAATGAAACTAATAACAAAGACAAAGCTAACAAACCACATTTACTTGGTATCCACCCCGGACGGGTGACTAATCCAAGAATCCATCGGTGGATCACTCCCCGGATAACCTCCAGCTAGCCTTTGTCGCTCCTTGTGGGTGGAGAAACCTCACCACAGCACCAAGCACACTCTGAGCATAAAGAGACTACTAACAAGCCTTAACCAAGCTTGTTTCGTCAAGAGTCTCAGCCTCCACGAAGTCCTCTTTAAATAGAACCCTAGGCTGACAACTCGCCACCAGTCGACTGCTCCCAAGGCAGTCGACTGGTGCCACTGAAAATCGACCGTTACAACCCCAACATTCAAATTTTCAGCCAACTCACCAGCCTCTACAAGTCGACTGCTCCCAGAGCAGTCGACTGGCCCCCCAGCTAGAACCTTTCTGTGAGTTTCATCAGTCGACTTCCCCACTCACACACCTAGGGTTTCCCTTCCCGATTACACTTCTCTCAGCACTCAAACCCTAGGACTTTCCCGAGTACAATCACACAACACTCGTACCCTCACGACTCGACTGACTCCTCATCAGTAACCTTGACTATTGCCTTCGCGCCCTCTTCATCTTCGGCTCCCATCCCTCGGATGCACGCAAGCCTCTAGCTTGCCTCCATGCCATCCTTCACGCATGCCTCGAAGTCCATGCCCCTCAGCTCATTGTCCCTGCTCTCCAAGGTCCCTCGGGTGCACACAAGCCTCCAGCTTGTCTCCATGCCACCCTTCACCGTACTGAGGCCGTCCAGTCAAGTCAATATGTGTAACCTGTACAACCTGCAACTCAACATACACATATCAACTACACAAGGGTAAACCTAACTTAAACCCTTTGCCCAAATATCAAAACACATGATCACTCCGAACCACAGATTGCCTCAACAAGGGTTATCTACTGCTACGAGTCCGGCGCAGAGATAAGCTTTGACCAAGCCCTGTGAGGCGCCCCATTGATCACAGGCGCCCCAATGAAGGCTATAAAAGGGGCTTCGACCCCTCAGCACAGCACACAACATTCCAAGATAATTCTGAGCTTTCTGACTGACAACAAAGAGCTAACGACGAGGCTCTGCGCCCAAGGAAGCTCTGGGAGGAAGTGCGCGACACTTCGGAGTTCTAGATCGGCCGAGTCTTCGACTCTTTTGGTTTGAATTTAAATTCTGTAATTATCTTTATCTATATTTTTTATTGTAATTCTTGCACTGTAAGACGAGTTTCTCTACCTCCAGAAAGTCCGGAAAGGAGACCATTAGTGGACGGGTGTTCCCGTGCTTAGGCCTTGGATGTACTGACCCTGGGGGGTTGTGAACCAAGTAAATCCCATGTACATTCTTAGTTGTGTCGTCTTTTATTTTTCTGAATTATTTTCCACTGTGCTACTAACTCTGTAACTAGAATGAACCAAAAAGTTTACGAAGTTCCCGAATAATTTTTACAGTCGATATTCACCCCCCTATCGGTGGGGGTGGAAGAAGGAGGAAGAAGAGAACCATTTATAATGCCCTTTTGTCTCTTCACAAGTACCTTTTCACCATCTTCACATGGTGCCTTATCACATCCCCTACCTTTAACCATAATTTTCCACTCCTCTCTAATAGCACACCCCTGCTGGGGCTACTAGTTATCCCATGCATTGTAACGCCCGCTTTTTTTTTTAAAGCGGCGTTACGCTAAACATACATGTGCATATAAAACATCTTAATGCAGCGGAATAACTAGTACTTAAATCATATGCACATGTCTGGGTTATCATTCATGGACATGGTGACATTATGCTTAACATATTACCAGCATACCTAGCATCATGATATCAACTTTCCATAACTTATTCATAAGCATTTCAGGTAACATATTATCAGCATGCATAGCATCATGATATCAACTTTCCATGACTTATTTATAAGCATTTCAGGTAGCAAGTAGTTTATCCATAACTTCACATATAGTAGGTTGTTTCTTAGGCATAACTATCATAAGTCGAGCATAAACCAAAATAAGCATTGTCAGATCACAAAACATGCAATAAGTGCAATGAGAGGGTTTCTTGGCCATGTCACTACTACACACCCATGTTCTTGCCTCTCCTGCTGCTTCCCTTAGAAATCTCTTGCTTGATCTGCGGTATAAGAAAATAAGACTATAAGCATGGAGGCTTAGTAAGACCTTTTTCCTACTCATAAAAATCCATACGTCGTATAAACATGAACATAATGCTTCAATCCTACATATCATAGCATACTTCTTATCATAAACATCTACACAGTCATGACATCATCGTTTTTGTTAGTGAGAGCCCTAGAGCCAATCATATGATGATTACTTTTTAGACTCATTGTATCATATTCTTGTATATATATTTCTTATATATAAAGGCATTTCTTATGGTTATTGTACTTATGTGTATTGGTACCAAATAACTTAGTATAATAACGTCCTTGAGTAGAAGGTTCTTATCTATATCAATCGATTAGTTGAATCGATAGTGAAATGATATAGAGAACACTACTCTTAATTATTTCTAGTCAAGTATTAACATTCAAGGACAATGTTAATGCATAGAGACTAGCATGTAGGTCAACATGATGACTTGATCTCACAAGTCATGGATATGAGATATCAAGTTGACACATGGGTATACATTAGAGAATGTATACTGAATGGCCCGCCATGAGAAAGTATCATGGATCGTTATATGAGTGTCATATACTTTCTCATGTGACTATTAGTATGACTATAGTCCTAGACCTGAAGTTACCATAATTCCCTACATAAGGAGTTACGTACTTTGGCTTCGTCAAACGTCACCCGTAACTGGGTGGACTATAAAGGCGATTACTGGGTTTGTAACAAATTATGCGGAGGGATGTGAGTAACGTAGATGGGATCTATCCCTCCTATATGACGGGAGTGATATCTTCATTCTTTATAGAGTAAGACCACTAAGTGCATGGCCATGCCCAAATAAGGCAATATTAGATATTGAGCTTATTTGATTATAGTGAGTCTACTTGGAGATCAAGACATATAGATTGATTTGAGGATGACACGGTCTATGCCTCATGAAAGATCAATCTAGATATCGAGGATAGAAGGACGTTGTCACATATTGTGATGGTCACAATTATTAGTCACAATGGTGATGTTGGATCTCGACATTCTTGTAACTTGGGTACCAATGATGTGTTGCTAGATACCTCTCATTGCTTATGTCCTTAAATAGGTTTAAGGGCATTGCCAATGTTACAAGAACCTATAGGGTCACACACATAGAGCAATAGATGGAGAATAAGTCCATATGATGGACCGAGAGTAATGAAGTCAAAGTTTGACTTTGGCTAAATATGGAAAGTCCATAAAAGGCAAGTTTGACTTGACTCAAATTAGACAACTTGAGTTGGACTCGAGTTTGATCCAAGTGTTAGATGAATCTAATCATGGGAGAGTAATGAAGTCAAAGTTTGACTTTGGCTAAATATGGAAAGTCCATAAGAGGCAAGTTTGACTTGACTCAAGCCACATCACCTTGACTTGACCAAGTGATGACTTGGCATCATCATCAAGGCTAAGTAACCTCCCCATTTGAATTTTGAATTCAAATAAGGGGTTACCAAAAGTGGTGGCCGGCCACTTAATGGCTAATAATGGCCATTAAGTGGCCGGCCACTTAAACACACAAAAAGGAGTTTTTTTTGTGTGTGTGTGATTGATTCTTCTCTTCACTTGGTTTTGTTTTGTTTTGCTCTCCCTCTCCTCTCATCTTGCCGAGACCCCAAGTAGTGCTAGCACACTTTTGGGCTCTCCTCTCCACTCTCTTGCTTGTGTGGATACTTCTAGAGGGTTGCTACTTTGCATCCTTGAGATCCGACACCAACCGAGGAGCGAGCGGGAATTGCGGGGCACGCATCGAAGGTAGTTTTCTCTTCTCTAACAGATCTAGGTTGTAGATCAGTTTTGAAGCATGTAAACGAGCACTCGTAAATTTTTGAAATGGTTTTCTTCGCTCGGATCCTTTCTATTGGGGCTTTCGGGGTTTCCGCGACGCGAAAAAGCGGTTTTCGCGGCCCGAAAAACCCTACAGTGGTATCAGAGCCACGAGCGAAGCTTGTGCTCGTTTTGGTTTTTATTTTTTTTTGTATTAGATACAAAATTTAGATAATTTTATGCTTCTGTAATTTTTCTAAATTTTAGGATTTTTGAGTATTTTTCCTCGTAGAGGCAAAGCGACGAGTGCGAAGCACTTGTAGACTTTGCCACCGAGAAAAACTTCTCCGAAACGGCAAGTTTCGCCCAAATGGAGTTTGGGACAGCGGGTAAAGGCGTTGGATAATCGCAAGAAGACACTCGTGAAGGTTATTTCACGAGTAGGGGCGCTGCCCCTAACCCCTCAAGGGGCCTTGTCTCGCGATTACGCCCGAAACCCGCTTACCGGGACCGCCGCGGAGTTGTGACTCGAAAAATTCTAAAAAATCAGTAGAAAAATTATATAAAATCTGTAAAATTACATAATTTTGAATTATGTACAGTAGTGTGATGGTCATGGCCCAAAACCCAATTTTTAATAAGATTAAAATTGTGTTGTAATTCATAATACGGCCTGCGCGCCGTTTTTGTACATGTGCGTGTTGTATTGTGTTTGCGACCTGCGTGTCGGCTTTTAATATTTTATTTCTGTTGTATTTCATATTTAGACTCGAATGTAACTCGAGTATAAAAATTTGTAATGTACAAAAGTGAAGACGACGGAAATTCCGGAGAACTTGGACTCGGGAGAACTAGCCGACAACACCAAGACGGTCAAGAGGAAGCGCTTGGAGAAGCCGCTAGACCTAGGTTGACCATCGGATCCTCTCATTGGCTTGAGAGGGTCTTAGTAGGGCCATGACCAAGTCACTTATGTTTATTTTTATTATTGCTATGCTTGTGATGTATATGATGCATGATAATGTAGAATAGTAAAAATAAACTTAAGTGTATGAGATGCACAAGTAATGTGGGAACCACATTTTGATGTGCACTTAATACACATTTAGGATTAAATTAGATTTCATAAATGCCTAGATGTGATGCACATCCTCGATTAGATTAGATCTAAAATCGAATCAACTCGTAAACGCCTACCGGGCCCTGATACCCATCACTACCTCGATCATATGCGCTTGTCGATTCTGCCAAAGCAGAGCAACGCATTTAATCTTGGTAGGATGCGGAGGGACAACCTTGGTCCCGCCTATCACGGCTCGGGTTAGATCGAGCTCAATCAGATTGAGTAACTAGTTAACTCAATTGGATCGAGTAAAGCTATAGGCGTATTCCAATAGTTGGAAAGGGTAGGACAAAATCACCGTTTTAAATAGTCTTGAGCGATTTAGCCAAAGCTAACTCAAGATTATTCGTAAACGTTAAATCTTGATCCTATAAACAAGAGTTGCATAGAGATGTAATTGATAAATTAGTTATCTACCGATCATACTAAGTCTTGGGCGATTTAGCCAAAGCTAACTCAAGGCATAGTATGATGTGGATCTTGTCCCACATAAATTATAGTAAATTGGTACGGATCTAGTAGTATGGTTTGACCACTCCAATGACTTGATTCCACCAAAATTCCTATAATTTAGTGGGAGCATCATTTAATTAAAGACCTAATTAGATGATTACTAGAATATGATATTTATTCGCTGCATTTATCTGTTGTAGATTGTCATGTCTTCAAACGCGAATACTCTCTCTCTGCGATCTGTCCTTGAGAAGGACAAGCTCACTGGAGTTAATTTCCTGGACTGGTACAGGAACTTGAGGATAGTCCTCAAACAGGAACGTAAGCTGTACGTTCTAGAGCAAGCAGTTCCTGAAGCACCACCACCCTCAGCCATCCGTAGCGTTAGAGATGCTCATCAGAAGCATCAAGACGATGCGTTAGACGTGTCGTGCCTAATGCTATGCTGCATGTCCTCTGAGCTTCAAAAGCAACACGAGAACATGAATGCTTACGATATGATTGGCCACCTCAAGCAATTATATCAAGGGCAGGCAAGGCATGAACGGTTCGAAGTGACTCAGGCCCTCTTTTCATGCAAAATGAAAGAGGAAACCCCAGTAGGAACTCACGTACTCAAGATGATTGGGTACGTCGAGAACCTCGATAGACTAGGGTTTCCCTTGGGCCAAGAGCTGGCTACCGACCTGATTCTGCAATCGTTGCCGCCAGGTTACCGTCAATTCGTCATGAATTACAACATGAACGAATTAGACAAACCACTTCCCGAGATACTCAACATGTTAAGAACTGCTGAGCCTAATCTCACCAAGCCTAGTACCGTCCTGATGGTACAGAAGGGCAAAGGCAAGGGTAAGTGGAAGCCCAAAGGTAAGGGTAAGACCCAAACCAAGGGTAAAGCCAGCTCTGCAGCACTTAAACCCAAGGGTGGGGTGCAGAAGGATGCCACCTGTTTCCATTGCGGTGAGAAAGGGCATTGGAAAAGAAACTGCAAGATCTACCTGGAGGATCTTAAGAAGAAGAGAAGCGAGCCTTCTACTTCAGGTATATATGTTATAGAAGTCA